>JAQQZR010000003.1:10512714-10575095 GCA_030068235.1 Notoglanidium macrostoma
GCACAAGTGCAAGGGAGTGTACTGATAGCAAGAACAAACTTATTCATGAGATCAAATCCCTTATGTTCTGAAATCCCATATAACATTCAAAAATGTCCTCTTATCTTTATTAGAAAATGTGGTGCAATTATATATTTAACTTAAGCGAGCTAAGTGATGACATCTGCTCAAGTCAGTTGTCACTGGCTATGGACAAATTGTGTAGATGTATCATATATCAAACAGAAATATGTCTCTTTGTGGACAAATACTACTGAACAACTACAAACATGAACAAAACTTTAGTTCTGATGAGCACAGGGATGCTATTTATTAAGTCATTAACCTTATTAATGACTACAGTTTAATTGCGGCAAGGAGATTAAAAAACAAAAACATTGTTTCAGTCTTCAGATATGTTCAACTTGGTTATGGGTTGAGTTGTTAGCTATTCATGCCCTGTACAGTGGGTACCATTAGTTTTGGACACTCTTTTGAACTTACAAAACTTCTCTGTACTCATCAGAACTACCTATGTGCTGCTAAACAGTCCAATAGACATGCATACTTTTGTTGTTAGAATACACTGAATTTCGTCTTAATGCACTGTGAAGTGTGGAGGCCATGCTTGAAGGCCCAGAAGTCAAGGTTCTACTTTAGCAAAAAACATTAACAATAAAAAAAAGCATATCGGAAGGTGGAATTTTTCAAGAAGTGTAGGGTGTCAGAAGAAAACAGCTTAGGACAGACTGGTTTGCTACACACAGAAAACATCTAACTAATGATGAAGAACCAGTTTCTTTGGGTATCATATTGCTACTCTATCAAACTTTCAGTTCCCAGCCTTCCTCTAAATTACCACCAGCGTTCAAGGTGCCTGCTCCCATATTTAATGATGATGATGGGAAGAAAATTCCATGTCCAGCTTAAATGAACCATGGTCATTGTGGTTTCATTCCAAAAATTTAATTGAAGTTCATCTGAAAGGAGATTTTCAAGCATATCAAAATGACCTCTCTTTTTACCAAAAGCCTGAAGGAACAAAAGAAGCAGAACAAAAATAGACCCAGAGCAGAATCTAGACAGCAGTGTGCTCTCTCTTCACTGACTAAACATACAATTGTCTTCCTCTCAATTTCTCAATTTGGAACACCAGGGAGAGTAAATCTGAACCGATTGGTAAGGAGACTTCTTTATTCCCATCTAACACCATCAACCTTTCCTCACCTCTTCTCAACCCCTCTTTACTTCCGTGCACCTCCCATTTGACACATCAACCCAGAGACCCCCTTCTCTCACATTTCTCCATGGGTGGCAATGTCTGGTGCTAAAGTGCATGTTTGCTTGCCCTTTCACAAAACAATGACTCGCCAGAAGAGAAGATGTGACCTAGGTGTTGCTGTGTAGAGAGGAAATGCTTGCACTAGACTCCAATGCAGGTCCACACTTTGAAAACAGGACTGTGTGTAGCGCCCTAGCAGGAAGACGTTGGTTTTTCTGATTAGGGGTAAATGCAGTTAGCATTAAGCCTTTAGGAGTAGCTATGGCTTCAGCTGACAGGGAAATAGTTTTGCATCTTGTCAAACACACTAATGATGCTCGTTACTAATTATGCTAGTGGCTGCAGTAGACAGTAGTATTAATGTGTTTTCCAAATGACTGAAGGCAACGAAATTTGGCTGCCGTATTTTCCTGTAAAGTGCGGCGCAAGTTGGGAAAACTGGAGTGCCTCCGCATTTTAGAGTGCATATGTGTCCCACACGTAGAATCATATATGTGTGTACAAACACACCAGACTCATGTCACACATCATGAATACCACAAAAACACACACATGCACCCACAAGCGCAATTACACAAACACTGACTTTTTTTTTTTTTTTGCGGGAAAAAAGAGGATTCATTAATTAAAGAGAAATTTGTTTAGTAACATTAAGAAAAGCAAGATATTACTGTGAAATTTTAATGTGAACACTAAGAACAGGTGCCATCATAGTGTGCCTAGGAGCAGCTTCCTGTTTGTGTTATGTTTTCCTTTATTTCAGTACTTAAAATGCATATTATTGGGGGGGGAATCTGCATTTTTCTGTTGTTAGTAACTGGGGAACTAGATAAAATGTGATCAGTACTGGAAGCAATATACGTAGTAGCATGTCGTCCTGTCTCGTCTTTTATTCTGTCTGTGTAGGAGCTTTCGATTTACCTAGGTGTTGAGTAGGTTTGCATATTTAATATTTTTTAAGTTGTGAAGATGCTGCTATTGAATAAGTGACGTACTAAAATTTAAGATAAACATATCTGGTCAGTCGTTTAGCAAGGTGTGCTAGTTCTAAGAGGTGTAATAAATGCTACATGATAAGATAACTGCTATATTAAACAGAATACATGAACGTGCCAAAATAGACCTTTACAGATTCAGCAACTGTAAATGTGTGATTTAAACACCATTAGCTACAAGCAGACTTACTTTTAAAAAAAAATGTGAAAAGTGCCAAACAAACCACAGTTAAGGTATAACTAGCAAAGTGGCCGTTTTTAAAACTAGTAGGAACAAAATAGATGTTAGTGCTATTAAGTTAAAGGTTTTCGGCCCCTCATGAACTAATACGAGAGGAAAGTGTGACGAGGGAATCATCTTGCTCACCTGACAAATGCATATAGTGCCATGTGGCCATTAATGCTACATCACTGGGGCTAGAAGACTGCCGTAGACTTAGGCTAGCATGAGTTTAATACGTTATCAGCATTCTTAATACAGCCTTTTCTAGTTCTGAAAATGTATTTTGTGAAAATAGATGTTATCTTTTTTTGCACGTCTATATTGCATGATATCAAAAAGTAACGTGTGGATTTAAAAAAAAAAAAAAAAACAAGAAATGAAAATCGTACAAAAAAAGAGAGAAAACATTAGGCAATGTGCGTTCATTTTGAGGACAAATTTTTGCATGCCAACACTAAGAGCATTGGAGTTTTTTTTTTACACACTCTGACCTGTCTTTTAGTTCTGCGAAGACTAATCTGAGAAGTTTTGTAGTCCATCTTCAGGAACCAAAATCATTCATACATAATCATTGTGCATTTCTTTTTGTTTGCAATTTTGAAGTATAACAATATTTGAAGAGAAAAATGTCCAGCTGTGGTTGTGATTTTTAAGCTAGCAAAAGCAACCTAATTAAAATTGGGTTTAAAACTATTGTTTTCTTTCTCACAAAAACTGAGGTCTTGTCCTTGAATGTACTCACCACTGCATAACTTTGCATATCACTTTCAATCATGACTTTTAAAGCATGATGTGTTTTTGTATATTGTGTGCCAATACTAACATCTTTTAGGCTACATTACGCCCAGTGCTTTCTTCTATTTTTGCCACATTATAACTCACATTATGCTCAAACCCATGATTTTGATGATACGCACTTTATAAACCTTTTCTCCCAAATCCTAAATGACAGTGAACGAGTTGTGAATACGTATCACCCGAGCCCTCTGTCTCTGCTGTTCAGATTTTGTGACGTCCAAACCCCAAAAGCTATTCTGCTAAGTGAACATTTTATGTGACAGGCTGACAGTCGTTAATCTGTCTATCCCCATTGGTAAATGATAAATGATCAATAAATTATGAGCATTTTGAGTTCATTGTCAAGGTGCCACAAAGAGAATGCCACTCTTTAGTTGAAGCTTAAAAATGTTTGGATTAGCGGAGCAACCTAGCTTACAGAAATTGACAGAAATTGGAGATGCACCTTATTGAATTTTTTGCTATTCGAACGACAAAAAAGAAGGGAAAACGTCTCTATTAAATCCATACCAGTATATGATAAGATCAAATCTTTGCACTGCATCCAGCCATTCTTTGATTGACATTTTGTAGACAGAAATGACTGAGGGTTTTCTGTCTCCACGCTTTTAGCAGCTTTATGTGTGGACTTGTAGTGGCACTTCTCTGTTGGTGCTCTTGCACGAACGAGGCTCATGTTTGTTTGTTACTAAGTTTGGCGGCTTTGTCACATGCAGTAGAGTAAAGATTAATGCAAATTTATGGTTTATTCGTTGTTAAGAAGGTCATTGCTTTTAATGCGGGCATATTGCTAGAGCATTGCACTTTTCCAGCTCCAATCCGGCCCCACCTGACCCTGTAAACAAATCCTGGGGTCACTCTTACGCTTGTAACCATCAAAGCACCAGCAACGTTAGAACACATTTGTCATATCACTGTTCTTTTCTCTCTTTTTAATTTACCTGTTTTTGTTTGTATGACACTCTCTAACCTAGACCAAGTATAACAAAAATGTCATTCATATGTATCCTGTTTACTCTCCCTTTCCCCCTTTTGCACTTTTCACTGCCCCCCTTTTTCCAACCACTACCCACACTTCTGCCGAACCTCTCCCTCACACCCTCCCAGACTTTCTCCTGAGTGCCAAATGACAACAGTACCATTCCAAACGTTTTGAGTTCTCTTGTATGTTGGACATCCATCGGACGCACCCATGAAGCCAGCATGTTACTCCATAACATGATGTCAGTCATGACGCCTCAACATTACCCAAAAAAAAAAAAAATGCAACCAGTAAAAAGCGAGATCTGGAATAACACGGTAAAAGGCTGGCTACCTCTCATAAACTGCTTTTCCTAATTCTCTGCCATCTCTTCAACCTCCAGGACATCACTGATTGTGTGCCATAATGTTGGGAGCACTTGTCACTCTCCTCACCCCCAAGTCTCTCCATTTGAGTTTTTTCGATGGGAAACATTAAAACAACAACAAAAAAAAAAAAATTCATTTCGATGACAGCTTTTTTTCTTTAACATAGAAACATGCTCAGAAAAAAAAGCTGAGGAGCGTAAACATCAGCTGCGCAGCCATCTTCTGTCTTCTGAACTTTGAACTTTTCACCCCTCATGAACTTTATTGACCTTCTTCCTTCCCTTCTGTGTTCATCAACTGTTTGGACTTAAAATCTCCATTCCATCTCCAAACCTTTTAGAGACTGTGCAATTATAGTTGATATGATTGGATTTCTTTCTTTCTTTTTTTGTTAAACTCATCATTGGGGACAATTCTCAGAGATAAAGAATAAAAGAAAAATAAAAAAAAAAAAAAAAAAATATTAAAAAAAAAAAAAAAAAAAAAAAAAAAGATCCCAATTGCTTCTCCACAACTTAATTTTCTCTTTTCATTGTAAATATTTTTGTCAGATTTTGTTGAACTGTAACCAGAAGAGCGTTCAACAGAATGGAGCTGGCAGCATAAAATCGGTTTTGTGGAGTGCTTTACTAATAGGATAAACATAAAGATAAATTAGTCTGATAGTAATGACGCATGCTTTAGCAGAAATCCATAAATCACATAGTAAAAGGGACAGTTTAGATAGAATATAGACAGATTTCAAAAATATACATAAAAATATTTTATTACCACTTTCAATCATTACTCATTAGCAGCTACTTTGAAAGAGTTGATTTAATAAGTTAACAGATTTCCTGCCCATTTAACTGTCACATTCTTGCTAAGATTCAAGCTTCACTTGTGTATCACATCTAGCTCGTTTGTGGTTTATCATCTATGAAAACTGCTTTGCATATCAATCTCATAACAAGTACTGTTCACATCGGTCCATATCAAAAACATTTCTCTTTTAAAACTCATAGTCAACATGTTCTGTGCTACTAACGGTTACTCTACGTTGAATGAGCAGTTTTGAATTGATATTAGTTGTACATATCAGCTGTGTTGAGTGTAAACTGTGTCCATTAGATGTGTTTGATAGGAGCATGAGTTCTCACGTGTCCTGTTTCCCTGCAGGGAAGAAAGACTGACCATTTCCATGAGTCATAACCGAGCTTCGTGCTCCACATCTAATGTTTCTATGCTGCCAGCTTTCTTTTCTGATAACCCTTCATGAACTTATTTATTTTCAAACTACTCTACATTATTAATAAATGACAACAACTAGAAAAAAGGGGAATGACTGGAAAGATGAATTACTGTTTTGTTTTTAGTATTTTAGTGGTTTCTTTTAACACCATTCATTAACTGACTTAAAGAAAAGTATTGAATATTTAATGTAATTGTAGCATTGTGTTTGTTAAAATAGTGAGTTGTGTTTTTGACTTGTGGATTACCAGTGAAGTCAGCAGTTTAGTGCTAATATATATTAAGTCGTTTTTTAAGATTTTTTTTTTTTTTTCCGACAGCAACAACAGTCATTATAAATGTTCATTTTAGCATCACCTGTCTTCTGTTGTCTTATTCTTCACCTCCCACTACACTCAAACTCATCAAGTAACACATTGCAAGTTTGTGCCTGAAACCATGTGCTCGGTCTTGGAGGGACCATGATGCATGACTGTGTGTGTGAGAGAGAGTGAGAGAGAGATAGAGAGAATGGATGAGACTGACAGGCTTGGAAGAATGGATGTTCTGTCCTCTGTTCACAAAAGCTAAAATCTGTAGGGTTTCCATTTACCAATGGAACCTGCTGATGTTATAGCTGAACCCCATCCTGTGAGCCTAGTTGATTTTGATCGTCCATAACCTCCCGTTTCCCGACCACTCTCCACCACTACCTTCTCCCCTCCAAGTCATTCCCTGCCACACACTCCACACCATGTGATGTTCTCATCGATAACATATTACTTGACCAAATCCACCTTAACTCTGTTCCCATGAGGAGGGGATTGCCAGTCAACCCTCCTCCCCTCATAATCCGTCACCATCCTTTATCAGCTGCCGGGGCCAGGTCCAACCTGACAATTTTAAAAGGAGCCAAAAAAAAAAAAAAAGGAAAAGAAAAAAGTAATTAAAAAAAAGAAAGTAAAATCCAGAGCAGTGATTCTCAGGGTGTCTACTTTGATCTACCTTATTTTGTGATTTGACAGAATCACAATCCAGCTCTCCCTCATACTTTCTAAGGAGCCCAAAGACAATTACAATGTATGAAGTCTTCGAATGATAAGAATGATATGCACCCGTCTAAAGGAACAAAGCAAAATGCTGTAATGTTTACAAACTTACCGAGACCAACGCTGTTGAAAGAATGTTTAGAAATTAAAATCAGTTCTTTAATAATGAAAAAAAAAAATCCAAAATGACTTTAAATGATTTTTTTCTTTGTGACATGGAGTAATGTGATAATGACACAATTTGAAACATCGCATGTTACTAAATGTCAAGTTTTTGAAATGTTAGAATGGATGGAACGGTGTAAAGTTAGAGCTACGTTTAGTTGCTAATAATAAAATCCATTGGTGTCAGTGTTTGTCACCTAATTTGAAGAAAGGTACTGGATGAACAGCAGAAAATGTGATTGCTACTGTACAGCTTTTGTTCATACAGTATTTGTACATGGTCAAGGTGAAAATAAACCATATAATATTAGTATCAGAAACATGAATAGGTTTTTAAGCTAGGGTGCATAAGGGACGATCAGTCCTGTACTAAATCCCATGGAGAGGTAAGTTTATTCATGAGAAAATCTCTTTGATCTTAAATGTGGTAGTGTGAGAATACATGGGGGGGGGAATGAGGATAGATGTGGGGAGGGAAAACAAATGTACAGTTTGGATAATTAGCATCGGCATTGGCTTTTAGTGCAAAGAAAATAGTCTTACTAAATGAATGAAATGGTGGACTTATCAGAGATAAGTAAGATATCAAAGAGCTTAAAGTAACATAATGCACACTCGAGAGACTAACGTGCAGATGCATGTTATGCCGGTTTGCTTCCTAAACCACCTTCACTATACTCATTACTAACTGCAGAGTACTTGGATTAAATTTGAGAAGGTAAATATTGTGCAATAACAATAATGTATGTGGTTCTCCTGCTCATTCCATCCACTCGCCCTTCTTGTCCACCAATCCATCCTGTCAGTAAAAGCCACCATCACTTCCCTGACATGTCTCCCAAGCCAACATGCAGTTTGATCGCTCTGATAGGCATCGCTCAGTGACCTTAACCCATGTCCTCATGTTGGTTTCCGACACACTGATCTGCAGTGGAGACTCCAGGGAAATTCACAGCATGACGTAAAAACCTGTCTCACAAGTAAAGAAGTACCTCCAGTGTTCAGAGAAGGGCTCCTGATGGTTATTATAGGTTTAAGCAAACAGTGTCTATAACAGATTCTATCTGTTATATAAAAGTTGTATGATTACTAAATAACATTCTTGGGAAGTAAGTATGCATTCCTAGAAAACGTTCAGATGTAGCTGGTAGATGAAGTCATAAAATAGAGAAAAATTCGAAATGGTACCTAAAAGGCAAATAAGATTAAAAATACTAGAGGATCTACAATCATGCAATGTCAGTCCATTAACACAATCAAGGCTCCAGATTTCTTTATCGTGTAGAATAACTCGATGTTTCTAAGTATCTACCTGCTGAGATTAGAGAGCTAAACTGAGGCAAGTTTGAGCTCCATTGTTTCCAATGTGGCCAATCTCACTAATTGTGCACCTTTTTCCAGCCTGAGGCCTCATTGATTTCCCTTCTCCTACCCGGCTTTTCCCTTCCTTCTCATTCTTCATCTGAGAACGTCTGGGCCCAGCTGTTGCACAGAGTACCTAGCTTTCCCACTGCCCTCCCCTCAGAGGTGGTGTGAGAGGAGACATGATTATGCTCTCAGCCTTCATAAATCCCCAGTGCTAGAAATCAGGCCTGCGGAACATGTACAAAGATCTCATGTCTCTAATCCAGCACTTTAACAGAGAGCATTTTCACAGAAGCTCTTTTTCCACCTCTTGCTTCCCTCAGTAAACCATTAGCGTTTTAATATGTCCAGTAATTTCATCACCAAGGTTTATGTTAGTTAGAAAAAAGAAAAAATCAGTACTTTTCAAAGATAAATGATTGTAGTAATCAAATGGCTTTCCTTTGTGATATATATGAAACTGAATTTTTGAGCAGTCCAAAAACTGACAGGTAATTTTTCATAAATATAATTCATAGCATACTTTTTGGATTTATAGAATTTGTTTTAAAATCATCCAACCCTCCAGGTTTAAGTGTTATTTCTTGCAAATATATTTGTAGGTATGTGCAGTGCAAAGCACGAAGCTACAAAGAAAGCAAAGAAACATGAAAACAACTGCACTTAATTACAGTAAAAATACCTAAAATGATTACAAAAACAATTCATCAAGACAATGTGCATCATAAATACTTCTCAATTCTCGGAAACTCTCAATATCTGAACTTTCTGAACTAGTCTTACTGACCAAAAAGGCACATGGATGCTTTTCATTCCTAGCATTTTACAGTATATGCAAGTAAAAACTTTTGTAGCTCAGCTGGTTTGCAGATCACTAAGAGATCACTAAGTGCTTTGATATCATTGAGTGTTTTATTTGACACTATGTGTAATGAGATTACATCAGGCACTGGTTACTGATGGTCTGTCTATAAACTTGGGCCTCGATTACTTGATTAGCAATAAGTGTAACGACTTCACATGCTACAGTTTTAAAAACGCAACAGATTATTAGATGAAAATATAGCACGGCATCTCAGCAGGAAGAGGTCTTTATCTCAAGCAGTACCAATAAAACTGTGATCTAAGCTATTGTAGAACACTGACTGCTCTCAGCAATTATACATGTTTCATTTAACTGCTGTGCTTGAATAATACTTGGTTTTTTTTAGCAATTTAAACACTGTCCTAAATCTTCAACTGGGAAAAGAAAAGGCCTCCAGCTTCCAAGATTCCAAGCATCATTCCCAGCAAAGATTCACCACCATGAGTAACATACTTTTACTTTTAAATAGTCATCAATAATTGTTGGTATGCAGTCTAGATAATTTCTCAAGCTCTACATCTAAACAACCAAAGTGAACTTTGTGCCACGGATGAGCAGCTGGTCTGGCGCACTCACAGCATGTACAAGTAAGGAGATCCTGAATGGCCCAGATTTTCATTTCATTTAGTTTCAACACATGCCATTGTTTGACAAGCATTTGTTTAACAAGTGATCTAGATTCTATAAACTTACAGTTTTTAAACACAAGGCTGAGGAATATTGCTGAGGAATTTGTTTCTAAATGACCAAAATAGCTGTTTATCTATAATCGTTAAGCTGAACTGAAACGATGCTCCAGTTTCATTAATAACAGGTAAACACTGAAAGTGGTTATAATAGTTTTCTATGTTTTTAAGTTTCTTGCATATCTTGTAATATTTCTAACAAATGAAGCTGACAAATTATACTTGTGTTTATTCAGAGTAAGAAAAAATTCAGAGTAAAAAAACTTTTACAAATTTAAGAAAGTTTTATGCTATGTACATACGAAAGAAAGAAATTAAGGACATTTGGAAATTGCAATGCAAAACTGTGATTTTAAAACACTGTAGCGTGTACAGTGATTTCTTTTATCAATTTTATGGTACTGATATGTTCTGCATTACTGCAGTTGTTTTTTTTTTTCTGTTCTTGAGCATATGCTTTAATAAATACATTTTTACAGCATCCTGTCAGAAATTAAGCACTTCTTGGGAAAATATATCATGTCATTTCCATATTAATGACTTATTATCAAGCGTAGGTGCATGAAGCTGCAATTAGAATCACAGTGACAAAGAAGATTCACCATCTGTAATTTTGCTTCCTGTCCTACTTGTACACCAGTGTGGTGTGTGAGCAAGATACACTGTAGAATTATGGGCCGTGATAGAAATGTGTGACCGGATTTGTTCACAAGTCTGAGATTGAAAAATTCTCCTCTTTTCTGTGTATTTCATTTAGGATGCTGCCTGTAAGATAAAGCAATGTTCCAATATAATAATAATAATGAGAAGAAGAAGAAGAAGAAGAAGAAATGGAAGAAGCTGATGAACTGATGAAAATATAGAATATTTAAATAGTCATTTATAATTATTAATCAGTAATGAAATACCTTTAAGTTGCACTTGGGAACTATTTTTTCTACCACTCAATCTGTGCACAGGGCTGATTCTGAGGATGGGAACAATCAGGGGCTAATTCAGAAGACCAGAATATAGACGTCAACAAGCTCAAGGACTGCACTTGGTCCCTAAATAGCCTCATATTTAATAGGAATCTTCAACAACCCAGCAACAGTTTCATAACCCTACAAATGATAAGCACTTGAGAGGGATTTGCCTCGCTCAGTGGGCTATTCAGACTGCTCTCAAGCAGAATGCTCCTGAACGCTCATCGCTGCCCAGCTGCTGTAGTGCGCCTCAGAGAGGACTGCTTTAATACTGACGGGACACATCTATCTTTGAAACAGAGCCACAGGAGAAAACCTGACATGCTTTGACCTTTCTGTGGAACGCCATCCTAGCCTTGTGGAAGACCATAGAAGGAAGAGTTTGTAGGGTGCAGATGTCCTGAGGGGAGAGAAGACCCTTACTAGATTCTCCCGCCGCAGAGATAAGGAGCCAGATTATCTGAAAGTGTGTGTGTGTGTGTTTGTGTGTGTGTGTGTATGGCAACAATGCTAGTTCTACACAAATGTTTCATAGCCCATTAGTCAGTTACACAAAAGCAATCAGTGAAGATATGTCCTTGATATTTGATTGCAAACATGATCTATTCATTCTGAATAAAAGAAATAGTAAAATCTTATGAAATCTGATGGATACTGTCAAAAATGACAACAGGAAAATCTCCTCAAAATTGCTCTCAATATGCAATATGAAAATATGTGACTGTGACTCAAAACCGGTCTTTTCATCAAGAATACATTCAAATTCTATTCAATCACAAAGAAGCAATGCCACATCTAATTAGCCTACATCCCTTTTCCACCACAATTTTAGCAACAGCTAACACCTGAAGGTTAAATTCAACAATGTTACAGGCAGGATATAAAAAGCGCTCTTTTTAATGACCCATTTTCTGCCAGCTCTTCCCTGATTAGCTAGTCCACCCAAGAGCATGAAAAGGACATGAAGACATCATCACTGCATCAGAGAAACAAGAGGGAGAGGGATGTATGTATGTATGTGTGTGTGTGTGTGTGACCCTTAGACAGATGGCACACAGCAGGCCTGGCAGAATCAGAGTAGGTCCATCTCGATGGGTCATGCGGCTCGTCTCCACCATACTGAACCCTGATCTCCAACAAAACGAGCCTCTGCTAGAAGGCTTAATGATGGAGCAGTGCCTGGGTCTGGAGCACACAAATGTATTACATAGATATATTAAAACCAGCTGTGGACATCAAAACAAATGACCAAATGACCAAAAGCCAGCCTAGGATGTTTTGTGTTTGCTAAAACACTGCAGAACCAAGATAATCATTATATGATAAAGTGAGCATCTCATTCTGTCACTCTTCCTTTTAGTTGATTTTAACTTTACAAAGATTTTGAGAAACTTGATTCTTTGTTCTGTTCCCCCAAAAAAATCTTCATACAAAGTGGTGCATCAAGGAAGCTGGTCTCATGAGAACCTTATATGAAAATGAACAAGACAGCAAATTTCATTTCTATTTTAATCTTACAAGAAAAAAATCCTGCACTTATACTGCACTTCTGCAGACAAAAAGAACCCTTTAAGACAGGGGCGTCCAGTGTTGTGCTCAAAAGACCAGTGTAGGTGCAGGTTTTCCTTCCAGTCAAGCAGGAGGCGCACCTCATTCCACCTGTTTAATCCACTGATCTTGCCTTTCAGTAGATGTAGCTTCTGCTTGTATGAGAACCTGCACCCACACTGGCCCTTTCAGGACAAGATTGGACACCCCTGCTTTAAGGCTTCATCTGGACTTCTCCCAGAGAAAAAATTGGAGAACCATTAAGGCTCCTAGATTCAACCTTTTTTCTAAGAGTAACCCTGACATTTCACTCCAACCGAATCATGCAAATTTTAATGATTTTGCAACTTGAAGCATGTTGACAAGAAGAAATAGTCTAATAGCTTACATCTGACAACTCTCCATTACATTAGACTTCAGCTTTTTTGAAAAATGCCTCCAGCCCATGACTAAACTGCTAATTTAAACTATTAATATTTCAGATTTCATTTATTTCAGACAATTTTAGTAATCTCTGTGTATCACATGTGTGGGAGAGAAAAAGGTATTCTAATAAAAATCCTTTATGCTATTCAATTTCAACAATAAAAGGCAATATTTTAGCATTCTTTGTGACTGGACCAGGATGATGAATGAGATTCAGCGTCCCTGCACAGCGTCAGCCTCCAAACACACACAGAAAGGTGGGCAAGGCAACAATGGTGGCAAAAATGGCATTGCGGTTGTCATGGAGACTAGCAGAAAAGGGGCCGCTTTGATAGCATATGTTGGAATTGACTTGTCTGTAAGCGCATAGCAACAGTAGCATCAGCCTCCCCCTTCACACACACACACACACACACACACACACACACAAACACACACATATACTAGAACATAATTTTCCTCTGTGATCTGGAATGTGAGTGTCATAGAGTTGAGCTACCTAATTTTGGTTTAAATTAGCTGGGAGGAAACGGGCAAAACATGTATGAGGTACAAATAAAGGTCTGTATCCTTGTACAAGTAATGCTGGTTCACTTTGTTTTGCTGCAGCTAGTAAACAGGTAAACTAGCTGCGCTGTGTCAAGACATTAGCGTGCAATTAAGTAACTGGTGCGTCACTCCAAAGTGCCTTCATGCCACGTGACGGAAATTCTCAGCTTTTGTGACAAAAACGCAGTCACACACATTACACACAATCACGCACCTTCACACACACGCATCTTATACACTGTAAAATCACACAAAGAGTAGGAACACAAAAGGAAGGCCACGTGAGGATGCTGTTCTGCACACAATAAAAACAATAAGAGGTTCTTTTATGTTTTAATGAGGGAACGCTTGCTCATATCGGTGAATGCGACTCCACGGTCCTTGGCAAGTCTGCGTTGTCATGGTAACACACCATCCACCCCCCTGAATGCCGCAGGCCAGAGAGAGAGAGAGTGAGAGAGAGAGAGAGAGAGAGAGAGAGAAATGAAAGAGTGAGAGCTTTACAGCATACAGCAAGGAAAGATTGCTGCAGTGAAAGAGAGGGGGTGGAGGAGGGAGGGAGAGAGCGAGACAGAGAGAGAGAGAGAGAAGGGACGGACGCTGCACAAATGAGAAATTTATCTCACACACTCACATACACACACACCCCTTCAGACGTTATCGTTTGCATCAGTTGGGGCGCACGGGGCTCGAGTCTGCTCTGCAGTCTGGACACGTCGCTCCTAAACTTCAGACTGCATTCAATTATTTATCTGCCAGGCAGTAAGCGTTGTTCCAGCATCTCATCTCACTGATGGTACAGCAGCACCCCACATTAAAATAAAACCTTATCACATCGTTAATACTAGGCAGGAGAGTGACAGAGGTGAGGAGACCCTGCATCCTGTCTGCCTCTGAGCACATGGTGTCCAGCCCTTCTATCATTCCCAGTCGTTGACATGCGGGTATATGTGTAGCTACACAAAGCAGCGACCACATAGGTGAATACCATGAGGACAGTACAAAAAAGTAAAACGATGAAACGATCTTTATGTTTAAATATTTAATACATTAGTTGATATATAGAGTAGGCTATATGATAATCTTTATACAGGATGTATGGCTCTCCATTGCCAATAACTCTGCACATAGTTTAAGAAAGCATCACAATGCTGTAGTACTTTTACTTGCACTTATCTGTAAATAATAGGCTACAATTCTTTTGCACTTCTAGTTAGATGCTACTTGCATTTCATTGGCTTTGTACCTGTAATCTGCACAACGACAATAAAGTTGAACCTAATCTAGCCTACTTCAATAAATATAATTTTTTTAGTATACCACAATGAACTTTTCCATTGTTTTCAGGCAAAAAGTCAGAAGACAAAAGGATTATGAAAGATATTGACAGGTATGTCATCTAAATTGTTTTACTATAAGCACCACGATTGATGTTCCTTCAAAATCCAGCTTCTGATATTTAAAGATGATCATGAGATGATTCTCATACTGCAGTGCATTGTTCTTTATAAAAGCCAGCATCCTGCACTGTGCACTCGCTCATACGCTGAATCCGAAAGTAAGAAAGAATGGAGCTGAAATTGATGTAGCGCTGAAAATGATTCGGCTGTGCTTGAATTACTGGAGAAGGTTTTAAATCAGCAGGCATCAGATGCTCAATGCTCATTAGAAAACATGGCCATACCTCAGTGCAGAACTTACAGCAATCCTCCAGTGTATCGCTCCAGTGGTGGAAGCTGTGCAGGTGAGCAACACCGCCACCTATCGCTCACACTGAGCATTGCACAACCGCAGAACCATCTCTGTCAACAAATCCTGACCTCGTGCAAAAGCTATTCCAACTTGTGAGAATATCACCATACCCATACCCTCGTAACCTCAGAAACTTGTCCTACTTTTTTTTTTTTTTTTTTTGCAAATTATTGCCTATTTACAACCGTGATACCATGTTGGGTCAATATCACACATCAGTAGGCTGCTATTTTCACATGAACCTGAGTGCAAAAGTATTCCCTATGGTTTTTGGCATGGTTTCTGGAAGATGTACCTCTGTTTTTCAATTATCTACAAAAAAATCCAAGGTGCTAAAAATGGATTTATATTTTTTGAAAAGATATTTTGCTACGACCCTGAAATGAGTCACTAGAACTTGTGATATAATCACAAAAAAATCAGAAGGGTATATGTAGCTACTAAATGGGAGATTTAGGGGAAACGCTTTGGAAAATATGTTTACATGTTTCAACTAATTTTATGCTTCCTAATCTTTTTCCAGTTTTAAAGTAACTCACATTGCATTTATGTATGAAAAGCAGTTATTCTTTTCATGGTGGGGTTCAGGGATTTGTGATTTAATTTGTTTTTATTGTGTTACGGTAGTGGAAATCTACTGTTGCATTTATAATATAGCTCTAATAGTTAATAGCCTGTTGACTGATCACTTAAATTAAATTAGTTTAATCCAACCCAAAATAACTGAAAAACAAAGTCAGTCAATAAAATAATGTCATCTTGGACCTAATGTGTTCGGTCACACAGGAACACACACAAAGGAAATCACTATTACATAATATACTATAAGAAGAATATTATTGTACCCATTTAAAATGTGGGTTGTAACTCAGATCTTTCATTTTTTTCTTAACAGTTAAAGAGGTCCATGACTGCAGAACGTTTGTAAACCACTGGCCTAAAGAACTCGTCAGGAACTAAGACATGCTCCTTCATGTTGCGAACGTTTAATGGGGCAATTGAACTAATGTGTTGAAAATAATGACAATGAACTTTTAAAATGGCGTTCTCGAATGCGTGGGTATTGCAGTAATTGCAGAGTTAGTGAGGGAAGCTGCGACCTCATCTACTAATGCAGTACCACCAGAGATCAAGGCTGTGACTCGCTGCTACTACTGACATCAGCAAATGGAGTTATGCAGCATATCATCCACCATTACACATTAATTCCCTTCCTTCCATGACTGCTGCTATGAGTGCTCTCTGATACAGTCAGATAAATACTTCATGCTATATACCATATACACTATATGCAATAAAAATCCTTTCATCAATATATGATGCTACAGGTGTATACATTGACAGTTAGCTGGACATTTGTTATGTGAGAATTTAGATTTGTGTTCATCTGAGAAAAGTTCTTTTTTTTTTTTTTAATATTGTATTATTGTAGCCTACTATGACACGGTGAACTAGGCACAATTAATGCCAATTAGCACAATGTAATAACAGTAGTGGTAATTCAGGAACTATTTCCTTCCTACCAGCACTTACCAGCTGGCAAAGATGCTCTACCTGTTTGTCCAGCTCACCCAGTGTTTTGGCAGCTGGTTGGTGGTCACACCATGCTGGATGTTTCACCCAGATATAAAAAAAAAAACAGTGTACGACCTCTAGCTGACATGAACTGAAAAAAGAATGGATGAAGATTAGCCAAGTAACCTGGCACAGTGAGAACAGAGTTACTGGAAGAACACAGGTGGGTGGTGCAGGTGGGAAGGTTAAGATTACTGCGAAGATATTCCAAAAACTGTTCAAAGGAAATAAAAAAAAGTCTGGAAAGACAAAGACAAACAGTGGTTACATTAATTATTAAGGTATAGTTCATTCTATTACGAATATTACTTAAAATATTTCTTTGCAACTTATTGTCAATTTGCATTTCTTTTGCTGAATCTGCACCTACACACAGGTGTTTGAAACCAAATTCCACTATGTGGTTGCATGACATCTTGAACCTTTACTGTAAATCACACTGAACTGATAGCAATTCTTAATATTAATATTCTAAAGCTATTGTGTGGGATGTCCGAGAAAGCAAAACGAAACAAACAAGGCTGCATACCATATAACATAATCTGAAGTTCCTGAGTTGCACACATACATTTATCGAGCACTTTATTAGGAACACTTGTACACCTACTCATTTATGCAGATATCTGATCAGCCAATCATGAGGCAGCACTGCAATGCATTATCATCATAGAAATATGAGCCAAAATCACACAGATATGAGCCAGCAGCTTCAGGATATTCACAGCAACCATCAGAATGAAGGAAAATATGATGTCAGTGATGCTGACTGTCGCATAATTGCTGGTGCCAGATGGGCTGGTTTGAGTTTTTCTATAATTCTATCTCTTGGGTCTTTCATAGACAGCATCTCTAGAGTTCATTCAGAATGGTGTAATAAAGAAAATTCATCCAGTGAGCAGCAGTTCTGTGGATGGAAACACGTTTTGATGAGAGAGGTCAATGGAGAATGGCCAGACCGCTTTGAACTGACAGAAACGCTACAGTTAACTCAGATATCCACTTCGTGCATTTGTGGTGAGAAGAAAAACATCTCCAAAAACACAATACATGGAACCTTGAAACAGATAGGGTACAACAGCAGAAGACCACTACAGGTTACACTTCTGTCAGCCAAAAACTCAAAGCTGAGGCTACAGGTCCACCAAAACTGGACAGGTGAAGACTGGAAAAAGTAGACCGGTTTGATGAATGTTCAGGGTCACCTGCCTTGCATCAAGAGTTCAGGCTGGTGGAGGTAGTGTAGTGGTGTGGGGAATGTTTTCTTGGCACACTTTGGGACCCAGTAATACCAATCATCACTTGAATGCCGCAGCCTATTTGAGTACTGTTCTTGACCATGTGCATCCCTTCTTGGCCACAATTTACCCATCTTTTAATGGCTACTTCCAGTATGATACACCATGTCACAGTGCACCATATCACAAAGCAAAAGTCTCAAACTGGCTTCATGAACATGACAATGAGTTCAATGTACTTCAATGGGCTTTCCAGTAACTGGATCTGAATCCAATTGAACACCTTTGGTACGTGGTAGAACAGGAGATTCACAGCATGAAAGCATACCTGAACAATCCGCATTTACTGCATGATGCAGCCATGTCAACATGTACCAGAATCTCAAAGGAATGTTTCCAACATCTTGTGGAAACCATGCTAAACAGTATGGAGAGTGTTTTGAAGGGAGGCCCTGCCCAATACTAGCGTAATATTCTTAATAAAGTGCTCAGTGTGTGCACGTAGGAAAAAAAAAATTTAGTATTTGTTTATTCCACGCTGACAAAAAGCATGCAATAAATTCATTTATAAATGTTTCCGCCATTATACAGTTTGTTGTAATATGACTAAATGTACACAAAATTTCGGCTATAAAAGCTTAAAATCTGCTATAGTTACCATCACAATATATAATGACCTTTAATGAGTGTTTATTCATCTTGTGCTTTTTTCTTCTTCTTCTTCTTCTTCTTCTTCTTAACAGAGCTCTCAAGGTCACCAAAGGATGTGTCCAATGGTTCCTGTTTGGTTATCAAACTGGCATCAATAGCCACCTCATCCTGTATGTCCTTACTCTCCTTCTCTTTTTTCATCTTCTTTTTCTTCTTTCTCACTGATGTATCATCCTCCACTTGCTCTGGGACTTGCTGCTCACCACATTCATAAGATATTTCTTCCTGCTTAATGTGGGCCACTTCAATGATCCCCTCTCTGCTGCGCTTCTCTTTCTTCTTCTTTTTCTTCTTCTTACTCTGGTCTTCGGTCTCTTCAGACTCCAGCTTTACTTTCTTTGGTGGCAAAAACGAGGTTGAGGTGTTGCTCTGAAATACAGGAGCAGCTGTGGAGCTGCCGAAGGGCTGGAAGCGCTGCTTCAGGCCTGGTGGGAAGCTCGGAGCAGGGGCTGCTGAGACAGGAATACTGCTCCGATTCCCACTGGACTCTCCATAACTTTCACTGATACTGAGGATTCCAGCAAAGCCAGAAGCACAGAGAGATGCACTTTGCTTTTGTCCACTGGAGGTGAGAAGATGGAGGTCAGCAGGGCCTGAGTGGCTCGAGAGAACGCTGTAGATCTGAGGAGATGCATCAGTAGATTGGATCATCCCCAGGCCTGATAAGGACACTTTCAAATTTGCCAAACTGAAAAGGAGATGGAGTAAAACAAATTAAATGCATTCATTTAAACAGCAATCAAACGCAATCCAGGTATTCAACATATATATACTCTTCATTCCAGGTATTCAACATATCTACAGCATCTGTAGAAATTGTATGACTGACAACAAGTTACATTTTCCTGTACTGAGAAAAGATTAGAAAACTTTTTTTTTTTTTAAAGTTACTTTTGCACTAGTAGTCCAGTTGCTGATTTGCATCAACAGAAATTTAAATATGCAGCTACATAACACAACTTTAAAACAAAACCTTTACGCTCTACCAATAAAAGGCTAAAGAGGAGACAGGCATAGAATGTCTTGCTGATGCTTTTCCTATGGCATATTACGTGACCTTTCGAAGCTGGAGTTAATACAGAATATCGTTCTGGTTGCTTGCACTTTTGCCGCTTGTGCTATTTTTGTGACATCAGGCATAACCTGAGTCACTTTTGTATTGACTTTGAGCTATGCTGACTATGTAGCTAAAGGATTATAACAAAATCTTCCTTTGCTGTACAGATATCTTTGACTGAAAAATGTTTGGCATAAGCACTGTGAAAAATCATCCTGTTTATTACTAATTTGTGGTACATTCTGGTTTATATATATATATGTGTGCTGGATATATATAAATATATATATATATATATATATCTCATGGTGATCTATACGGTGAAACACACACTGAGATTCCTCCTTTAACAAAACCAACCATTATCAATATTAATATTACATTGTTTAAATGGGTTCTGTCACTAGAAATATTCACAACAACAATTTCCTATGGCTCCAATAAATAGCCAACATATCACGTCACACAGTTAAATAATGAGCTTAATTTTTAAACAGTTGGATTGCGTTCATAAACATCCATCCATCCATCCATCCTTAAAGAGGTCCCCTGGATGAAAACATTGTCAGAACCGGTCATCAAGAGAACCCGAGGAACAAGTTACCTTGGTGTATTTTAAGCATGCTGTCTGCTTTCCTCACCTGCTGGGGTTGAAGTGAGCTGGAGCTTTAATGAGCCACAGCTCCGTGTTTTCTCCTCTCTCCAACACTGACTTCTCACTGCAGCTGTACTGGACAGGCACAAAGTCTGCAGGACACTCGTATCTAGAAACTGCAAAGAAGTGCGAGTGAAAACCACTGACAGCAACCTTTTCTGAATACTGTACCGATTTTCAATATGAAACAGCTTTAAAGGTAAACACTCACCTCTCTTCTCCTCTGAACTGGACGAAGACATATTATGCGCCCTACTGAACCAGCAGTACGCCTACAATATATTCGGACAAAAGAGGAAAGGTAAAACGTGTCACCTCACTAAATAATACATAAACATAACCGCTGATCTAGAGCTCAGTGAACGGAACAACATCGAGGCATGGAAAGCACATGCGGCGTAAAACAAACTTTGACCCGGAAGCACTCAGTGCTCTAACCAATCGAGTAAAAACACAGTAAAGCATAATAGCAGTTATTTCCTTTAAGTTTAATATGTTTTAAGAATTATTATGCGGTGGCTTTTAAGCATTATCAATTACTATTGTTTGTTAACGTTGCTTTTTACATTTTAATTTGTTTATTTATTTTTTATTTATGTGTCTTTTCCACTAGAGGGAGCACTAAAGCAGTTTTGTTTTTGGCTTTTATGCAGAACACTTAATTTTTAGGCTATAAAATCAGGGCTTCCACACATCATATTCCACATGTTTGTAACCCATATCGAAAACACTAGTTAGCCAGTATTATTATAAACTTTTATAAACTAGATTATCTAATTATCCTCTAAATGTTTATACACTACATTGTATGCTACTAATACTACACCCTAAGTACTACTGGAAAAGAAATGTCTAGGCCATGATGTCTCAGTAATGTCCATACATGCATTAGATTTATTTATTGTGAAAACAACCTGTTAGATGTGAATGCATAGGAAGATCAGACACAGCTGGAAGTTGGTAAAATAGCAGAATGTGAGAGACATCACTCTGCTGCACCATGTAGATGGTATTCTCTTACTCCGCAATGTTTATTTTCCCAGGTCTGTGGTTGGTTTGACACTGTGGGAAAGCTCACCATGCAGCATATTCGACTGGACCTCCCTAAAATTTAGTGCCCCTCTGTCACGATCATATTCACATCTACAGATGCTTCCTTCAGGCGATGTCAAGTATTTCTGCAGAAGGAGGAAGTAGGTCATATGTGAAGGGCAAACGATATTTAGTCCAAGTTGTATGAAGTCAAGCTGACCTAATATTATGAGAGAAATGATTACATTTCTTTCTATTTTAGAAAGTATTCCAGTTTATTAAAAAATTTTGTTTGTAAACTGTAAGCCGTGTAAGCAATGGATAATCAAATGCTTTTTTCATGCTATTATGTTTAACCAATTGGGCAAAGGGTGTTTCATTCATTCATTCACTCATCCATCCATTCATTCACTAATCGCTTTTTATCTGGTTAGGGTCATGGTGGATCTGAAATGTTATTTGTCTTGATGTTTTAAGTAAATAATGCTTACTGCTCCTCATTCACATTCATTTATCTCTGTAAACCGTTTTGTAGCTTACACACTTGTGAGCACTGTAGGCAATTTTAAAGGTCACCATGTCAGTATACAGTTACTGACTGTAGCCCATCTGGTGCATGAATCATCGGCCTCCATCTACTGACACAACAGGACTACCACTAACCAGATCTTATTTGAATGGTAGATTATTCTCAGCACATCAGTGACACCATCGAGTTAGTGTGTGTGGTGATGGAACGAGTGTGTGAGGCACAGGAGCAGTGTTAGGATTTTGATGGTGGTGATTCCAGACTTACATTCCTTCCTTTCAAAACTACACTTTCTTATACAGTTTACTGACATTACAGAATGATTCTTACTAGTTTACTTTATAATATGCTTCAATATGAATAGCTGAATAGTCTGCTGTATACACTTACTGACCACTTCATTAGACACAACTAACTTGTTATTGCATCCTTTAACACTCCTGGATAAAAACAGTAACTGGAAGAGTCCTTTCAAATATTGAAACACGGAGTTTGAGATGAAGTGCATCAGGAATCGGATCCCACACGACCGTCTTCAGTAAATGCTTTATCCTTGTTAGTTTTACTATGGTTTATATGTGTTTGTTTAAAGTTTAGGGAAAAGAGTAACTGTGGGAACAGGTGGCATTGGTCAAACTTTCTGATGGAGTGGGAGGAATACCTGTTAAGGGTATCAATTCAGTTCATGAATGCAGTCGGTAAGTGTAGACATGTAAAGTGAATCTCCAGCATGCAGTAGTTCTACCTGATAAAATGATAAAGAGCTCATTCCCTGCAAAAAAGACATCCTAGCAAGTACAAGTATTTTGAATATAGAAAACTATATCTAGTATTACAGTAACCCAAATCTAAGAACCCAAATCTTAGCATTTTTAAAACTAGTTTCAAGCTTGAAGTACTCTTTTCTTTTTTTTTATTTTAAGCAAAAGTATGAGCCAATAGAATAAGAAAAATTAAATCTTGAAGCGTCTATAAACAACTGTATAATCTTATATTTGATTTATAATAATGTCATAATAAGAAATATTAGATATTACATATTTTTGCATATTCTATATATTTTCACTTAATAAGATATATTATTGGTAGTAAATATAATTTTATTAAAATGCTAAAATAGCCTAAATAATATTTCACATGTAAACATGTAAAAAGCATGATCTACATATGTTAACATATAAATAACATAAAGATTCATTCAATCATTCATTCATCTTCAGTTTATTTTGGTCAGTATCATGCAGGATTCGGAGTCTATCCCACGAATGCGGGGCACAAATTGGGAGAATTCCCCGTACATCACAGACATATGATGATAAATTAAAATTGTTGATGTTTTCATTTTGAAAAATCCATATGCATATAAGAGTAGTTTATATATATTGTTCAGTACTTTCGTGAATAAGTCAATGAGGTGAAAACTTATACCAGCTGCTGTATGCAAAACAACATAATGTTAAATAGTAGCTATATAATTTGGATGAAAATGTATGTTTTTAATGTTTCAAAAATGGCCAGCTGACATATTGATGTTATACAGGGGATGGGCTTAGCTGGCCCACTCTGTTCCATATGTATGAGCTCATCTTGCATGAGGCCTCATCATGAGTGTCGAAGCACTCCGAGATTATTCACAAAAGGGAATACCGAACATGGGAAATTCAACCACATCCCTCGTCACACCAGGCCTACATAAGGCCTGTCAGCTGGGAGCCCCGCATTTTAATGACCCTAAGTCTCACACTGGACCTCCAGCAGACTCCAGAGGGAAGCCAGACGAGCCGTGACATCAGCAGGAAGCCAGACGAGCCCTGGAGCCTGCTTCCAGCATCTTCTTCCAATTCATCTTCAAATGCCCTTTCACTATAGAAACATGTACGAGTACATTTAATCAGTGTAGCCACAGTAGCCTTTATATATACTCCCTAATATTAAATTAACCCCAGGACTGCACATATACGAGCTGTGCAACTACAAAGTCGGATTTTGTTTAGGGTGTGTACACTATAGATCAGGGTCATATTTCAGGTGTTCATTTTCAAATAAGCAAGGCATAAGCAAACTAAGTGGCTAGTTAGGGCCCTGCAGCAGGTAAAAAGTGGTTAATACTGCTAGTAAAACAACTTTTTAGTTCATAAAATATTTTCAAATCAAACTTATTATCTTCTTAGGATGCTATTTTTATCTTCGGAAGTAAACAGATTGTGTGGAACCCCAAAGAGAATAATCCCGCAGGAATGATCTAGTCAGGTTCCACTAGAGAGCAATAAGATCAAATGGAAAGAAAGGGGGGTTTGCTGATTAAGTCTCCTGTCTCTCATGTTTGTGTCTTCTGCCAAGATAATGCTGAGTCCTTCTGGGCAGAACAAAAAACAACAGCAACAACAAGAAAACAACTCAAACTAGTCCGTCTGTCACCATCAACCCTGCCGCTGCGATCACCTTTTTCCTCATACTGATGTATGATGTGAACATTAACGGAAGCTCCTGATCTGTACCTGCATGATTATGTGCATTGTACTGTTGCCACATGATTGGATATTAGGGATAAATTTCTAGATATCAATTTATTTGTGTAATATATTTATATGTATATTTTTCCGTAACGCTGCTTCATAATAATGTCCACTGTTCAAAGTGCTATATAAATAAAACTGAATTGAACTGGATTAAAGTATGTGCAAGAACGAGCATGAACATGGCCAGTGAGTGTGTGTTTTGTTGTCCACTTTACAGGATGGGCTTAATGTTCCTCTATGTTGTAGATTATTTCAATAGTGGGGAAAAACCTAATTAAATGTTTCTTGATTTTTTATTATTTTTATCATTACTGTTTTGTACAAATAGGTTTGCATAGTGCTGCTGCCATTTTATTCTGAGTAAGCATGTGCAGTATATTATTTCGGAGAACAGCTGAAATACCAGAGTAGACATAGGGAGACAGGCAGAAGCGACTGACCCTCATGCTCGAGCGGCTTGTATGCATCTCTTTCATGTAAGTTGATTTCCAGTACAATGAGGTTGTCAGTGCTAGTTTTACTGTATAGGTTTTTAATATTGGGCCAAATATACAGTATGTAGTCATGGGCAAAAGAAAGTGCACCCTGCTTCAATTCTATGTTTTTATTTATCAGGACATTGATAACATCTGTATGGGCCTTACCAACGTCTACTGTATGAACAAACAAATAACCTCAGGTGACAACATGAAAAAGCCCAAAAGATTTGAATATGTAGTCATTTTTCTTCCCCAAAATAAACCAACATTCAGAATCCAGGTAAGAAAATGTAAGTACACCTGTCCTACTTCCACAATCATTATGAGAGTAATTAGCAGCCATGTGTTACTGATGAAATGCACAAAATCAGTTAAACATCAAGAGGTCTGACCACCAGGGTCTGTTAAATAAAAAACTGGCAGGCTGCATATCAAATAGCTTCCCAAAAATACAAATACATCTATCTATCGATCTATCTGTCTATCTATCTATCGTTTAAAAAGTAGAAGTCTACAGCACAAACATTACAGATGCACCGCCGCTTCGTCTCACTTCACTCCCTTAAAATACATTGTTATATTGTGTATTTATTATAACTCATTTTCAGTTCCTCATTGAAATTTCCTTACTGAAGTGGTGTGTTGCTAACCACATTGATACTGCCAAAGAAAGCGCAGCCAATCCCATCAAGGCTGAAGGTCTACCACAGTAACGACACAGCCTCCCAAAACATCACTTCAGCTATTGTTCAACATGCACCGAGACTAAATATGGCTCTTTACCGGTGAAGCAAAACAAGGGAAAGAAAACATTTTCACTGTGATTAATTTTCTCCAGATTACAGCATTATTACAAATACACTGAGCAGGACATGAGCCATAATAGCTGTGTTTATACACGAACCATGTTTATGTGCTAGAGTCTTGTGCAACTCGGCTTGAATACTGGGAAACATTTTTATAAACCTGTATTTACTCCATTCATGTATAACATGGAGAAGCATAGGAATATTTTCATTATAAATTCACTAATGTTTACAATCTTAGAGGTTCTCCATTAATGTGTTCTTACTATAATGATCTGGGGAAAAAAATGATTCATTCAGTTTACTGTTGCACTGTGAAAAATAAAATCACATGGATACTCTGTATTATCGGAATTATATGAGTATATAAACATCATAAGTGTCAGGGTGATTTATATTTCTTTCTTTGGCTGTGTGCACTACTCATTTAAACTACATGAACCAAAAATAGACTTAGTTTATAGTTTATATTATAGCATACATACATACAGACAGATAGATAGACAGACAGACAGATCGATAGATAGATGTTTATATTTATTTTGAATTGGATATATTTGCAAGTCCAGAATCTATCATTAAAATGTCCATTAGGAAGCTTTGGGACAGCAGCTACAAATTTTTTAAGGAATGGAAACATGAAGCTGTCGGAGTTTAGCTTTAAATGTAAATGCAGCTGTAAATGAAGCTTTCTCTCTGTTAGTAGAATTAGAGGTAAATGTGGTGTGTCTGTAGTCCCTTTCTGGCCATTCCTGTAAATCTCTTTTAATGATTAACCACTGTGGCTGTATCATGGTTTGTACTGGCTTTTGTTTATATCAAATGTTATGACCTGGTGATAAAACAGATGATGAATTATTAGATTCATGAAGAACAAAGTAAAGGTTGTTAGTTATTAAATAAAACCTTTGCAAATCACACTAATGGTTTGTAAATTTTTAGAGCAGGAAGTTAATGATAAACTCTTACAGTCACTAGCGTGACTTATTCATATACATGAATGTCCCTAATGACCACAGCCCTACACAGATAAGTGTTTTATTTCTTCTAACACACTAAATTCAGGCCACGGAGTTCTTGGTCATAAAGTTGAATCAGGTGTGTTAAAGGAGCTACAAGTCTGCAGCGACTGACACCTGACACTACCGTGTACTATATTGGGAAGCAGTAGCCACCAAATCCATCCATAAATAAAAAGGTGTCCAAGAAAACATGGACCAGGAGTCACAGTGTATGGATTAAGAGCCTGGATCTGGCTGAAATGCTATGAACAGAGCAAACTGAAGACGCGTCACAGAGAATGACGTCCTGATCCATGATCAGATAAACACTGCTCCAAGGTGACACCTCAATGACGCCATAGATCAATACCACATGATGATGCGAGCCATATTGACGTGCTGTAGCCAGTGCACAACCTTAAAGACCTTAAATAAAGATTTCTAAAGACAGACAGAAAATAAAGACATAGCGTTCCCATTAGCAGTTATATCTAATCTATAGCACACAGGAAAAGCTCCAGGGTTGTATTTACACTTCGTTTTTATTTGTTTTCTGCTGGATTATGTCAACTCAGGAGGTGTTAATTCAAATCTGGGGATTTTGCTATGCATTTGAACTGAACTGAACTGCCAGCATTTAAATATAAAAAAACAGACTACAAACTCAGTGCTTTATATCTTCTCTCTCATTTTCCCTTCATGAGGACAAGCCAAAACCAAACTAAGAAATGATTGAACTGACATAATTTATTTCATCTTGGCAGTTCAGGTGCAAACCTCCAAGTGATAAAAGACATTCATGATTTACGGTGGAAAGTTCTAAGAAGGCATCTGAACAGGAATGTAAACATGTGCAAAGTCTGTTATTTGGATGCATTTTCATTACGGACGTCTATGGGTCACAGAAAATAGACAAACGATAGACTGAATAACTGAATGACACATGTATTTTAACATCTACATAACAAGTAGCTTAACATCCAATGTCAAACATACACCGGCCTTGGTAATATAACACTTCTCGATTCCCTCAGGTGCTTTAGTTTTTTTGAATATTCCCATTTTCATAACAGTTACTGCAAACTGTTTTTTTTTACCCTGGAAATAAATCTCTCTTAACAACTTGACATTCAAAACCTTGATCATGAATTTTAATATCAGTTCAGCAGTGCTTCGCTACTGTTCAATAAACCTGAAAATATTATTTTCAATATATCTTTAACAACAATAAATATAGCTTGATAATGAATAAGACTCATCTGATGCATTTCATGTAGTGCCTGGGACAGTTACATATGGATCATACATTTTTCTCCTCTCTGAAATGCTGTTTTAGCTCATTAGAATTGCTAGAAAGAAAAAAACCTCTGAAAAACTCTAACGGCAAATAATTTGATACAGTAGGTCGGAACTTTGTAAAAAATGTTTTAAAAGAAATATAGGATTAAATATAATGTTATATAATATTCATAGATCATTTGTATTTCAAGTGTAAAAATTGTAAGGTTTATTACAACTCTAATACTCGTATACACGATTCTGAGACAGGGACTCTACAGACCTGCTTAACTGAGCCAATTGTTAAATTCTGATTTAGGAAAATTATTACAATGTATTTCAATCACAAGATTCTGGAATATGTAACTTGCTGACTACTTAATTTTGGGATTATCAAGATAATTGTATTTTGTCTGAAACAAAAATTCACAAACAAGTTTTTACAAAGCAACTACCATTTTAGCGTTTGAAGTATAAACCGTTTAAAAAAAAATCTAAGAAATAATAATTTAGTTACTCGTTACAGCTAGAGCTCTGCCATGATGGTCGTTCTTTGAGCGTCGTGGTGGCATCAGCTATAAATAGAGGAATGTGTTTGTAACAGATAAGTTAGCCACGGTCACTGAGGCAGCAGAGAAAGCCTCAAGATGGCTGTGGTTACGGAGGAGTGAACAGTGGACAGGTGCTACTCAGACACAAGATGGGGTCTGATCAGCCGCAGATGGGGTGGGTGCACGATGTTTGAGAGCCGAAACGCCTGATGACCCCGGGAAACATCACTGATGATGTGTCTGAGTGCATCGTATAATGTATTTTAGAAACAGCAGGTAAGGTGTTAAATCATTTTTGGAAGGGAAAACCGCATCACTTGCAAATTACACTATCCTAATAGTAATAAACAAGGCATCTGGTGTAACATTCAAGGAGCTGGGTTTTACATTAACAATTTATTTTAACGCCAACATTGCTGACAAAATCTGGGAGGAAACTTGAGGCTCAGGGTCCCTGAAGAGCTGCTGACATACTGTATGTGTGCCTACATACATACCGAGTCGCTTCACTTTTTAACACTAAGTTTGGTCATTTGAAGACATTCCTCTTTCAGTGCTTCAATTTCACTTTTATAAGAATTAATTTTGACCTCTCCAGAGAGGTCTGGTTTCTTGCTGGCCAGGGGGGTTTCTACAGTGATGGAACCCCCCATTAACATGTCTGTGGTTTGTCCTCGGTGAAAGGCCGTCATCAGGGTGGCCAGTGCACGGCTCACATCGCTGCGAGCGCCTTCATTCACAAAACAGTACAGGATTGGGTCTGCCACACAGTTGAGGCTGGTGAGAGCCAGGGCTACGTGGTAGGCAGTAAATAAGTACTCTTCCACCCGACAGTCACAAGGGTTGCTGAGAAAGAGCACACTGCGCCACAGCAGGAGAATGTGATAGGGTCCAAAACAAAGAAGCACTATGAGGATGAGGCTAAGAGCTAGCCTCTTGATTTTAGCTTTCTCTTGCTGCTCGGTGGAAACATTGCCACGTATTGCCTTCAAGATTCCTTTGTATGCTGCTAACATGCAGCACCAGGGAGCCAAGAAGCCCAGGAAGATGCGGTAAAGGTTCATGCCTGCCACCCAGTCTTGCATTGGATACTTCTCAAAGCAGAAGGTGCGGTTGAAGCGTGCTGCAAAGAGCTCATCGTGAAAAAGTGGTGCGGAGTTGGCCACAATTTCCATAATCCAGACTACTGCACTGACCAAAACGGCTGTCTTGACCCGACGTACTTTGGCAAACTTGAGTGGATGGGCTACTGCCAAATAACGATCCAAAGAAATGCAGCAGAGGAATGCAATGCTGACATATATGTTAGTATAGAAAATAAATCCGAACAACTTGCAAGCCCCTGGCCCATGGATCCAGTTATCGTGTTGAAGGAAATAATCAATCCAAAGTGGCAGTGTGGCTATGTAAAGGAGGTCAGCCAAAGAAAGGTTGATCAAATAGATACCTAGCTCATTTTTTTGCTTCACCTGCAAGTAGGCAGCCCACAGAGCCATACAGTTTGTTGGGAAGCCAAAGATGATAACAATAATGTATAGCACTGGCTGAAAGAACTGATCGATGTTTGAATCAACGTTACAGGAAGCTGAGATGTTACACATCTCTTCACTTTTTATGAGACTTGATATCATAATCAAGAAAGAGTTGTGGCGTCTAAGGTCCCAAATCAAGTCATAATTTGGTATGAAAAGAAAACATTACCATCCACATCTACAGGAAGTTCTGTGATACATTCCTTAATGTTCTTCTTCATTGCTCTTCAGCTTGTAATTTTGGAACGAACACAAATCCTGTTCCCATGCTGCTCAGGCATGGTGAGCATAAGGTTTCATGTCTCTACCACACTTCATGGCTGGCTGTTAAACCTTTGTTGTCAAGATATTTGAAAAAAGACCAAAGCGAACTTAGTTATTCTGGAATTACCAGCTTCAACGGTATTAAACGTTGAAAATGCTATTAATCATTGAAGAAGAGAGATGAGCTCAAGTGGGGCATAAAAAAAGGGGTGTGCTCCTGTAGCAAGCCATAACAGCTGGCCTTCACAGCGTGGCCTCCTTCTCTTCTTTCACTGAACACTGCTTTCTGATTTATTTTCTTTGGCTTCATCAGCTATGGCCATCTGCAAAACAAAAAGAAAAGGTTTGGATAAGTTAGGGTTGAAAATCAAATGGTAAAGTATTAGAGCAAAAAGTACTGTTAAGTCAGGTTTAGGTTTAATTGGATCAGCTTGATCGCATTATAGAAGAACGTATGATGGATGTAAACTAATCTCAAGCATAATCATTATTAATACATAACACTCACTATTTATCTTTAGTGTCCATTTTATGAAGAGAAGGATAGCAGTGGATCTGGAGCCTATCCCAGGAACACTGATCGCAAGGCGAGAATTCACCCTGCATAACCGCAGTGTGTAAAATGATTGTCCTGTTTTAGACGTCTCCCGCCATGTACGTAAATTACTTAATATTGATAAAAGTCACTATAAAAACGGCCACATGGCCAAAGGCTGACAATAGTGTTGTAAGTGTAGCTCCTGGGATTTATCTGGTGCTTATTACAGAATTATTTAGAGCACCCTTACATATAACGTTAGTATTGGATCGTCACTAACACTTCAAGCCATCGTACGTTGCCAGAGATAAGAAGCACTTTTGTTAGAAGTGTTGCTATTGAAGCACAGTGCTGTAACAATGCTCTGTGAAGAGAAATCAACTCTGTTTGCATAGGAATATTTATATTATCTTCCTAGGGACATAAGCTCAAATGACCAATGGTGGAGCAAAGGTGACCAAATGAAACGTAGAGATTAACAAATGTAATTAAACATAGCTTGCAAGAACCAGCTCAGGCTCATCCTTTTGTGTATTCACACTCACTAAGAAAAGCCTGAGCCTAAGACTATTCATTAATCACTCATGCAAAAATAGCAAATATTCAGTGCACAGACTGGACTATTTCCCAAACTTCAATTAAAAGCTTACAATCAATATTCTCTGCCAAATACAATCCTTGAGAATTAATTATAAGGCTTGTTTTTAACAACAACAACAACAGAATTGTGTATTATATTGTGTGATGAGGAATGGGTAATATCGACGACACTGTCTACAGAGCTTTCTAAAAACAATGAGAGATTTCCAGGAAAGAGAGAATCTGCTGACACAAAACAGAGCTTTACATGGTGTATCTGATTTAATATATGTCAGAAACATTGGATTTAGTACAACTTCCAACATTTTAAACAGTATACATCTTCCCTGCTCTGACTGTGGTATTAATTAATTGTGTATGATGCAATACGAGGATTTGCAGGGAAGGGTAGGGAGGGTTTTCTAAATAATGATCCATATTTTTCACTAAACTTAAAGATGCACATAAATAAGATTGATTGCAAATTATGTTTAGCTTTGCATGGCCTTAAATTATGTGTATTATTATTATTATTATTATTATTATTATTATTATTATTATTACAAGATGCCTAACAGAAGTGCCCATTGTCTTAGTCAACTCCACAGAAGAGGCCCATTTCTGATTACAGTGCTTGAACATGGTCATGTGATAAACAGCATACCTTATCAGTGGCCAATTTATCATCAGTAAATACAAAAATTGCAAAAACAATGGGTTAGCTTTCACTTCGTGAACACTATGTACTGTAAGGCTTAGCTTGCTGATATCAGCGATCTTAAGAACGCAAGATGACACTCAGACTAGGGCAAATAGGAGATTGGTCGAAAGAATTGATTTTATATTCACTGATATCATATTCAGTGATCCAATAAAGCAGCTGAGGACTGACTAATTCATTCTTATTTATTCTAGTTTGTCATTTCCTGCGAGTGCCATGGCACTCACAGCCAAACAAGGACAGCAAACACAAAAGTTTTACAGATCATGTACAGTTTTTGATTTAAAACAAAACAAAACAAAACAAAACATTGCATTTTCATTTAACAAATGAGGAAAAAAATCTTAGGCCGTTCACAAAAATCACAAAACCGTTTGTGTGCATTTTCAGCTCTAATCAATCAATGGTGAAAAGTTGTCTGGTTCTAATCAGAACAGCAAACACAAGTTCAACACAATATATCATATTTCACACATTATTTCAAATGAGAACAGTACAGCTGCGTGAAAAAGTTTGTAAATTATTTGCAAGATTACAAGACTACTACAATCGTAAGCAAAAGGCAAAAACCAAAAGTGAAATAGTTGGACGTATATCACGCCTGACTTATACTCCAGGCCTGATTTGAAGAAGGCGGTGTATGACATCTGGCAGAGTTACAACACACACAAGAAGAGTTAGCAATGACTGGCGAAACAATCTGGCACGGAAAAACGGGGATGATGAACGTCACCACTGAGGGAATCCCAAAGCTGTTCAGACGATACAAAAGAGGTGGGAAGCATTTATAGATGAATAGCGTGGTCATACAAGTTTTTCGAGAATGATTACATCACAATCAGAAAAGGAGACGTTAGCTTTGTAACTGATATCACTTTAGAGGTTTTGTTTAAAATAATCCTAAACAAAATAAAGACTAATAAACTACAGTTAGCTTCAGTGTTCCTGTTATTCTAGGTTTTTTACTATTAACATCTCATCATGAATATCTTTTTGCATTTCTATATCTTTAGTATCAGTATGTGCCGAGCCATAAGTGAGTGCTACGTGCATCAAATCATTACATGTGAGTTTGAAAAAATTACTGTTGTGCTCTCCTAACTGATATGGATGTATACTGAAATTAATTTCCTCTACTTGGATGCTGATTTAATTAAGTAATTCTATACTATACTAAGAAGCTTGCTCCTAAACCTCTGCAAAGCATCAAGGAAGGATACTCATTGCAGCAACAACCTCTACTGTACAGAGACTCTTACAGTCACAACAAAAAATGGAGGAACTGATCACAGCAGTATAATATGCTTGGAATTGCAAACAATGACAGACTGACACAGGGCAGAGAGCAAACAAGAGCCCAATATATACAGTCAGGGAAATAAGTGTTTGAACACTTGTTTTTGTTATTTCACACACTTACAGTGCATATAAATTTTTATATAAACATAAATCTAAATATAAATGAAGTTCTGGATATAAAAGCTCTCAAACAAACATAAAAGTTTCTTATGTCATTATAAAAGACTGTCATTAATTGGGAAGATCTCATCCAACAAGTAGCATTCATGCTGAAGGTGAAGAAGCTCTCTTAAACAAAGTTCTCAGTTGTTTAACATTACTAAGCAACACTCGAATAGAAAAGCTACAAAGGAAAGACCATAAACATCCCTGTCAGATAATATGCATGTGGAACGTTAATGAAATCACAACTAATTGTGACAGAACAGGTGCACCACAGAAGACTTCACAATGCGCTCTCAGACTAATGATAAGGAAGGTAAAAGAGAAGCCAGCAGTCACTCGAAAAGAGTTGCGGTTTGACCTGAACGCAGCAGGAACAGCGGTTACACAGAGCACAATAAGCAATGAACTGCACCACAATCATCTCCATTCCTACATCCCTCTGTTAAAAAAGAAGCACAGAGACGCACATCTAAAAGCATTTAGACACAGCAGAACCATGAAACATGAATGAAGCAATGTACCAGGAAATATTAATGAAGACTTTAATCTCATCGGCCAATAAAGTGTATCTGAGGAGATGATGTAAGTTTCAACACGACTATGACTGCAAACATATGGCACTGCATGGCCTAGCCAACCGCCAGGCTTACATCCCTTTGGAAATTTAAGGAGGATTTTGAAATCGTGAGCAGGATCCTTGTAACCTTGGGAACTTAGAGACAATTTGCGCAGAGGAACATGACACAAATGAATCACAACGCTGCAAGAAGCTAACCACTTCTAATCTGTAGGTGTCTCAAAACTGGAACAAAATGGTCCAAATACTTATTTCCACTCATTGTGTGAGCAAAATGGAGGGATACACTAACCTGTGTACAGGTACAATGCAGTACTGCACAATGACAGCAATGTCATACACAGCTCTCTGGTGATGATGCCCTTAAAAAAACCCAAGATGTACTTATCAGATACTTGTACAGATCCCTCTGCATGAGCACTATAGCCCTCTAAAAGGCATACACCTCCTCATCTGTATAAATGAGTAATGATTATGGACACACACATGGAGCTGCCTTAAAAAATGTTGACAAATCTTACCCACAACATAGTTTGCTAGGCTGCCAAAAAGGATTAGTTTACCCCTTAACACAAAGGCTCTGCTGACTCTTCCAGCCAGCACAATGCATTTTCACTGACTCTCATTCAACATACTTACTATACACTGGTCCATCTCTCACCGTTCTTATCTACGCCCGTTCTTTTGTAATATATTATATACATGCCTGAAATGTGCATGGATGAAAAATCATCACTCATCAGACTGCTTTTGACCATCTTTACTACAGTATCTTAAAGGAATTTAAACTATGTTCTAAAAAAAAAAGTCAGATTTACGTTCAGACTGGATCTGTGGATCTTGACAGTTCACGTTGGTTACTTCATTTGACACATATCTGTCTTTAATAATAATGCACCTGTCCCTGAAACACCATACATGGATATGTTGATTTCTTGGGCAACTGTTTCACTTCACTACTCGGTTTCTGTAGGTTACTTCCAGTATTACGTAAAGTGATTTCCCAAATATTTAGTTATTGACTATGATCCACATCCTTCCTCTGAATATAGTAACTGTTGCTGTCCTCCATTGCCAACAATGGATGATGACAATAGTTACATGTGCATGTAGGTTGGGGAAAAAGCCACATAAAATCTGATCTGACTCTTCTCATTCATGTCCCATGGTTACATACTGGATATGTATCCAATCTAGGACCAACTACAAAAATAGCCCAGGTCTGATTTGAAAGGATTGTATCCAGAAAAAATCAGATCTGTGTCACATTAAAGGTTCAATATGTAAGATTCTACCACCTGAATCCCCTTACCCCTCCCTTTCCAAGCATGTATTAGAATGTAAGGTGCCCAAGCATACTTTCTAGTATTTACATTCACTTTCCTTTGCTTTTTCTGTGCTAAATAATAAGTATAATCCTCCATTTTTCAGAAAATTGGGTTCTCAAACTTGTTAGCCAGCACCAGCAAACACTGATTCCTCTTATTTCTTCTTCTTTGTTTTCCTATCTTCTTCTTTGCCATCCTTCTGGTGCTTCCGGATTCACGTTGCCACGTGTAAAACCATGAAACATGGAAGGCGCCCTGCAGCAGTTTGGGCTACTGTAGCAACGCAACATGGCGGCTCTGTAGACGTGAACCCGTGCCCTATGTAGATATAAAGGGCTTATTCGAAGCTTACGAAAACACATTGATACATAGTTACAGGTAATTATACACTAATGAAAACAAACTTATGAACTGCAAGTCTATTATGAAATGTGTACTCCTTGTTTACTAACAGAAACCCTCAAAATCCACATAGTGGGCCTTCAACACAGAAAATTTGGATTTGTATCATTCAACCTTCCTCCATTACAATATAAATGTAGCCTTATTTAAACTGTGAATGATTGTGTGAATGCCATGTACATAAACATGGAAGGCACAGCCCGGCTTGGTGTAGCGTCAGCCTCAGACGCTCCTCACACGCAATGCATAGCATCTGTTGAATATTTCCCAGTCTAATTATGTAGCAAGCGATATTTCTGGGATTTTCTTTACACTCTATCTGTCTAACAGCGTCCTGTGAACTGAGATGAATCGTATGTATGTGAAACGGTGATTGTAATTTTTTTACTGACATTATATAGCATGTTGGATTCGGGACACCTTTAACAACCAAGTTCCCGATTTAACTATCAAGTTATCTTGCAGGATTAAACAGTGTACTATGGACCCTTTAAAAGACCAACCCATTAAAGAGTCCACTATCTGTACAATGCTTCAAGCACATTCATTAAATCCTACAATGTCTACAGTGAAAGCAATTTGCTTTCTAAAAACTTTAAAATAAGCCTGGAATTAGGTGCTGAGCAAAAAGATACGATAAAAGATCATGCACTCATCACATACTTGTCAATCTCATCGAACGACCAATGAGCGCAGTGTTTATTCAGACATACTGAGTTATGCTGATAACGACATATCATATCGCAAATCAAGTAAAGGTCATGTTGCATGAATTAGAAATGTTAATTAACTCTTATAATCTGCTGTGAATAAAATGTCCTGCATGCATCACTATAAAACAAGGTGATTACAGCAAAAAACAATATTGAGACAGGCCCTACTAATCACCCCATCTATAATGATGATTACTTTATCTTATACTGATCCCATGATAAGCTTTATCATATGCAGCTTTATAAACTTTATCATGTGGAGAAAAAAAAGCCATGTATCAGAATGGCACTACAAAAGCAGATATATCTAAATTAGGCTACAGAAGCCATTTAAAAGTTTCTTTGTTTGTTTATTCACGTTAATCACATAGGTACTTGAACTGAGCCGCTACACACTTTGCTCGGATTCTGGCAGATGGATTGTGTTGAACCATTAGAAACTTTGTGTTTGTGACAGGCATCTCTGTATTTCAGTCAAGCTAAATGATGAACGTAAACACGCCACTTCCTGACAACACAGCATGCTTGCTGCCCTCTGAGCTTGTGTTCCTCAGCCTGGTGGGAAAGGCCCCGTGTTCATACATCAGCCTCACAACAGTAAACACACAGCCGGCAGGAGCACTAAGGAGCTAGCAGCTTTTTAATCAACGAGAGCTGAAAGATAGACGTCTCCTCTTCCATCTACGGAGAGAGTGGGAGTGAGTAAATGAGAGAGAGTGAGAGAGAGAGAGTAGAAGAAGGGAGGGAGGTAGCAGGGAGTGGAAGAGTGAAAGAGAGAGAGTGGGAGAGAGAGAGATAGACAGAGAGGAAGTGAGTGCGTAAGTACGAGGGAGAGATGGGGAAAGAGCTGAACAGGAAGATCATTCTAAATAAAGCCCTCGATTATTCATTTGTTCATTAAGCATGATCAAACCTCACACACATTAGCACAGGAACACCGTCGTCCAGCCTGGCAGGCTTTCAGCAAAAAAGTCATCCGAGGTTCATTTTCAAGTACAGTATACAGATGAAGGACAAAAGGACAAACTGCAGTATTCTCTATAACAGGCTACCTCACTAACTATAGGACGAGCAAAGGTTCAAGATTACATTTTAAAAGATTAGGAGATTTTTGAACAGAGCCGTAAGATCCCTTTCAATTGTCTACTACTACAACGTTGTACGTACTTAGAAACTGTGTTGTACACAGATGCAGTAACATTCTTTTCAAACAAAAATATCAAACACCTGCTTTATTTAATTACAGTGATATAAGTGACATTAAAGATTTAATCTGAGTACAACAGTGTCTGAATTAAATTACAATCTACAAGAGTTTGTTCATATGACACCGAACAGAATTTTTAGCAAACAGTGATTTGAAGATGTGCAATCTGCATGTATTTTGTGTCACTGGAACACATTACAAACTGGGCAGAGTCGGTGCTAAGAAAGCCAACAGACCATCTGAATCTATTTTTCAGAAGTGAAAATGTGCTGCAGACTTTTCTTGCATATGAACACGTTTGTATGCTTATATATAGAAACGCTGGATGCTTGAAAAATATAGACACTAGAAAAACTTCGCTTGGGTTTCCATGTACCGCCATAATACACGCTCAGATCTTCCACTGTGAATGTCCAGGAAATGATCTGCAAAAATGGCATCAAGCATGCAAGGCCATAAATTATAATGATATTTGCATTTGAGAAAATGTTTTAAATATAATTTGCATGAACATTAAACAAGATTCAGCCTATTTCGATGCTTATGTTTCAAAATGCCTGACACAACAGACTCGATGATAATGTTACCTAGAAAGCCAGTCACCATCACCCAGGAATTCAGGCGACAGGCCCTGTGGTCTACTTATTTCATTCAGTTTTTACATTGTAGTCATAAAACAGCTTCACCACATTAAAGAGCCTCAGAGCATGTTAGTACTGTGCTGCTGCTGTACTGTGACACTATAGAGTGATATCATATATCTATATATCCATGTAACCCCTAATTATGAAAGAAATTTTAATTGGACTTCAGTGTGACCGCAGTCACAGTCCGATATGCATAAGCCTACAGCAGCCACTGTTCCATATTTCCCACGGAAAACAGCTGGCATTTGCACCATCTGATAAAGCTGATCCTTGACTTTTTTTTTTTATCAACAGTGTGGTGTTGTTGCTCCATGACCATATTTATGCTGAAGGCTACACAAGCTCTGGCTTCACTGAGTCGATCAACTCGTATTGAGTTTGAAACCAACAGAAACACTCTGTCACTGAAAGAAAATGTTCTGCTCATTCTGAAAAATGGACACACCGTACTGAACATGTCTCCTGGACCACCTCTGCATCTGTGCTTTCTGGTGGCTGCTATTGTTTCTAGTTTTTGTGAATAAAATTGTGCAATACAACTTTAGGAAAAAAAGTTCATTAAAGTACATAGTACAAAAGAAGTACGATAAAGTACAATAAAAATCATCAATTGATATTGGACAATGCTTTACTAAACATTTTTTTTTTAAATAGTCTATTAACCTCACTAACAATAGTAATAATAACTAACATTATTTTTCATGTTAATGAAGCAGTTTTAAGTTTTAAGTGAGTAAAAACGGTAGTAACAGGAAGTAAGTGCAGCTTTTCAACCTGTTAATGTCTATAATATTTGCAAATTATACTAAACTATTGTAGAACAGGGGTGTCCAAAGGATGGAGGTTTTCAGTCCAATCAAGCAGGAGCCACACCTGATTCCACATGTAATCATTTGAGCTTGGCTTTCAACAGACTTAGGTGTGGCTTCTGCTTGGTTGGAATGAAAACCTGCACCCACAACGGCCCTTTCTGGATACGACCAGACACCTCGGTTGAAGAGCATAAAACATATCCCTTTGTTTACAATTCATAAATGCATCACAGTGACAGGCAACTGTAAGAAAAAACTAGCATTCTAAATGGCAAAAATATTCTCTAGACTGAATATTTATCAGAAATCACATTACAATACTACTGACAAAAATATTCATGTTTTTTTAAATATTGTTTTAATATTGTTTAAGAAACCACTTGTTATAGTTATGAGGGAATAATTCAGAAAAAAAATATTTTAATTGTAGCTGTACTGTACCTCAAGATCACTGCAACTTGCTTTAATCAAAATAATCTGTGTGAGCAGGTAAGACGTAATATAGTTCTAAGAAGTAAATAATTCCAACACCGTACTGCACACCTGATCAGGAGGAAGTGGTTACTGAAGATGAATGAATGAATAATCAATTACGTTCAGAGGATTTCTGCATTTTTATACAAGTGAATTATCCTTAAAGTTTTCATAAATATACATGAGCTTTGTCCTAAACCTCCATGTAAAGCATTACCTTACTGCAACATCGAGAACGTGCCTGCTCCTAAATGTAATTTGTACTTCAAATTATGTAAGCAAATAATGATTTATTTGACTTAATGTGAAAAAGGCACATTTTACATATCTCATATAAAGTCATTTAACTACATATAAAGATAATTTAATAGTTCATAATTCATTCCACAGACACGACTTCATCCTGGTCTGGGTCACGGTGTCCCGAAAAGGATAGGATCGAAGAGGGAATGTACCCTAGATGGGATGCCAGTCCAGTTTCACACTCATTCACACCTAGGAGCAATTTACAACAGCCAAACCATGTTTTTTAAGAGATGGGAGGAAACTATAGAACTGGGAGGAACCCTGTGTGGACTTGAAAATAAGATGTGAAGCTCCACACAGACAGTAACCCGGACCAACTCAGTATCAGACGTAGGACTCGCAGGAATGCTACCTTCCCTAATAAGTAAATAATTAGTAAGTACGGGTGAGCAATATGACAAAAATATTATATCATGAGACTTGAAGACATTTTTATGATACACATATGTACCACGATATTTATGTTTGGCAACTGAAAAATAGCAAAACAGTAGTGTTTCACATTTTTTCTGATATCTTTTTTCTGATATCAAGTTATGACAATATCTATATTACGTCATCATATCACCCAGTTCTACTCCATCCATCCATTATCTATACCGCCCATCCATTAAGGGTACCGTAAGCAACGGTACGAGACAGGATACACCCTGGGTAGGTCACTAATGTACCACAGGGCTAACATAGAGACAAACAACTATTCACACTCACATTCACACCCATGCGCAATTAAGAGTTGCCAACTGACCTAATCTGCATGTCTGGACTATTGGAGGAAACCAGAGCGCCCTGAGGAAACCCACGCAGTCACAGCAAGGCCCCAATCAGCCACGAGTTCCAAACCCAGAACTACTACATTGTATAGCTCTTTTGATGACTGTAACAATAAGACAAAGACATCTCCAGATACTACATATCTTTCTAGGTAATGCTGTACTGCACTTAATTGCAGTTCGAGCTTGTTTTATGGGTTTTATGTCTCCAGGCAGTCATGTACTATTGACATTTTCAGTCACTGTTATGACTACGACGTTCTGATTGTCTAGCTGACTATTTTCAGACTGTCCCTCTGCATATACCTGTTATTGCGCTGTGTTGAGAGCAGGTCATGACAGGTTAATAATAATCAAAGGAATGCGTCTCACCTGACTGTCAGGCTATCAGAACCAGAGTAAAAGTGTACTTTCACATATAGTCTTAAACGATGCTATGCATTGCATCTCATTTGATGACCAATTTCCATGAGACAGCCCATATAGAAAGGTCTCCTCAATAATCACATCAGGTACATCTAATTTTCTTTCCATCAAAAACCTTTCAGCAAGAACCAATTCTTATCTCATGTTACATCTTACCTATCTATTTCTGCCCCTCTTTTACCATTACAGTTCTGAGGAACAAATACATGTCATATTGTGAAACATAACAGAATAAAGGAGGAATGGCTGTAATACACACTGGCCTGTGCAACATTAAATACATTCAACTGCATAACTGACACAGAGGAAGTAAGTCTAAATCCTCAGGCATTTATTTTATATTATACCACAGTGCTGTTGAATTCTTAAATTGTGCATTTTCCACAACAACTCAGCTCTGTCAGTAACTCCATAACATGATTTATATTTATGCACTAGCTCTAATGTGTTATTAGTCCTATAGTAACGGGTCATATACAGGGACTTGTATGGTGGACGCGCCACAAAATCCTAAGGGTAATAATAAATGGATAAAAAAAAAGCCTGTGTTGTTTAACAAAGAAAAGTGTATAATCATTGATATATTAAAGCTTTCTGTCAGGAGATATTTAGGAGCGTTTAACTAAGGAGTTCCAAGTGTCAGCTCTTTGAAACAGTCAATACATTTCCTAACACAAGAGTCTTCAGGACAGAGGAGTATGAGCTTTCCGGTTTCTCAGTCGCAGGACAAGCTGCATTTTTCTTTAACTTCAAGAGGGCAGAAAAAAAGTGAGGCTGGTGAGGAAACAACTGTTTATAGCTTCTATAACATAGGTGATAACAGGACCTAAGTTGCCTTGCAGACATTTCACAACATTAAATGTTACTATAAACAATTAAAAAGCATGGTGTCATTCATTACTAAATTGAAACGTGACACTGTTGTCGAATTGCTGTGGTACAAGAGGAAGAACATACTTTGGCTGTTATATAAAAAGAATCTATGTTGGCTTCATGTCAGGCCAAATCACACTGCCCAGACATGGATGATTTTTGTATAACAGCCTGATCTTGTCAAGCAAGTCACAAAGGAAAAGATTTTTTTTTTTTTATTATTTACACCACCCAACTAATGCCAGTACAACTAGTTATTCATAATTATATTGTAAGTCAATCATACTGTGATCATTCATAATCATACTGTAAGTCATTACCCATTACTGGTTTATGTCTGGCCCATCATACACAAATATATAGTAACTTCATTCTGTGACATGAAGTTAAAACCGAAATAAAAAAAGTGAAAGAATACAAATGCCATCCCAAAGTGAACTGAAGTGCTCTACACAAAACTTATTGTACACTTACTAAACACAAAACAAAATAAATAATGGCTGCATCAACAACTTTAACAAATACTACCATAATTCTCCAGAGGACATTTACAACTGCTTTAAATAATAAGGTTCTGACTAGGTTCTAAGGATGGTAGAGTGGTTTTCAGTTGTGTAATCTGTCAATATTGCCTAGAGGCTAATGTGGATACTAGTCTGTTTGAACAGCAGAAGCTTTTACATGCTAATTTTAAGCAAGTGGAAGCAAACTAATTCAATTGGGCTGCAATATACTCAACATGCTGCATGTGCAGGTAGCTCAACAGGACCCTAACAATGATTTCACCTTGTACCACCTTGCATTATTTAGAGACCTTGTGGCACAAATATGCTGAAGCTGGGCCATGAGGAACAGAGCTGTAACCATTAGAGTGAAAGTCTTCTCTGTATGAACATACACTGCATAACAGTAAGGTTCCAATTTCACCATAACTAAACACTTTATTCTTAGAGCAACTCATGTGATGGCATAATCTCCCAGAATAAAAGATTTTAGTACTCACTTAACAAATTTAAAAAAGCTACAGAAAAACAAGTATCGAATGTTGCCAAAACATATCACAGATACTGACACTGAAATATTTTAAGGAAACAATTTAGCAAACATTATGCAAGCTCTTTTACATGCTACATTGTGCAAAGTCTGAGACTCTTAGAGCTGCGTTCAAAATGTTCTACAAAGTTGCTCAAGAAGCAACTTTTAACCTAGTAACATTTGATGCCCTTAATAGTACATTACATCAGTGCAACGTGTCCAAAAGCAAATTGACTGCAAGCAGGTGAACTTGGTGAGCACAGAAATGTTTATAAGATACCTTTACAGACATTCATGTGACAGCTAGATTTCAGCCAGAACATAATATAAATTCAAATATTTACAAATTGGTGGGCCAGGACTGACTCATTATAAACCCATAAAAGACGTTTTTATGGATTCTCAATTCTACATAGTATAAAATATAATGTATAGGCATCATAAGAATTCACACATATACATAATCTTGCACATATGTACAGTTGTGGTCAGAAGCTGAATGTCATGGCAATATTGGGCCATCAGTTATTTCCGTGAACTGCTCTTTCGATATGGAATATTAATAGAAAAAAAAAGAATTTGGTGCACAAGTTTTAATTTATTTGCGGTTTTCTGAAGTCAATGCAGAGTCAAAGTCAAAATTATACATACAGGGTCACAAATATAAATACGCTTAGAGTATTTATTCAGTGGTGCTGAAAGCTTTTTAACTTGCCACAGCCAAGGACTTTTAACTTCTTGTTATTGATCATGATCGATTATAGCTGGTAGCTTCTCCATGCACAATATAATTTGTTTGTTTGACAAGTACACATTATTAGGAGGTGTAGAAACTTTTCAAAGGTCTGGAAAAAGACCCAAATTGTCACCCTCAGCTAAGAGGAAATTGTATGGATGGTCAGGAACAACCCAGGAACCATCAAGGCACAGGCCTGCCATGAACTGGAAGCTGCTGGAACACTATCTACAGACAAGCAAGATTTACATCACAATGGACTGAGAGGCTGCCCTCCAAGAAAGAAGCCCCTGCTCCAAAGCAGACACCTTCAAACCTCGACCACATGAACAAAGAAGAAGCCTTCTGGAGAAGGTTTTATGGTCAGATGAGACTAAGATTGAGTTGTTTGGCCACAAAGACCAGAGGTACAGAGGAACACTGTACCAAATATTAAGCATGGTGGTGGTAGCATCAGGCTCTGGGGCTGTTTCACAGCCAGTGGAACTGCTGCATTGCACAAAGTTGATGGAATAATGAAGAACCTCAAAATTCTTCAGCATAACCACAAACCTGCAGGTAGACGGCTGAAACTTGAGATAGAACCTTGAGGACATAATGACCTCAGGTGACACTTATCCCAAACACACATCAAAGCTGGTTGTGGAATGGATAAAGCATGCTATCATTAAGCTTAAAACAATCCTGACCTCAACCCTTCTAAAAATATTTGGACTGTGCTTAATTCTGCCAAGGCCAAATATCCAACCAGAACACTGTCAGGAGCTTATTGATGGCTACCAAACGCATCTGGTCAAGGTGAAGACTGCAAACATTTAACCAAATATTAAGTGTGCTGTACGTATATTCTTTGACCCTGCATTGGTTTCAGAAAATCCAAAATAAATTACAACTTTTGCACCAAATGTTTCTATTAAATAAGTATGTTGTGCAATCATTCTTCCCCAGGAAAAGAATAGATTAAAAATTTTCAGTGAAAGCCCAATATTGCCATGACATTCATGTCCATTATATAAACTTCTGACTGCAACTACATATTCAGCATTCCTTTTTAACTCTATTAAATTATTCTTCCCAGTTTGCAAATATTATGTATCCTATTTGTTTAATGTTTTTTTAAATTCCTAATTATCCTTATATAGTTGTAAATTATAAATTGTTGTTTGTGAAGCATGTTGCATTTGAACCCGCCAAGACTAATTCCTTATGTGTAACATGCAGAAAATAAAACTGATTCTGGTTCAAATTTTATTGCCTCATTAAAGTCAAGCAAAGCTGCCACAAAAATGGCTGTGCATGGTTATCTCTGGTCAGATGGTACTCACGGCCAAAAGACCAGGACCTGTCGCAGTCTCTTGGCATTAACACAAGTCGGATATTTAATACTGACTTATGTGGCTGCTTGTTTCATGCTTCGGTGACGAGGCGGCAGTGTGTCTACAAAGCCTTGGGCTGGCGTCCTGCTGTGGAGAATGAATGATTTCAATAAAAATGTCGCATTTTCTATGCAAATCCCTAGCTATAGCGGCAAAGATTAATGCAGATGAGTCCTTGTTCTCTGGACATAGGCATTAATGCCAAGCCCTTCAGCTACACGCTGAGGTCAGAACAGGTCTCAACAGTATAACGGATGCTGAACACCTGTTCCATCGAGTGAAGCATCTGAGTGAAAAAAGAAGGACAAGAGATGAGAGAGTTTGCTACCAGTTTAAAAGGCTGACTTGGTCTGACTGGTGTCGGACGTTTGGTTTTGCTGTAATTTTTCACACTTTTATGTGGTCAAGCTTAGTTTAGCAGTTGGAGAATACATATTTGGAGAGTTGCACAATCATGCACACTCTGTCTCCTGTCACAAACACAGCAGGATGCTGACACATACTGTGAAAATAATTCCATGCAAGGGGTGACATCATATGTACAGGAGAAATAAAAATAGTCCAGTAATGTCATTTACAATGTGAGACAGAAGATCACAATATCACTGATCAATATCACCGAGTCAGGCATTGTCATTATGAAACACATGAAACTTATGAAAGGTTTTTTTCAAGAGGTAACCTTATTATATTCAATAATAGAACAATAATAATGTTCCTTGTCATGTGTATGTTGGCAAGTGTGTCTTAGCGTGTGCGGGTATGTGTATTTCCTCTCATACTTGTGATACCTGATCAAATTCTAATTTCTTAGACTTTGATTATAGTTATGTACTGGAATTAGCTCCGCATTAAAAAAATCTTTCATGATTAGACTTAAGTTTCATTGAAGGTGATCATGGTCAAGGTCAAGCTACAAGAAGTGATTTCTATCCAAATGTCAACATACCACAGAAAAAATAAAGTAAACACACAAAAAAAAATTCAGCTCTTCAAATTTTAGGAAGTCTCAGTATTTCTCCATCAAATATAAGAGAAGTTCTCAGAAGAATACGTCACAACCAGCCATACTGCAGTGTTTCAACAGAGGAAAAGACAGACCCATACTTAAATGTGCAATAGTCATTTTTTACTCCTTACTTGTACAAAGTAAAAGTGTATTAAGTCACTTATAAAACATTTGTAAAATGGTTTGGAGTGCTGCCATTCAATTTATAGACACTATACTCTACAGGCCACAGTATATCCTGGAGGTGGAGTTTTATGAAAATGGGCAAGAATCATTCAAACCTACCTATTGTTTAGAGAGCTAATCTTCAATCTTTTGCCTAATGTCACTTTATTATCAGCAGTAAGATAAATGTTGGAGTTAGGCTGGAGGGGATTTAAAATTTTATGTAGTATGAATCACTATGAGGTCAGATGACACATACATAGTGCTGGAATTGTCTCCATGCTTAATGATAACAATACAGTTAGGAGCAATTCCTAGTTTGATTCATAAATACTTACGAAGTGAACAAGTTTGCACAAGCTAAACATCAACCAGAAAGTCTGCACATCTTGTCATGTAACTTGTCGGCTGGAATGCAGACATATTTAAAGGTAAGGCAAATTAATTTCTTACTTTCGTACTAATTTATGAGAGTTATGAATGTGATAACATGGTCAGGGTTTTCTATTTGCACAATTTCAGCAAATGCTGTGAATTTCTAATACAAGATTGAAGAAACAAAAGTAAAAAAAATAATAATTGCTTGAAATTTTTTGGTATTTTCATAACAGATAAAAAGCTATAGCAGATACAATTTCCTAAAATAAAAATAATCAATTAAAGAAGTGAGCTTTGTGTGTGTGTGAGAAAGATTTCTACATAGAATACATTTTTCTTAGCAAGCTAAACACATTTTAAGTGAGCATGATAAACATTCCCTGTATAACCCACTTGAAATGCATACAAAATGTCAGTGGGTTTTTTTGCCACTTGGGCGAAGACCGATGTCACCAACTGAGCGGTTGATGTCAAGGAAATCCTGTTCTCAAGTGCAGCATTTCCCCTGCTACATGAGACATAGCCACTGTGTCCATTATACAGGTAGGTTTGAATGGAAGGTGATCTACCTTAAGCTTTGTGATGACCAATCAAACAACAGTTTATAAGGATACAGTTTGCCCAAGTGTTTTTCACATATTCTAATCAGCCGATGGTGACTAGTGATAAACTAAACCTGCTCTTTACACATTTTCCCGAAAGATGCCATCACGACGACACTAAAAGGTTTTGCTTTTTCTGTGGCCCAGAAGAGACTACAAATTACACTCCAGCATAGGTGTTGAGTTTCACGGGCATTTTTAGAGAAATACAATAGTCTGCTTTACCTTCTAGCATCATTAATAGTGAGTGATTCTTTTTAGCTAGTCAACATACAGAGAAGAGGGGAATATTTATACTGCACGCTGCCTATCCAGCTATTTGGAATGTCAACTGTACTTGACTAATCAGCAATTGCTTAGCTGAGGCTGTGGTGTTTACATATTACTGTGGAGTGAACTAGATATCAAATATCATTCCATGTTATCAATATTAATGGGATAGGATGCATTAGTAAATCGAGGGGCTTTGAGGAAAAAGCTGTAATAAATATAGGTGCCAAAAGATTCCCTAAGGTTTATACTAAGCTTTCAGATTAGTGAAGCCTAATTTGGGTAATAACAATTCAGTGGAAAGCAAAGTTTCACGATTAGTTTTTTTTTAATTATTTACGAGTACCCTGAGCAGCAAAACAGGCATTGTATTCATGTATCAAAATACAAATTATCAACTGGTGTGAGCTTACTGTCACGTTTGATAAAAATCCCTTACGGTGTCTCAATACTGCTGTGGTAAAGAGTTTCCCTCACACAGCCTGGTGTACAAAACAGACATTAGCTTCCCATAACACCGTCATTAAGCAGGCGGGTGGCAGTGGTGGAAACATGTCATTGGTCCTCCAGGCCATTACTCGCTCTTCCTCGTCACTCTTTTAATGTTCACTGTTATCTCCCATCCTCAAGTGGGCAATTACAGCTCCCTCCAAGGGATTGATTAAACGTCTGAAGGCTTTTCTCACAAATCCAGGCCAGAGCTCATGACAGGTATGTGTAGTAAATCAGTCTTGGCTCAAATTGCTGTTCTCCTCCAAAAGTTCAAGCCGGCGCACCGGACTGCAGCGACAATTTCCTACTATGTCATGAAAATAAAAGCCAATGATCCATTACATGACAGAACGTCTTATCTGGAAGCTTACTCTCTGCGGTTTCTCTCTTCTTAAAGACTGAAGATGAAGAGGTCCTTCTGGACTTTCATTAACATTTCTTGTTTGCTAACAAGGAGTATCAACTGCCTGTTCTCCCCTGCTCACTGCCCTTGACAGCTTACATTTTTCTTAATTAAAAGAGACAATAAAGTTAGAATGAATCAGTGATGGAAACATGCTTATTTATCTTTATCTGCTTAGAATCAAAGATTGTAATGTAATAAGTCTCTTGTTGTACATACTAAAGTTCTGTAAATTCTGGGTGAAAAAACCAGTGTGATGAAGAACTCATTTTATGTCAAGAGGATGTCTGTATTTAAAACTTTGCTTTAAAGTATCACTGTGAATTTGTCATGTTTCTACATCAGCCTGCATCTGTGTGAGAGCAGCATATCACCTAGCCTACATTAACTTACAGCCTTTATATGACGTAAATGATTTAAAAACTAAACAAATGCACGCGTGCAACAAAATAGAGAGGGGCACTTTACCATAAAAGTGTGAGACTGAAGATGTTTCTGCGGAAGCATCTCACTGCAGGCTGTCTTAAAGACCATGCACTGAACTTCAACACTTGCCGAAAAAGTCAGGGAAGAAAAGAGATTCATAAATAAAACGGAGTACTCACTCTCTTACGTGTTGCGATAGATTATTCATGAGGACATGTTTGACAGGCTTGGTTTTCCTGTCGTTCAGCGCGGTGTCTGTGTACTTCCCAAAGAAAGCCAGCGAGATAAATTGAGCGCGCGCGATAGAGAAAGACTGTGTCGCACGAGATCCTCAAAACAGAACTACAGCACAGCAAGGACGTCGTCCCTCCCTCGCGCGCGCATGATGGCCCTCACATGATGGCGCCAGACTGACAATGTAGAGTGAAAGGAAGTTTCACATGTGTGGGATTACTTCAGTAATCCTTTTTGTTTTTTATTTTTGTGTATCTTGGATGAAATTTCACCTGAATCTTTACAATAAAAAATCATTTTATTAGCTATATTTTAAAAACCTTGCCAGCCTGCAGCTCTTCAACTGTTCCCTCATTTAATGATGTTGCACTGATCCTATGGTGCATTCAGGTGTACTTTCAGCAGGGAAAGGCAAACACAGGACAAGCTCTCCTTTCACTTGGTTTTGACTTGAAATTGTGTGAGAACTTTTGCTAGCAACCTGTAAAATATGTAGCCTGTACCAAGCAAGGCTAGCCGACTCTTCGGACAATGTAAAGACAGAATGGCAAGTTAACTACACAAAAAACAATCAATGTAAACAAACTTTGCCAGGCTGTTATATTGAGAATCAACATTGCTTAACAACTTTTGGCAAATCACCAACAGTTTAACCATAATCTGATGGTAAATGTATCTCCCAGACCTTTTGTAAGGGATTTTTGAAAAACATTTTACTGGCCATTATCATTTATGCTAATGCAAGGTATACTAAAGCACAACTAGTTGAACTTGATGCCAACAGCTTTGACAGAAATGCCCCCACCACCAACTTGTCTAGTCCTTATTGTGACCAATTTGCATGAATGTACTTCAAACATGAATGGAGCTATCGAAGAAAAAAAGATTTCAGACATCTGGCCTTGTTATGAGCTCTAATAAAATAATCTACTAGTTATTCAGTAAATCCTACAAGCATTCAGATGGTCATTCTTGAAATATGAGATAATGAGAATTTCAGAAAGATGGATGCATAACCTGAAAAAATAAAGCCTCCCCCACTCAATGCTGGAGGCATAACAAGAACCACACTTATTTATTTATTTATTTATTTATTTAATAAGAATTTTTATAGTCATATGACAATATTAGTGTTTTTATATTTTCAGTGTACTTACTTTCTGTATACAGGTGAATGATCTTTAACATAAAATTTTTTTTATCTGCTCAGCAAGGTCAAATGCACTGGGGGAAAGATAAATTCTGATTTATGCTCCATATTTATGCTTACCACACACAACAACTACTTGGCATGGCAAGTAAGATTTTGGATGACCCATTGCCCCCACCAGTGTATCCATTATATCCAGTATATCTCCTTATTTTTAGGAAGATGAATGTACACAACAAAAAAGAGCCCAAATATATCTGCATGGTGGTGGAAACAATCTAGCCATTTTTGTTTTTGTCCATTTTATAATCATTTCTCTCTTAATCAGTATTCTTTTGGATACACTTTCCAAATAAAACTTTGCTGTGTTTGAAAAGTGAGCTCATTCTTTACCACATCAGCAGCTGTAACATTGCTGCACCTAGCCTAGTCCATTTGTCCATTACTCATGATAAAATCCCAAGATACTTAAACTCCTGTACCAGGGGTAAGCTCTGTCGCCTCTATAACCTGAAAGGACTATCACACTCTTAATGTCTCTATCAGCTTTGCACATCTGAATCCTCATATTTTTGCCCATTCTTCTTCATGGCAAAATTGCTTAAGCTATGTCAAACTGGATGGAAACCATTGTTGAATGGCAATTTTCAAGTCTTGCCACACATTTTCAACTGGATTGAGGTCTGGCCTTTGACTAGGCAGATTCTAATAAGTTACTGCTTTTGAGCCACTTCAGTGCAGGTTAGCAGAATGCTTAAAGTTGCTGTCCTGTTGAAAGTTGAAACTCTGCCCTAATCTCAAGTCTCTCTCAAAGAGGATTTTGTATTTGGCTCCAGTCATTTTGCCCTAAAGCTTAGCAATTTCCCAGTCCCTGCTGATGAAAGGCATCCACACAACATGATGCTACCACTACCATGCTTCAATGTGGAGATGGTGATTTCAGAGTGATGATCAGTGTTGAGTTGCTGCCAAGTGTGAAGGGCAAAATCTTCAATTTCTCTTTAACAAGACAATCTTTTTGTTTGCTGAGTGTCCAAAATGCCTTTTGGCAAACTCATATGCCTTTTCTTCTCACACCACTCTTTCACAAAGCCCAGTTTTGGTGAGAGTCTGGATTATGGTCACCTAATATGCAGCTTTTCCCATTTGAAGTGTGAATCTCTCCAGTTCCTTTAAAGTTACCTTTCGTCTCTTGGGCTGTTCTCTGACTAATGCCTACCTTATCCGTTAACTAAACTGTGGTGGACTGCCATCAAATTTGTGCTATATTCTTTCCAGTTTTATAATTGAATGGTGCTCTGTGGAATGATCAAATATATTTTTAACCAAGGAAACTCTGGGGATTTCCAGGAATATGTGTATTTATATTGAGATCATGTGACACTGCACACAGGTGGACAACTAATTATGTGACTTCTTAATACTTACAGTATGCAGTAGTGACCCAGATACCTCATACTACTGCTGTCATACTGTATTGTAACTCTTACTTTTAGAGCACTTTGTGACTGTAAGAACCAACCTGGCCCCATCCTCCTCTGTCAGTGTTTTACAAAACTGTTGTGAAATGATCCTCCCCTTGGGTTAGCATGGCTATTAATGCCAGATAAAACCATGCCGACCTCTATCTGCACAGTTCTGTCTCTTTCAGTAAACATCATTAAAAGATAACACCATATCTTTTAATGCAAAGCAACAGGAGTAATAAAATGGTTATAATATTAGGACCTTGTAAGAAATGGGGAATTGTTAGGAACGGTTATGTCAGATTTATGACGTGAATATGGTACACGGAAAGCTCTTGTATGTTTTATGTATAATAAGAATAGCCAGCTGTATCAGCTATCAGCCTTTTTTTTTGTTATTTTAATATGCTATTCATTAAACATTGCAAAAATCTTTACTGGTCATAAATAGTTTTTTTTTTAAACTGAAGTCCTATAGTGACTCAAACATTACAAATGCAGTTACTGTTCACACTGTTAATCACTGACTCATCACTATCACTACTGTCATCTCATGCTCAGTATTCACTTTTACCTATCCCTCTAGTTTATATGACAATTATTTATCTTCTATCTATCTATCTATCTATCTATCTATCTATCTATCTATATATATCTATATATATATATATCTAGAAGCTAGATATATATAGAAGCTCACAGCTTTGCAGTGGACAGCTCCTGTTCTAATCTCCTTTTTAACATTTTTATTTATACTTGATTTAGAAATGAACCTTCAGCACGGACCTCTTTCTGGCCTGAAGTTCAGTCCTTATAAACTTCTGTAATGGGATATCCATCAGTACCGATGTTCTAGGCTAGAGCATCAGCGCCACAATCCAATTATGCACCAATGCACCAATGTCAGGCCCATAAGGTACCTGAGATGTTTACAACAATTTATGTCAACAATTTATGTACATGCCATGGTAGGACATATTTGCATTTTTGCCAGAGGTCATTGCAAATAGAGAAAGCCAAATCTACTTTCAAAGGGCCTTGCTCAAGGGCTCAACAGTGGCACTCTAGTGCGTATAAATGAACATGAATGATCTGATCACTAGCGCAGAGCTACTGCTACCCATTTACCAGAAATGTTTCTCTAGGAAAGCTCTCAAATCCTATCACCACATCTTGGTCCACCTTTATAGCAGAATAGAGCTTACTGCAATGAACGAGTCAAGCATGGCTGGGAACTTTGCTGTCAGTCCATTACCGATATGATTGCATTATTCTCAATTTACGTCAAGTGCCACTGGATCATAGGGCAATCACAATAAGAGACAGACAAGAAATTTGAGACTGTTTTAAGAATTTTGAGTTTCATGAATATAATTCTAAAAGAAAAATGTTATGTTGCGATGAAAGGTAACTGGAGACGATTTAAAAGATTTGATTTCTGTGCAGTTTTTCCCACTTCATCTCAGACAGAGACATGCACAAAGGGCAAATGAAAACAATGTATTGCCAAAAATGAATATCCAATTCCATGCCTGTTTGTAGCATCATTCTATTTTGATTTCAAAGGGAATTGAACAGACGAAGAAAGGACTCTGGGCAGGAAAATGATTACAGGTCTTCCGTTGTGTGGTTTAAAAGAAGGTCTATTTTAAGACACATTTCCTTTTATCTTGCTCTAAACAATTTTCCAAGTGGCTGATTCACACAGCTGCCGAGGAAGCACAATCTATCCAGTCTCACTTCTAAAATGTTTTTTATTTCCCCCCAAAAAGCATGTATCATTTCCTCCTGCAGTCAGACACTAGAGAAAGAGGATTAGCATTCCCTCACACTGACGCTTCGAGACACCAACATGCAGTGTTGCTCAGCAACCCATCATTGGAGATGTGCTTTTTCTTTGAAGATTAAAAACATTGCAGCAGCTACCTGCTACTTAGTGCTTATTATAGATTGTTTTTTTGTTCTAGATGACTGCTGTGGTGGTACATATTACATTATAATATACTTTGGTAATAAGTAATTTTAATTAAGTAATTTGATGAATCTTGCCTCTTTTCACCGTTACAATAATATTTTGTACTCACTGGCATCATTTTTGGATAAAGTGCCACATATAATTATCTTAAACTAGCTTGAATGTAATTTTGCGCATACACACTGCCGAGGTCAGCACTTTGCCACGCTGGTTGACTTTGGCATATCTTGATGGCATTTCATGCTTGTGCCCCTTATTATGAAGTGAAGGTGAAGGAACAAGAGAAAGGAAGATGTTCAGTTTTAAACTTTCTCCTTTGTCAAGTTGGAATTCTGAAACCTTTGCAGGTCTCCCAGAAATTTATGAACCTATTTATGGCTCTCTGATTGAACATAACTGAAAGGATTTGATTGGCAAATGCAAAAATCTGTAAATAATAATGTGTGTTATTGTAAACTCCAGCACAATACACACCTGTTTAGACAATATTTTGAGCACCCATATGAAAACAGGAGGAAAGGAAATTTTACTGGAAAATTTGTGGGTGGATGTTTGTTGTTCAGACTTACCTTATGATGATTCTGGCTCGCTTTATGTGTTGTCTGTAAATATTAAAGACGTTGCTCAATAGTCTTGGAGAAATAGGCCAAGCCCAAGTTACACAGATAACACAGTATGAGATTATAGCTGTCATTTATGGATGTAAAGAGTGTGCTTTGCATACTGTGCCATAAATTTCTATTGAAACTGTTTTTTGCATTGAAATATGTCTTCCCTACATCTATTTCTACAGAGGAAATTACACCTACACATTCTCTTGAAATCCCTGAAAAGTTGTCTACTAATCGTAATACAAAGTTGGAAAATTGAAGCTTAATTACAAAAAAACATACAAGTCACTTCTGAAGAGAAGTGAGGTAATGTGAGTACAGTAAAAACTTTATTAACAAATTGAAGGCAAAGCACATCTTAGATTCAATCCTAGATAAATATGAAGCACTAATTGCCACAGATAACCATGAAGTTTCCAAATCTCATGACCACTCAGTGACTGCATAATATACAATATTTGTATAAGAGGTCAGATCTTTCTTACTAGGCTTATATATGGCTGACCAGTTAGAGCATGCCTCTTCTGTGTCACTACAGCTCACTTCAGTCATGCGTTTGCATGGTGCACAATACATTTTAGGCCAAGGGCTGCTAGCAATTACTGATCCGGGATAATTCTCCCCAGTTCTACCTGTTTAAGTAGTTGCTTTAAAAAAACCTGGTCCCAGAGCCAGACCAGCACTTAAGGTGACTTACATTACACAAACAATTTCAGTAGACTACAGACTGACAGGACAATATGGATGCAGGGTAGGCACAGCAGTGCTGCCCTCTAGTGGGCAGGAGGCTACAGTAAATAAGCAGCAGGGTTGCACAGGCATAATTAGACAAGTGCCCATTGAAGAATGCTGGTGTCTTTTCCTCCAGTAGAGAGTAGTTGGCTGTCATCATGGAGAAAGGCAACGTTGGTTACATGGCTGCTGTGCCCGCCATACACATGACTAGGTGCCTGAAAGCATGGAAGAAAGCAAATATTACAAACTGAATTTCATTTCTACAGCACGTGTTAATGTGTTTGCACAGATGAGTGCAGGAAGCTTACCCTTGGCTGAGAACAGGGGTTAGAGAACAAACGGACTTTGCCGAAATCATCGCCTGTGGCCAGGACACCACAGTTATTTGACCTACAAACAGCATTGATGTCTGTGCCATCGACACCGTCTGGCCAGATGCCTAGCAACATGAGACAGAGATAAATATTTTCATGACACAGGAAGGGTCTTACATGAGTTAGAGTTTTGCTTTAAGTACAAAAAGCTTACTAACAAAACTTGAACATCAATATTACACATTTATGAAAGGCTATAGATAAAAAGGACCTAAAATAGTTTCACAGGGTCACTTCTAAACAGTTTTCTGGAAAAGTCTCCAAAGATGAGCAGTGAAGTAGCTAACTGCCATTCCACCACCCCCAGTTAACATGCAATCAAATTGCTCAAATACAGCCAATCTCACACCAACGAGAAAATAAGTTGAGTTACTAGTTACTGTATACCCAAATTATTGTTTTCCAAAAATGTGAGAAACCACTAACTCCTTATTATCGAGTGATATGACTCACCAAACACACTGAAGCCAAGCACACAAGTTGAAGTGGCCCATTCCAGGTTGCGTACTACCTCTGCACTTGTAATATGTTTCCCAGTGGAGGCTTCCCCTTTAAAAGAGAGATTATTAGGATTAGCAAAAATATCAACTACATTAAGTATTACTATATGAAGACCACAGATTGACAAAGCAACTCACAGTACAAGATCTCATAATCTCCTGAGTTTGTGACAATATATTGGCTGTCGGTGGACCAGTCTAGATGAGTGACAAAGCTGGAATGCCCCTAAGTGAAAAGACATATAGTAATAAATGCAGGTGGGACAATGCCATTACAGGAGGGAACATGCTGATTTGTTAAATTATGACTCAAAAAATGACTCACAGTGCATTTGCTAACTCGACTATATTTTCGTCCATTCTCAGCCACGGCATAGATGTAAACAAAGTTATCATGAGATCCCACAGCTAGGTATGCTCCATCTACGAGACAGAAACTTTAGCTTTGAACAACAGAACATACCTTTTTTTCTGAATGTTTCGAAGTGTAAATATAATATGAGGTATTTGCTCATCTTTCTTGCTTTATTTTTATTCAATGCACAATAAATATGCTTTAAGTGCTTACTGTTGTGTGACCTAACTACTTTTAACCAAGTAGTTTAACTACTAATTTAAGTAATTTAAACTTTGCAGACCTGGAGAGTACTTGACAATGGAGATGATTTCATTCCCATCGGTGTGCATAGAAATAAGATCCCTGGTTTCAGTGTCCAAAACCAACCATCTACAGAATGAACAAAGATACAAAGGTTTTTATAAAAGTTTTAGAAAATATTAGTATTTTTTAAATATTTTTTCCCCCAAAGAAACACTTCATGATTGTACTTGTTTTGACTGCATGATGAAACCCTCATGTGCAGTCATACCTTCCAGTCATGGTGCCCACAGCAAGCACAGTGCCGCTTGGGTGAAACCCTGCAGAACGGCCAGGGTCCTGGAGGTCAGGGGACATCAACAAAGAGATACTAAATACAGCAGGGAACAGCTACAGAGGCAATACACTTTATATGATGACAACATGGTGGTGGTCCAGCAGCAGTCTTTCATGTAGATATACATGTATCACAAACATTGCAGTAGATCTTTAAAATGTAGATGTACTGTAAATACATCACTGTGATTCACTAAATATATTTATTTGTATAAGAATAAAACAAATGAATACCTCAATGGCCTTGCTCCACAGAGGTTGGTGGGAGGTAACATCCCACAGGTGGACCTGTTTGTCTTGACCGCATGTCACAAACTGTTCAATGCTGGGGTGCATGTCCAGCCCCCACAACTCATCTGTGTGACCCTATCAGGCAAGCGTTAAGTGACAGAACAGTGTATAAGGAAGAAGAATGCCATGTTTATCAATTATTAGAATATTTGCTATTGTATTATTTATTTCAACTGAACCTGAACGATGGGTGTGAGAGCACCAGAGAAGGAGCCTTGCAGGATGGCATTTCTGGTTGTTCCCACAAATAATTCCTCTTGTTTTCCCTCAGCCAAAGTGCGAACAGGCCCAAAAGCATCAGGAACCTGTATAAAAGCACAAAAACATCATATTTTGCTGTCTTTTATGAGTTTAATCTCTAATCCAAAGAATTTCCAATGTACACCTGGTGCATTTTTCTGGAAATATCATTGAATGCATTCCCATTAAAAAGTATGGCATCTAAAATATTGTGAAGGAAACATGGATATGAAAAAGAAATCATGTGGATGAGAAGAAATTTTTCCATACATCCTCAAGTTTAATTTAATACTCTCTCGCATATAAAAGAGGCTTTAGGACATAAACTATACATGTTAAGATTGCCTTACCACCATCTCATTCTGTTTGTGGTATTCATGATCCCACAGCACCACCTTGCGATCCTTCCCTCCTCCAGACACCAGTGTGCCGTCCTTCAGCACACACAGGGAGAAGATCCCGCCTTCATGGGCTCCTGCCACCACCTGGCTGATTTTATTACCACCTGTCCATCAAATGAAAGATCATGAAGAAGCCGGTTCTCCACCAATACCATTTGTTATTCAAATGTGATTTGCATGCAGTCCTGTTTTTGCATAAACTGAAATACTATGTGGACATTCACTTTCATGATCATGGTTCAACATACAGAGAAGCTTGCTTCTGAAATGGTGTGGAAAAAAACAGACCGACCACTGAGAGGGTCACTGACTTTATCATTACTGACTCATTTCACTTCTATCAGCCAAGAACAAGAATCTGAAGCTACAGTACACACAGCTTCACCTAAGGAGTTGAAGACTTATTTTTAATTTTCAACTGTTCCGTTTCACCATTACAGTCTCATATGACTACTATACAGTATCAAATGGCAGAGCACCTCAGAAGGAGATGGGTCATCATGAACATCACCTAAAACTACACCAAACATTGTGAGAGGATATAAAGTATGGATCTTAGACAATGCCTCTTCACATCACTGCATGTTGGTACCAGCAGCCCAAAGGAGACATCCAAGCCATATATTTCATACATTCATCCTGCACTATTACTTTTTTGACAGTTTATTTTTAACTTCAGTGACCCATTTGTAGTGACTATTATGTACTGAACTTTAATGTTGAATGTCTATGTGCATTGTTTGTTGTTTAAAGTTTCATTATTGACCCCCAGTATTTCCTTTTTTTGATGTTTCTCTCAATAATACTGTATAATACTAGCAGTACTCTGCATTTGTCTTTTCTTGCAGCATTTTGAAGGATGTGCATTGCTCTTACTCTAAAATGTGTACAAACGTATTTATATATTTAAAAAAAAAAAAAAAGTTAGGTTAGGTTTAGGATTAGAAATTCCTTAGGCATGCAGAAAGGATTTTAGCCCAACCTTTAGCCCAAATATAGATGTTTCCACTGGAATCCCCTGTTATTGCATCTCCATTTTCAGCAAAGGTGACACACAGCACATACTTGGGTTTCTCATGTTTCTGAAAAAATGTATCAATTAGTCAATTTATGGAAATTCCTTAAACACAGGTGCAACATACACGGGTTAGAAAACCCTAATAATATTTTCAAATATGGAGAAGTTCACAAACCTCAAACAGTCCCTGGCGCTTAGTTAGAGTGTTCCCCTCTATAGTCCAAAAATTGATATGGGACTTCCCACAGGTGACAATCAAGTTTGCCTCCATGGGATGGAAGACGGCTCCCAGCACAGAATCATTTGAGCACTGCACGGTAAAAAGAAAAACATCAGATGCAGTGTGACAATTCTTGATCTTCCAAGCAAGAGAGCAAACATTTTAAATGGTCTTTCCCTTCTACTAAATGCATTCTCATAATTAAAATCAAACTTGGCTTACATAGATAAACAAGCCAATGAACCATAACTGGCAATGAGCGAATGAGTTCATATTCAAATGAGCATGACATGAAGGAACATTTGGTACCCCCATGATCACTACAAACCACAACACCCATTACAGGAAATCAGCCTCAGTTTTCGTTTACTATTTCTCAGTTATGGCAACTTATTTTACCTCATGTATCCAATATTTACTTCATAATATCAAAACCATTAGTATTTTTTAAATAAGCAGGAGTTTATTGTTCTCCCAGTTTTTATAGTTCATCATTGTCATCGCACCTTCACATCAGCAATTTGCTTTTCTTTCTGCCAGTCCCACACAGATAGGATGTGGTCATTTGCATCATCAACTGCACAAAGATAGGCACCACCATTCTGTAAATGTAGAGAAACATTTATTCACATTTGCACTTGTAAACAAATTACTTAACACATTATTTTAGTGCACCTTTTCCCTGAATGACTCAAGTCATTTTTAAAATAAAGATTGAGATTTACAGCTTGGGGGAAAAAAAATCATCACGTAAATTCATCATACCGATTTGGAGAAGGCCACACAGGTGACGGCGCGATCAACTACACCAGACCCGATCACATGTAGTGTGTTCAGACTAACAGAGTCCCAGACACGAACATGAGGCGCTAACAGCTTATCAGAGAAAGTAAGAAAAATTAATTAGTGTCAGACATACCTAAATGCATTTCCATTTACAACATGAATTTTATTCAGATTTGTATTAAGCATCAAATGTGCAATTTATTCAAACAGGACTTAAAGTTTTTTTTTTTCTTTAATAATCAGGAAAACATTGCTTTCTATTAGCCCACTTGCCACAATTCCTAAAAAAAAAAAAAAAAGACAAGAAAAGTGGAAAAAACCCACAAAAAGACAAATTCTTACTTTGCCATCTTTGGATGTTCCAGCAACTTGTCCTGTTGCTATGGTGACCATGTCAGGATGGATGGCAATGCTACAATGAGAACATTGAGTTGGTCACAGACAGGCAGTTAATATATTTAGCTCCATCTCCAGGAGGACGCAAGCATGCACTGTAACATCTGACTTTTAGACAAACCTACTGACAAAGCAAGCAATGCTCGAGGATATAAAAATAGTGGGAGATATCCATAATATACTTTAAAATGTGTACAATTTCAAATTTGATTTTAACATCTAAACCACAAAAGCGTTTAAAAAAAATTAACAGCAAGATATCCGCCTGATTTGCATTAACCTATGATATCAACTTTACTAGGGACAACTGACATAGTATTTATTATACAAGTCATAGGTTCACTGTAAGCCTATTTGAATACAGTATTGATATTGCTTGATTTAACTTATCTGACCGATAGGAGCCTACTGAAGGATGTCATGAAAACAAGGGAAAAATGGACCGAGCCCATTTATATGCAAATTGTATCAGAAGATATTTTCACTTCCTTCCTCTATGTACATGGATAAAAGTAGATTAAAAAGTGCACCTTGGATGATCTACAAGTTTGATCAAGATATCAGCAGTGTCAATGAGTTCATTTGTATTGACTATGGAAGGTGGATTCGTTTGGTAGCAGATTGTGGTTCACTGCCAAAACTGTTCCGTGATCAAACATATATGTACCATTTGGTGCAGTGAAGGCCAGTCTCTGCATATATTGTAGGTATTTACCATTTTACATCATCATTGTGGCCCAGGTAGTGTCTCTGCTGCTGTTCCTCCACATTATACAGCACAACAACGGAAGCATTGAAGTAGACAATCTCTCCCGTGGGCAACAAGTGGAGGTTAGAGCGGCAGTCTCTGCCCCTGTAGCCATAACTGACAGACTGTGTTAAGAAACATAAACGAAAAGTAGCCCATAGAAACAGTATGTGCATTAAAACATTTCTAAAATTATATTTACTTAATGTGGCTGATATGAAAATGAATATAATAAAGGATGAGTACAATACAGTCTGAAAATACCTTGAAAAAAATATTAATTGCAGAATATGGTACATTATTTGCAGCATAATAATATGCAACAAGCCATCAGACACAGATCAAGGATACACCCACTGAAGTTTAAGCTTGCGGTCTGGCAGTGCCACCTTTTGGTCAAGGCTGTAGTTCTCTCTCAACTGGTCAGGAATGTGCATGGTAACTGGCCGGCCACGCAGGAACATCCTCACATACCCATCCTCTGTTCAGTAGATGGAAAGAGCTGCTCAAGTGAACAGATAAATGTTTTTTTTTCTACTCACTCATGTTTGTAAAACCACTGCTGTAGGCCTTAATATATATAAATATTTTGGTGGAATTTTCATGTTAGAATTTTGTGTAACTGGCTAATTAAATGTCATTATATCTACTGCTAATTACAAGACATCTATGATGCTCCGTTTTTATTTGTCTCCTGATTGAACGTCTTTTTTTTTTTTTTTTAAATACATCCAATGGCTATTCTCCTAAAATGAAATCTAAAAACAAGTCTAGATGCTGCTATCTCTGCTACTTAAGCAGCTGCAACTGATTCTCAATATGATGAAATATGAGGTTTCACAGAGCAGTGTCAATATATGAAAGAGGCAGGGGCTAGAACTTGTCTGGCAACCTCTTGTGTATAGCATCAAAGTGGAATTAAACACCAACTGGGTGTAGACTTACCAGCATTGAGGGTGCACTCTTTGGTTTTACTGAAAGATAACAAAAAAATCTTTAGCTATCCAGATCATGAATCATATTTAATGTACACTACCAGTCAAAAGTTTGGACACACCTTTTAATTCAATTTTTCTCTTTATTTTTATGACTTTAAAAGAGACTGGATAATGATGGACTGTTGTTTCTCTTTACTTAGTT
>JAQQZR010000003.1:10575195-10590313 GCA_030068235.1 Notoglanidium macrostoma
CGATTGTATCATCACGGTAAATGGGGGCTACTTTTAAGAATATAAAAAATCAAACATTATATATATATATATATATATATATATATATATTTTTTTTTTTTTTTTTTTAAACCACATAATTCAGTATATGCCATACATGTTGCTTCATAGTTTTGATGTATTCAGTAATGTTTTACAATGTAGAAATCAAAAGAAATAAAGAAAAACCTATGAAAAAGAGAAGGTGTGTCCAAACTTTTGACTGGTAGTGTATATTAAACTTTTTACTAGCAGCCTCAATACATATCATTACAGGCTAAATGTTTAACAGTGGAGCATGAATATTTATTAGGCTCGTCTTTTATTGTTAAGCCACTAGTATCCACCAAAGTACTGCTGTGGTGAGCAGCTGATTACGGACAAAGAAAATATACATACATCTAGACTTACAGCCCATATTACTATTATTATTAATGTTCAAAAGTTTTTATAGAGCTTCTTTTCATTTTTCACTTATTTTTAAAGTAAGTAGGATTGATCCCCTGACTGTATTTACTGTATCACTATGCTTCTCTCTCTCTGTGGTTGTGCGTGTCTGTGCAGAGGAAGTAGTCTACAGACAATGCCCTGGTGTCTGTTCCTCCTTGTCAGTAAAAGTGCAGTCAAATGCTAGTTTGATTGCCAGGCTGCTTCTGACAGCAAACATCAAAAATAAATAGGACACAGTGACACCGCAGCACTCAGCAAAAGAACTTGGAGCCATTGTTTTCATTTTTAGAAGATCTACAAAATACATAGAATAAAATATGTTAACAAATATTAGATATCTTTTAAGAAATCAGCAACTGAATTCAAATGTGGCTATTGGCAGTGTCTTTACTGTAGGCCTTACTAGAAGCAGGCCCATTTTGCCTAGGACTCCATGTAAACCTTTAATTAAGGCAGGGCTTTAATCAAATAGGCAGCTCAGACGCCAGGATTCTTCCCAGCAATTTTAACATGGCGCTGACTAAGACACTGATTTTACAGTAACGAGAATCCATATAGATTAAAAAGAGTATAGAGTAATAGTATATAGTGTAAAAGAAAAGAGGCTTCAAAAGATATTAAATGTTAAACAAATATGCTTCCCAAGTCAACTAAGATGAGCTGGATAGAGGATAAATGGGAAACAATGACTTTAATCAACCAAAAGGAATAAGCTACTGATACAAAAACACTGAAAGAGAAGATGTGAGCAGGATTCTATTCAGCCATTTTGAGGTTTGTTTGTTCTGGCAGAATCCTATCAGCGAGGGTGTGTTGGAAGTCAATATGCTTAATGCATGTGGATATGTGGGGGTGGAGGGGGATCAATCTGCACCGAATGCAATATTAGCAGCTCACTGAGGGAACTGTACATCATGTAGTACATGCAACAAGCTTTCTACATTCGCCTGACATTACAAGTAAATAAATAATACCAGACGGTAACATGTGGATGCCATTACCCAGTGACTCACACATTAAGTGTGTTTACATTGTAAGTCTTTTTACAACCAAAACCAGGAGTTTTAAAGTGCCAAAAAAACCAAAGTGAAAAATTTTACTTCACAGCATTTTCTAAATATGATAATATTTGGAATATTTCATTCACTTACAAGTACAAACAAAAGACTGAGTTTTTGAAGCAACACTAAAAGCTGTAGGTCACTGGTATAAACACATTCTAGTACAAACTGGTATAAACACATTCACATTCTCAGCCACAATGCAGTTACCTTAATGCCTTAAAAACATGCCTTAGCCCATATTGTTGTAGTTTTATATAGAGGAGGGAGGTAGTCTAGTAATCGTAGAGAATATGTGGCTCCAGATGGAAGATAAACAAAAATGGCTTCACAATTCCCTGAGAATTTGAGGAAGCCCATTAAAAATATTGAGTCTCACATCTTCATTCGGACACAAACTGAAAAAGCAAACAGCTAAATCCCTGGTTTTAGTGTGCTCCTGCAGGGCATGCCACAGTTAGTCTGCAAAAGTAGCTCTTTCAAAGGTTCAGTTGACTTCGTACAGCTTCTTTTCATTTTTAATGATCTATTTCAGTCACTTAGAGATAACTTTCCAATAGCATTAAGCCATGTTAACAGATGTTAACAGGTACCAAAATTAGAACACACCTTGGCTTGTGTATCTACTAAATCTGACAAAATCTTTGTTCTAACTGCATGCGAAGTAGGAAATGTCAAAAGCTAAACAGAAAAAAAAAGTTTACCTGAGTGATTTCTTCATGATACCTTTCTTTTGAGTAATAACAAGCGGTAGCAAGACCGTGAAGACCAACAGGCAACAGACAAGTTCCTTGTGTGAGGCAACTTAAGCCGTGTTGGGCTATGACTCTGTGCAGCCAATAGCAGTGCACTTCCTCTTTCTGAATGACTGCCCCTTTTCATATTAACACACCCTCTGTTAATTTTGTGCAGTGCTATGCTGAACTTTGTGTTGGTGGGAGTAACTATCAAAGAGGGCGCTGGCCATGCAGAAGCAAATGCACAGAGCTTCCCTGTGATCCAGCAGGCTTATTCACTGTTCAAACAATGTGCAGGTGTCCTGGCATATTGGTTTGTTGAGTGTTGACTCTTTAGCTGCTTGGCTCATACGGACACTGTGAAATTTGATCAACTGCCTGAGGTGTATGTTACCAAGAGACAAACCATGGCTTTTTTTCCACCTTGGAACTAAGTGAAATGAAACCAGAACAAGGGCTGTAAACATGATTACAATAAGAAACAATTGGTGTATCTGGTCCTGATTTAGCAAAACAGCTTACCCCAGTGTATCCAGGATACATATTTAAAACAAACAATTAAGCTAGAGCTTGTGAGAAAACTGACAAATCTAAGATATGTCAGTAGTATAAATCTAAAACCACCATAGATAAAACTGAAGATGAAATTGTAGTGCTGCATTATTTATTTTGCAAACATAATATAGCAAGAATCCTCCTATTATGATACTACTTTTCTGACAGTTGCTCAGGGACTAGGACAAAATACAATAGACTTCTACGAAAGAATATAGAAGCCTGCTAAAAAACTTAGTACATTTGAGTCAGCACATGTTTGAGCATGCAATCCTGTTGTCACAGCTATTATCAAAGAGACGTTTTTGACATTAGAAGACAAAAAGACAGCCCCACATTTCAATTCATATAATGACAGGATGCGTGCGCTCGGACACATAGGGTTCTTATTATCAGAAATGAAAAACAAAAACTACTTGCCGCAGGTAATGGGCTGATTGATTACCTGTCTCTTTTGCCGCAGGTAGAGCTGCTCTGTGAAGTGGCTCTGATGCGTGAGTCTGCCATCTCTTTCCTGGCTGTGGACAGACGCTCTGTGGACATGCTTTTCCTGACAGATGAGAAGTGAGGACAGGGAGACAAAAGCACAGGCATGGTATTATACATAGCACATATATAATTCATAGGGGCTTGTAAGAGCAGAAGAGAATATGCAAGGCAGGAAAACACACTTACAGTTGAAAAAGAAGGCAGGAGGGGTTAAAACATTGTAATCACACTATTAAATTATACAACCTACAAATATGTACACTGTTATATAGTATCTGATAATGTTGACACATTTAGACTTAATCAGATGTTATATAAACTGGGAACAACGTTTTAAAAAATTGTACTAAATAGATCATTTTGACTGAAAAGAGCTTTTGTATGCTTTGTTTGAATAAGAAAACACAGATCATGCAGGTTTGGGCAGGCATACAGGCCTGTGCAGAACATTCAGGTGTTATTGCTCAGTGCTGCCACCTTTAGGTGATACTGATAATCACTGCAATAATATCATACAATATGAGGCCAGCAATGATGCTGATGATAATGAATGATTAATGACGACGACTACTACTACTACTTCTACTACTACTACTACTACTACTACTACTACTACAACTACTACAACTACAACCACCACCACCAATAATAATAATAATCATCATCATCATCATCATCATAGCAATTTATGCAAACAGCAAAGTTCTAACAAATCAACAATACACAGAGACTCAATAACAACACAAACACATAGTTTGACAATACCAGTCAAAAGTTTGGACACACCTAATGCTCTTTTTTTCCTTTCATTCATTTACATTTACATTTACATTTACGGCATTTGGCAGACGCCCTTATCCAAAGTGACTAACATAAGTGCTTCGAAGTTTCTATCAGTAAATACGTTCTGATACTGGTTCACCAGGACCCAGGCTAATAATACCATCAGTCTAAAGACTCTGTTGGGGGGTTAAACAGTAAGAAAGCATGCAGAAAGTTTTTTTTTAATATAAGAACAAATATTGAAAGTGTTCATCCAAGTATTTTTGAAAGAGATAGGTCTTTAATCGTCATTCATATTCATGTGTATATATATTCACATATATCATGTGTGTGTGTATGTGTGAGTGTGTATGTACACATGGTGCCTTGTGGTGAATTGCTATCCCATCCACGGTGAATTACTGCCTTGTGCCCACTGTTCCCAGACTCACCACTACTCTGGCCAGGATAAAACGGTTCCTGATGATGAATGAATGAACACTAATTAAACAAATCACAACCATCTTATATTTTAAATCCTTTAAAATGGCCGACTTTTGCCTTGACACAGCTTTGTAAACTCTTGGCATTCTCTAAACCTGCTTCATAATACAATACCATGTCCATATACAGTAAACTTTTTGGCTGCTTTTGCTTTACTCTCCTGTTCAGCTCAACACAGGATTTAATCAGGTGTGTCCAATATTTTGAACTGTCATGATACTGAGTGTTCTTTTTATAAAAAACAATCACATTCCGCTGCAACTTGCTTTATATTTTTAAGCCATTTTACCTTTTAATAGACATTAGGACTTCCTTTTTAGGAGAGGAAGGTGAGGATGGGAAGCCCCCCATCCTTTTCTGCTCAACATAACCATTGGCTAAAGGCTTGGATGGAAGGGCTTGTAGAATCTGGCGTACTGAAACCAGGAAGGAGCAACAGAGGTAAATCAAGGAAGATAAGCAAATGAATAAACCTGATGATATAGGCTTGTTTTACATACAACAGTTGAAGGTGTAACAATAACTGCGGGCTAAAAACACAGCTCTTAATCATGCTAAGAAAAAAATTACAGGCAACTAGTCAGGGTTGGAAAATAATGAGAAATTATAATTGAGTGAAAGTATACAGAGTCAGCCAAAAAAAATGTATACACACTTCAGAAAAATAAAAATGTATACAAATATTTTAATACTAAGTTTATTCAGACATCACAAGATTAATACAAGTTAACTTTGGCCTCTACAATTACAAGAGGCGCTCATAGTGGTGGCTGTTAGCTTCCAGACATTTATATGTAGATGTGTTCCTGAAGGGTGGATACATTTTTTTGGCTGAATCTGTATATAAGGTGAAAATCTTATTTAGTTAATGTGGAAGTAAGCAGCCAGAAACATACTGAAGTGAATATTAAAAAGTTGGTACTTTTAAATGCTGAAGTAATAAAAAGTAAAAGGTAAATATTTTTTAACTGATGAGACATGTTTAAAACATATAAAAACATATAAACTTTTATAAGTTATAACATTGTTTTCATGGGAGAAGTAACATTAAAGTGTTCCTTTTGGTCTAAAGAAACATTATTGCTATCACTGTGTCTGGCAGGCAGGACTCTGCCCCAGACAGGTAAAGCTGAAAGCAAGTGTTGTGATAAGTGCTTACCTTTGGTGGGTGCCCCTTTCCTGCTGCTGGCTTGAGTGAGTTCCTCGCAGTAACCCAGTCTGCGTAGTGCATCAGCAAGAGCAGCCTTCAACAGCTGGATCTCATCCTCCTGCAGCTGCACCCTCTGCTCCAGGTGAGACAAACGGTCATCCATCTCCATCCCGCTCCCTCCAGACAGGTTATCATCTAAAAAAAATAGACAGAAAAAAACCCAGAGAGAGAGAGACAACATATAATTGGTGTTACTGGGAAGTGGATGGTACATTTTCATGTGTGGATGTTTTATCCTACAAAAGTAAACATAGTGATTACTTATTCAAATACAAAACAAGAAGTAGTGGGCAGCATGGCGGATGTCTATAACAATGGCAACAAAGCTGATTTGTCCAAAAAAAAAAAACAAGGGACCGATTTAAAGGAAAATGCAAACAATAAGCAAATATTGTTTAAAATATTTAAAAGAAAACAATTACTGCATAGTATGACATCTAGTATGTATTCTAGTCATTTTACAATTATGGCAGTTTTCTAAAAACGAAACAAAACCATAGCAAGCTCTGTTCTTAGAGAAAAAACAAAGCTTGCTGGTTTGCAAGGAAAATGTAATGATCTGCAGCATGCATACCTAATAAACGTCTGTTTGGTGCCTGCACCTGCTAACATACAGAGTGCACAACTAAAAAGTACTTTTAGTACGTGGCAACCACATCATCTGCAAGGACACCAGGAGCGAAGGGTACAGTAGGATGGAGAGGAGGGGAGGATCAGAGAAGGGTAAAAAGTAATGCAAGAGAACAAAACAGAACAAGAGGACACTCAAGGCTCAATGAGCTAGCTTGCTGAAATATTCATTAAAAGGTGACTGGTTCCCTCCTACCTGCCATTTCAGTCAGGGCTCAATGTGTCAGACAGTCAGTCAGTGGTACAGTGAATGTGCTCTAGCCTGCTTTCTCTGTGGGATCTCTGGGGGTGTTTGGCAGCAGCTTCTTTCTCCCTCCTTTCCTGTTTCTAGACAGCTGATTCTGTGCCTAGACTTTCTCTGCTCCTCGCCCTAACATGCCCCCCCCTCCTTCCCTCCTCCTTCAACCACTCTCTGCCCTCTGCAAAGCTGTTTGTAACAGGATACTGCTCTTTGCTGCCATCCCCTATGCAGCAGACTATATAACTGCTCCTGTCTGAAGTGGAGAGGCTTGGAAAAGATCCAGACTTGAATGATGCAGTGACCAGGCACTGCCAGGAAGTGCACTGAGCAGCAGCTTTCATCCATACATAACATTTTGATACCATAAAACAGGCTCTATTTACCAAAAGTTGGGGATGTTTTTCTTTTTATTCATCTCTATTTCTCTCATTTTAAAGAATGGATGATTTTTTTTTTATCTGTAATATTTATGTATGAAATCTGAGTAATGTAGAGGATTTGTTATGTAATATTTCCTTGGTAATTATATGAATAAATGATTGATATAAAGCCTTGTGTTCTTGCTTGCATTACATTAGTTTCACTTTATAAGCTTACTGTTAATCTGAGCATCCATCTGTCATTCAACCTAACCATCTGCCATAGTGACCAAATGACAAAAAACGGTCATCATTTTTAAGTACATTCAATGGCCAATTTATTAGGTATTTCCACCCTGTAGCTACACTCATTGGTCATTTTAGCAAAGAAACCTACCGGAAATTTGCACTTTGTACGCAAGCAATCAGTGCCTGTAGCCCACGTGCTGCGCAGTGCTACAAGATTGTGATGCATGGGGTTGTACTTAAAAAAAAAACGACAAAAAAGGAGTGACATTTCATCTGTAAGAGTATTCACAGGGCTTGCATATGTATAAACATACAACACACAACATAATTTCAGCCCCAAAACAAATAATGATACTCTCAAGTTTGTTTTTATGAGTTTGAAGTTTTCCCAGAAATGTGCCAGGCTAGTGATTCTTCAGCAAAATCACAAATATTGTGACCTATTAACTTAATATTGCATATGTTCTCACTGGATGAGGCAGTATTGGACAGTCACAACCATGATGATGTAAGAAATGGCAAAATAAAAAAAAGCTTAAGAGTAATATTAGCATCCTCCTGTTTGTTATGAGTAGCTAACTCTCTAACGGTTCCTAGCTAGCATCAGCATAACAGCTCACTAAACTGATCAGATTGATATAAATAATATATCATGTATCCTAAAAAACAAATAAATCCATGCCATGTTTAGTCGCTTTGTGTATGTGTGTGTGTGTGTGTGTGTGTGTGTGTGTGTCTGAGAGAGAGAGAGAGGGAGGCTCAGAGAACAAATCCTTATCTTGTGATTTATCTTATTGGCTAAATCATTAACTTCTCAGCTGATTTCTTATCATTTATGTGGTTTAGTAGTGTATGATAAATAAAGTCCGATGCAAACTGGACTGTAATTTCTGACAAAAAAGCAGCTAAACTGCCTAAATTTCAAGCATAAAACCGCCCTGTCATCATAACATTTTATTCTATAAGTTAATTGGTTTATAGGGATCTAATTTTTTTTTTATTCTATAAAAATGCTTATGTATTTTTACTGTATCTTAATAACAGATGCCTACCACTGCAAATTTACAAGCCTTTACTTCTACATTAATAATTTAATGCTGTGTCCTACTGTTTGTATTGTTTACCAACTGGGCACAGCTAAATGCTGGACACCAGTAGTATGGCGGCTATGCGTAAGTGTTTTAGCCCATGTTATTCTCATACAATGTCGCTTCTACGTCATTCAATTCTGTGGACACAACAACCCCCCCCCCCCCTCCCAGTCCTGTGATTGGCTGGAATTACATCCAGTGTTACTGATTGGCTGAAATAGTGTTGTGTGGCTCGGTCCGAGTCTCTATCTTGTTTGTCTATTTATAGAGCCAGGGCTATGTACGAACACTGGATTTTTTTCCTTTTGGCAGACACACAGAATGGACACCCAGCGGACTGTGAGTAGATATTTGCCAAATTTGACTAAAAATGTATTTGATTAGAATCGATGACTGAACCTTTAAATTATTTCCTTTTGGAGATGTTAAGTAAAAGTCAGGCCATTGGATTTTTTTGTTGGTTTGTTTGGATTTGTTAGCAAACTTGACCATCAAAAGACATTTTATGTATCATGAAAATGTTTTCAAGTATTACAACTCAATATGATACCACACTTCCCATATCTCCAGACTGGTTTGAGGCACACATTGGATTCAGGAATGTAAGTGTGTGAGGAAAACAACTGATATCATGCATTCACTGAACATTGTTGCTATTACGAAGGATTTGCTGTCTAAATATTCCAGGGCTACATTCTACATGCATATCACATTCAAATCTCTCTAATATATCAAAGCTGAACTATTTTTCAATTAATAAATTTTTTTTTTATTTCTATTTTTAGATTGATTAATTCATTTTTATTTCATTTTGCTGGCACCATAGGCTACTGTATACTGTAAGAGTGCATGCTGCAGGTGAATGGGTGGATAGGGGGATATTGTATACAGTGTCAACATAACAGAGCAACTTCAGCAACCGCGTCAAACCGCTCTTGGGAACCATAAGATATAAGATAACCTTTGCACTTAGAGCAATTACATCATTTTGGCTCATGTTACTCATCCCCTTTTAAAAAAATACACATCTGTCATAAGCCACATAATGACTTTATTTTCACGGCACTAATCGAAACCTTCCTGTTGGAGCACCTGAGCAGGCCAACAACAACAATATCCACCACCTACAAAGCGATAATATGTAAATATATCCTACATGATGATTGTCATTTGCATTTAGCCTACGCCTAATAGCAGTCATTTAAACAAATTTTTTTTCTATTAATAAATCATTTTTACTGCTGTTTTACATAGGCACATTCCGAAGAGCTCCATCTTACTCTATTTACAAGCTAATTAAACTAGAACAGCTATGAAATAATGGCTTATACGCCCGGTGCTTTTCGCTTTGTCCAATCAAGGGAGTAAACATTAGGAGGAAAATGCAATCTCATGCTGTATTAAGACGCTAACTGAAACATTGTAACAAAGAGCAGTCAGTGCGTGCTACCGACCGAGCTAGCTGAGCGCCTTCATTATGCGCGCGCGCGCACACACACACATACAAACACTCACGCCAAACTTACCGTTACAATACCGAAGAAGAAGGGAGCTCTTATCGCACAGGTTACCACACGACGCTATTCTTTCAGACATTTCTCTCTCTCTTATTCTCCGCAAAAAAACTAAAACAAAAAACAAATGCCGACAAATACCCTGTACAAGCTCTCTAGTCTCCGAGCGTCTGTCACTTTCCGCGGGAACCTTCAACACCTTCCCTGGCAACACTCGCGACTGTACCTGCTCCTCGTTGCTATGGCAACAGCCGCACCGCCTCGATGTGCGTGCGGAAGGAATGCAAGCACGCGCTTCCTGTTAGAGTCTCCAGTTCATGATCTGAGAATATCATTTAAAGAAAAGGATATAAATAGGCGACATTTAGTGAAATTATCTACAAGATTAGACCACACATGATAATTTAGCTGTTTGGCCCGCAAGTAGCATATTTCTTTCGATAGATAATGCTGTTATGGACAATGCACGTGTTGCGTTTAAATGTAAAAATCTAATGTAAAGCTAATTTTATAACATGTGTATGTTTCATCAATAACAGAAGGCCACAGGAACAATAAATATCTTCTTTAGGACGCAAACTCGTATGGTTCTTGCTTATCGGTTTGGCTATACCTACTTGACCTTGAGATGTGTTCAATGATTTTTGTACTAAAAATACTAAAAACCACTACTGTAGATTATAATCCTCCATTCTGTCAGATAAATCGCCACGATTTATGCCTCTGTGAAACGATAAAACATTGAGAAATCAATTGTCATCTACAAAAATGGTGTTAAAGAGAGAACATGGTGTAGTAATCAACATTATTTTGAAAAAAAAATTATTTCAATATAATCTTTGGCCACTTTGGCCAATCTTTGGATCAGAATATACAAAGAATATCATGACTTTACTGGAATGCCACAAATTTCACCTCAGTTATTACTATCCTGGAGATTTATTTACAGCATACTAACTAACGAGAGGTATGAAGACAACTGTAATTGAAGACAATCTGAATTATGTAGGCCTACCGTGCACTTATATGCTTTATTTTTGGTGATAAGTTACCTCCCTTATAATAGTGGTGATAAATGAAAAGGTGGATAAAACTGGACCTGTTCAGATATCTACATTTATTGTTTTAAAAATAATCTGATTAGCCCGACATATTTTTCATGTCTTATTATTAAAAGAAACCATAGAAATCGTTTATCAGTGAATAACACATGCGATCTGTATCACTGTTAAATATAATATTAAATTGTTAGGTCTCGTTTTCAAGATAACGTGAAGAATTAACTTGTAAATATGTGAGAATCCGGCATTGTTGTGGATTATCCACTAGGGGGCAGGTCAGAGCAAAACAGAGGAAACGGAATTACGTAACTGAAAAATAAACACTAGGAGGCAGTGTTGTCTTTGCTACAGCTATATGTTTGGACAATGTTCCCAAACCATAAAGCCTCTCAAATAAGCGACACACACGCATACAGCTCTCTGACAACTGCGTAATTTATGGCATTCTGTATAATAAAAGAAAATGATCACATTACACTGATTTAAATATGAATCATATGCAGATACTGGTGTTAGGGATATTTTCCAAGGAGTATGAATAAGTGATATTAATTTAACTTCATACACAAACAAATAAACAAACAAACAAACTGATCCATTACAGCATTTCTAAAACATTCCCAATACATCTACTCCACTGTGCAATATCTGAATGAATTTTAGGTGATAGCACATTCCCAACAAGGTTTTTCTACATTACATTAGCACTAGGTGGTCGAGCCATAATCACATTTAATTCTCTGCATTCCAGCAGGGAGGAAGTTCACTGGTGTGAGACTAAACTGGCTACTCACTGGTGGTTAGGTTAATACAAGATAATAAACAAAACTAATTTTGCTCATGCTTCAGTTAAAGCTTTCCACTTGTTTTTGTTTATCTGCAGTTTGGTCTTTTTAATTTGCTTTATGTAATTACTTTTTGCAGGCCTCAAGAAAGGTTTTTTTTATGTTGCTGTGTTTCTTTCAATATTTCATTTAGCTTGTATCCTTTGTAATAAAATACAATTTTAATTAATTTTATGAATTAAAATATATTAATAATATTAATTTAAATATATATTTGCATTATAAAAGTGTCTGATTATCCAAAATCTGCCAGGGGTGGGGTGGGGGGCTTTATTTTATTACATTTATACTCTATTTTCAGTTTAATATCAATTTTAGCACTATGAAGACTACAACAATTGATTATATTTATTAAAAAAATAAATAAATACACAATGCATAAGTTCAGTTTTCATGCATAAAACCACATTTCCCTCTAAACAGCATACTACTGGCCCAGTAGGGTATTCAAAGAACAGTAATAATAAAGTGTATAATAAAATCTTTTATATATAAAGCACTTTCAGACATTGATCGTGCTACAATGAAAGAAAGATGGATGAATGAATGACTGAATGAATTAATTAATGAATGGAAACTGTCCTATCTTTGTGTATAAATTGAGTGCTTGTACTATTAACCTGGCCTACGCATTATCAGTGCAGATTTTCATGGTGGGATGGACTGATATGACTAATAGATTGATGGGATATTTATGGCTCCATTGCATGCAACGCACCATTAATCTCATGGCACTTTCACAAGCTGACATGTCTGTTGCTTAAAAAGGAAGGGTGGAAGAAAGGAAGACAAAAGAAGAAAGTAGAATGTGCTTGTCTTTATGTACTGATTTTCACTTCCTCTTTATGTCTTACTTAGTACTTCTTAAAACTCTTATACTAAACTGTCAGTGGACTGGAGTATCAAGCTTTAATTTCAAAATGCTAATTCGTTTATGTGGAGTATTCCCTTAACTCTATTTTTACTTAGAATTTACATATTAAAGGGGAGAACAAGTCTGTTTAAAGAAATAAGGCAGTAATAAATCAAGAAATATATTTCCAGTCTGGTGACCGGAAAATAAAGTGTCACAAATCTGTGGGTTTCCTCTATACCCTGGAGCAACAGACATTATAACAGTGTTGTGAGTCATACTTCTAGAGCCACCCTTTCTGATTGTACCAAGTTTCAAAGAAATGTGGTTCTGTATTTGTTTCCTTTATTGGAAATAGCTTCTGGTTCATACTACCACTAGCTCTTTGAGGTAAGATCGTTGTGTAAATGATAGAGATACTTAATAAAGAATTCCTTGTTGTGTTTATATGAGTACAAATTTATTGTTTCTGTTTTCATTCTACGGTTGAGAGAAAGGGAACACATTATGATTATAAATATTAAAGTCAACACATAAGTAACTGCAATTAATTACCATTCCATACAATATAAAGCAATTACAGTCACCTCTGGAAGTATTGGCAAGGCTGATTCTTTTTTTGCTGTACACTGAAAATATTTAGATTTGAGATCAAAAGATGAATATGAGATGGTAGATCAGAATTTCAACTTCCATTTCCTGAAATGTACATCTAGATGTGTTAAAAAAACCTTTTTAGATGTATTATTTTGTTTGGATTCACCCATCTGCTTAAGTGATCAAAAATATTGGAATATGTGGAATATGTGAGGTGTGCCCTGTTAGATTGAGTTGTTAAACAATTAATAGCTCTGAATGTTTAAACATGGCTTGTGCCCTGGGTTTTGCCCGTGAAGACTGCATTTGTTTTTAAAAAGAATAAATCAATATGAAGTCCAGAGAGCTGTATATGGGAGAAGAAGCAAGTCATTTTGAAGCTGAGAAAAGATGGTAATCATTTAGAGCCATTGCACAAGCATTGGGCATAGCCAATTTAGAATTTCCAAAGAAAAGAAACCATTGGTGTACTAACAACCAGACATTGAACAGGTTGGCCAAGGAAAACACTGGCAGTTGATGACAAGAACATTGAGAGAGCTGTGAAGATATAACTGTCAGTGACATCACTAACAACCTCCACAGGGCATGGATTCCCAAACCAGTAAAACTAAGAAGAATTAAAGAACAGAAATCTAGAGTCCATATCACAAGATGCAAACCACTCATCAGTAGTAAGAATCCAAGGGTCACATATGAATTCACAAAGAAATGCAGAAATGAGGTAAAAAAGTTCTGGACCCAAGATTAACCACTACCAAAGTGTTGGAAAGGCCAAAGTGTGGAGAAAGAAAGGATCTACTCATGATGCAAAATATGCAACCTCATTGGTCAAGCATGGTGGAGGCTTGGGCTTGTATGGGTGCTTCTGGAACTGGCTCACTAATCTTTATTGATAATGGTAACAGCAGAATGAATTCAGAAGTCTACAGAAACATTCTTTCTGTCAACTTATAGAGAAATGCATAGAATCTAATTGGGAAGACCTTCATCAAGCAGCAAGACAATGACCCAAAAGATAATGCTGACACAAAAAACTGGAAAGTTTTAGACTGGCTAAGTCAATCACCAGACCTTAACCTTTTGTTGAGTATGCATTTCACCTTATGAAGAGGAGAATGAAGGGAGAAACCCCCCAAAATAAACAACAACTGAAAGAAGCTGTGATGCAAGCCTGAAAGACCATCACAAAAGAAGAATGAAACAGTTTGGTGATGTCAGTGGGTCACTGGCTTAATGCAGTTACTGCAAGGGATAGGCAACCAAATATTAAGTGTTATTTACTTTAATTTACTTTAAGACTGTTTCAATACTTTTGCTCACTTAAAGATTGGGTGGTCCACCACCAAAGGGGACATTTCATAAGTTGTTTAATACATCTAGATGTAAATATCAGGAAATGAAAGCTGTTTCCACTATTGCTTCATTTGTAAAATACGGTATATCAGCTAAATCAAAAATATATATTTCATTATTTGTAATCCATTAATCAGTAATCTACAGTATAATCGAATATATTTTAGTTTTGTGTTTAAACAACTGTACTGTTGTAATCTATAAAGGTAAATTATACTCTTTAAAATTATATTTCAAACTGTTTACTGCTTAAAAAGTCAGTTAGGCTTATCAGCCTTTTATTAATGGAAGTTTTATGGCTTCATGCCAGTACATTCTGCAGCTGGCATCTCACACTGTAGCCTCTAAGCTATCAGAACATATTTAACTTCTATATATAGTTCTGCTGAAAAATTGCATTTTATTTGCAATTCAGTGCTTCACACCATGTGATTTAGTTTAGCGGAGTTGCTTTAAAACCTTACATACAGGGAGTGCAGAATTATTAGGCAAATGAGTATTTTGGCCACATCATCCTCTTCATGCATGTTGTCTTA
>JAQQZR010000003.1:10590413-10604301 GCA_030068235.1 Notoglanidium macrostoma
GAGTAAGACAACATGCATGAAGAGGATGATGTGGCCAAAATACTCATTTGCCTAATAATTCTGCACTCCCTGTACTGCAGTCAGTTTCACTGGAATGTTGTGTGTGTTAATCTTGTTGACGATTTATGCACCTCACCACATCTTAACATACATCTCTCATGAGAATAGATTTGGGAGATACCATGGGAGTGATTACTTATGAAGATTTCCCAGTATGATTTCAGTCACGTAAAAATAATAATGCTTCATTGTATAGGAAAATCTAATATCAAAACAATATCACTGTTACAACCCAGTGTGGTGTGTAGAGATGTAATGACTAGTGTGCTATTCAAGTTCAATATAGCCGAATGGTTGTATTTAGATAGTAGTCTATCTAATCTCAGCTGACTAGAAAATGCCTGACTTGTTTCTGAATAAATCCAGAATTTCACAGTACTGGGTCATTCATGAGTCATTTCTCACCTTATTAATTTTTAACGTAATATCAATCACGTGAAGAAAATATGTAACAGATGCCACACGAGTGAGGGACAGTCTGTGCGATTCTGCTGTGTTAAGGATAGTGTGATTCACCTTGAGTCTGTACAAACACCAGTGAACTTAAACATGTTCCAGATGCTTTGAAAAACATTCAAAGGATAACATTGTAATTTTAGACCATATTTTGACAGGTATGAAATTTTCCACAGCACCCTGGCTGACAGCACACACCGTTTCCTTTTTTGTCACAGACTGGCCCATGAGATGCCTGGATGAACATAGCATGTAAAGTGTTTAATAATTTCTTCACATGCACGGTTATATTGGGTAATTATAGGACTTAAACCCTGATCTACTTCACTTTAATCCTACAGTAATGAGATAACTAGTGTTAGCCTGGTAAGCAAATGTTGTTCTGAGGTGAACTCCCCCACACTGTTTTCAGATTGTTAGAAATTGAAGTACCATCAATTTTCTCATGTGGGTGACATAAAGGAGATAATAGGCATTGGGCATGTCAGCCATTCTTTCTCACCATACAAAATACTAGTCATCCTGGTGCCTTCATTCATGTTATTATCATTTATATGTTTTTATTTGATATATATGCCAGGCATTCAGACTTTACTTCCTGCAGTTCTGGTAGTGTTTACACTAATAGAGGACCATCATTACCTGTTAAACAAATATGAGGTTAACTGATAAGCTCCTATTTTCATCCATGTTGGACTGAAGGACAATACCCTCTTTTATTAGTTCTTTTTTGTTCTCTTTAAGGAAATCCTTAAGACAACTGAATGGAGTTATCAAAGTAATTGCAACATAGAGTACATGTGGCCCTTGGCATTCAGATGGATTTGCAAAGATTTGTCATCATTAAGCTTATAAAATCCACAGCAATCAGATTTGGTACCAGAGCTGCTCCAGACACAGTCATATGGACCAAAATTGCTGTTCCATGATGGTCATCTGTCTTTAGTCATGATGAAGACTGATTGATTTTATATTACAAAATACATTTCTGGTATAAGTATAAGTATAAAAATGAAGTATAATATAAAAGTATATAAAAAAAATTAGTATACAAATAATGTTTCTTTGAGCCAACTTGGACATACCCTAAGTAATCTCATCATACTATGTCTTCTGAATTAAAAATTAGAATAAATCATTAGTAAAGCAGGGATGCTATTTAAAAAAATTTAGAAAAAAGAAAGGACATGGAGGTAAGATGACATTGCTTCCATCACTTTCCTTCAAATCCCTAAAAAAAATCTATTCAGTCAAGTAGATTTATCCATTTATAAGTGCATTATTTGCATCAATAATTCTTAAGCTGTATCTGCAGTGAGGAGACACATGATTGATCTTTGTTTGTATGATATATAATCCATGTTCTCTCTAGAATTGTGGTCCTATGTTTAAATACAGTGCATCGCTCCTATATATATATATATATATATAAACTTTCAAGGTTTGTTTGGATTTACATTCTAGTGATTTGGGAGTATTACTGTGTCAGACATAAAACATTACACACACTATAGATTATTGTCTTTGCTAAAGAATTTTCTAAATTGGTTTAATGTATGTGTGGCAATGTAAATCAAAAATAAAATTAGGAATAAAGCTTGTTTTATATCCATATGTATTGATGTCCTGTTTTTACAAAGGTCATGTGCACCATCCCCTCCCATTGACTATTCAATTGCCAAGAGATTTACTATTAAAAATCTTATCCGATAAAGAATCCAATTATTTGCAACAGATTTTCTACCTCTTCTGTGCAGTTATGGTTTACTTTAAATAACTTTGGTTTGAATACCTTTGTAGTTAGTTACACTGGCAGCCTGAGTGGAAACTGTTAGTGAGAGAGGAGTCTTGAACAAAGCCAAACACCTGTCACTGTCCCCTTCCCTGTCCACAGCATCAGCAACTGCCCTTAAACATGATGGTAATCATCTCTTGACTCACAAATGTATCTAGCTATCATTAACCACAGTGTTAATATGAGATCTATTTTATAATTAGGCGAAATAGAGCATTGCATTTCATTTCATAGACTGTACTATTTCAGTGGAATAGCTATTTCACTGGATTGTCATAGGATATGATGCTAAGAGACAGAAATATGCATAAGATTTTTTTGACATGTTCCCCTAAATAAATAGATTTTTATGAGCTTTTTTAAAAAAAAAAATTTTAACTGACACATTGAGTTCTTATTCTTTATCCTTTTTTCAATGGAATGTCTAATGTCTTCTCATATTGTTGTCACTTACTTGAGCAGATGCTCACTATGAATTTAGCTTACCAAGTGGTCATATATCCTTGATGTGATGCAATGGCTTCAGATTCATTCTTGGGTGCCTTTGTATGGCTCCAGTGCTGCTTAAATTACTCATAAATCTAATCATGAAAGAAAATTGCTATAACAACATTAATGGCTGCTATTTTCCTTGCACTGTTATGCAATATGTTATTGCTTTGTTACAGAGCGCCACTAGACAAAATATGAGGTCTGAATGAGGTTTTTGAAAAACAGGCCCAATCCATGATACTACCACCTCCATGTTTCACAAATGGGATAAGGTTCTTATGCTGCAATGCAGTGTTTTCCCTTTCTCCAAATATGACTGCTCTCATTTGAATAAAAAAATTCCATTTTGGTCTCATCTGTCCACGAAACATTTTTCCAATAGCCTTCTGTCTTGGCCATGTGACCTTTAGCAAACAATAGACAGACAGCAATGTTCTTTTTGGAGAGCAGTGGCTTACTCCCTGAACCCCTGCCTTGCACACCATTGTTGTTCAGTGTTCTCCTGATGGTGGACTCATGAACATTAACAGAACCCAATGTGAGAGAAGCCTTTAGTTGCTTAGATATTACCCTGGGCTCCTTTGCAAACCCTGTGGACTATTACATGCCTTGCTATTGGAGTGATCTTTGTTGGATGACCACTCCTGGAGAGGGAAAAATGGTCTTGAATTTCCCCAATTTGTACACAATCTATCTGACTATGTGTTGGTGCCATCCAAACTCTTTAGAGATGATTTTGAAACCTTTTCCAGCCTGATGAGCATCAGCAACTCTTTTTCTGAGGTCCTCAGAAATCTTCTTTGTTCATGCCATGATACACTTCTACAAACATGTGTTGTGAAGCGCAGACTTTGATAGATCCCTGTTCGTTAAATAAAATAGGGTGCCCACTCACACCTGATGCTCATCCCATTGATTGAAAACACCTAACTCTAATTTCACCTACAAATTAACTGCTAATCCTTGAGGTTCACATACTTTTGCCACTCACAGATGTAATATTGGGTCATTTTTCTCAATAAATAAATGATCAAGTATAATATTTTTGTCTCATTTGTTTAATTGGGTTCTCTATCTACTTTTAGGATTTGTGTGAAAATCTGATGATGTTTTAGTCATATTTATGGAGCAATATAAAAAATTCTAAAGAGTTCACAAACTTTCAAGCATCACTTTATGTCAAATTGAATTGAATTTTGCACCACCATTTAAAACAGATCCATTCTGTTTCAATCATATAGAGAGAAATCAATCAGATTACTTTTACCATTTCAATCATGCTCTTGCTGGAATACTTTTCTTTCTGTGAAAAATTCTGCAAAATTATGCAGTGTTTATTACATTTCAGTAATTACACCAAGGATTGTACAATCTTGTGAGCAGCACATATGTTACTTAGAGGTTACCATATCAGCTTTCTACACATATTACACAAGTTTAGTTCCTATATATATATATATGTGTGTGTGTGTGTGTGTGTGTGTGTGTGTGTGTGTGTATGAAAAGGAAAATGAGAGTATGAATGGATTACAAATCATTGTTGTGATTGACAAATTTCTGCATATGAGCTGAAAGTGAGAGAAAAAATTATCATCACAGAAACAATTCTGAAACAATTTTCTTTTTGTTTTACATATTTATTTTTAAGATTTTGCATATTTAGAAGTTTGCATTTAGAAAAGCACACATAGCACTTGAAATCAAACAAGAACTAGAACTAAGATCCAACATAGAGGAAAAGATAGTCAGACAGATAATCAAGTATAATAATAAGATTGTGAGATCCTTCAGAGACACCCACGGTGTTATGATGTGCTGCAATGGCCACCACATACACATCTAGTGTGGAAGGGGACTTGCCGCTGTCTTGCAGTCCCTGAAGGAAGCAGTCCCTCTTGATCATGAGGTGATGAGTTTGCTCAGCAAGGAACTCAGCAAGGAAACCAGCAAATGAGAAAACTCCACTAGTTCCCTGATAAACTGTCATTGTGGTTCTTAAGTCAGTCATAAAACCAAGTTAATTGAAAGAATTAACAAAAGAATGACAATTTGTTTGCATTTATTTACAATATTTTTAAGCATGTCAATAATTTTGCTACAGATTTTATATTTTTGAGAGAAAATACTATTATTTAAAAAAAGGAGTTCTAATAAGAATATTTTTGTTACAATAAAGATCATATCGTTTGAATGGAAAATTTGAATTATTGTTTGTACTTCTTATTCTAATTATGTTTGTTTTTATGAGGGGAACCAACCATTAGGGAGTTACCCTGTAACAATGGCAACATGGTGAAATTATGCAGCTCTGATTTTCACCATTTTGTCACTTTGCCATTTACCTTTGTATCGTTGTTACATGAGAAGGCTTAGCAGAGCTGCAGTAACTGTATAGAGGTTAGGTGGAAAATGCCCATGACCCACAGAAACTGTAGGCATGTCACTATATTGATATAGGGTGTGAGTAAGATATTCTAGGTGTGATATGCCAAAAGCCACAGTTTCATTAGGTCCAAGTGTGCTCAGGTCAATGAAACAATGTGATATCAACGAGGCTGTTGAACAAAGGGGAGTGGCAAAAAAAAAAAACATTTATTACACCAACTCAGATCATAATCAGCATTCAGAAGTTGGGGCAAACATTTCCAAAAACAAACAAACAAATAAACAAAATTTTTCCTTTCTAAAGCTGTAAGACTGCCATTACCAGTTTGTTTTGCCATTACCATTATTATATATAGCTATATATTATATGAAATTAGATGGTCATGTTTTTTGCTTCCTTTCTTATTTCTATTTCAAGCTCCAGCTCACCTGAGTCAACATCCCAATCAGTGAACAAAGACACCACACCTTTGATTAGCTGTTAGGTGAACAATAAGAACCAAGGTTTGTTATGTTTTACACGTAGGAGACACACATACATACATTCAAAAAGCTAATCTAATTTAATAGCAGAGTCCAGATCTTTCTATGAGAAACGTAATACAATATTTCAAGGACAAATGACCTCTGGCTTATTTTGTAAACACAAACCTTGAAAAACAAAAAAGCACCTGTTATTTCTTGCCTTAAGCAGCAAAGTGGAGTTCAGCCCATGAATAGAAAGTAGGAATGTAGTCATTTTGTGATTGTTTATATAACATCTTAACATGAAAATGTAGTTGTTTGGGGGCATCGCGTTCCTTTAAGAAACGACAAGCGACATCCATCACAGTCATGTTTCAGGTGTGTGCGTGCGCGCGCGCGTGTGCGTGCGTAGGTGGGTGCGCGCGCCCTCAAAAGTCGCGATTCTAATGAACTGCTCACAGAGTTGCGCCTATGCATTGCACCATGTTATCGAACTCAGAATGAGGGGTGTATTAAATTTATAGGATTCTAAACCTTTTCCCGACCGACTTATAACTTTTTAGACAAGGTTAGGCTGTATAGCGCTTTAAAAAAGACAGGAGCTGCGGAGCTGAGCATTGTGCAGTTCAGGTTACAGAAGACAGATTGGCACAAGAAACTGTTAAACCGGTAAGTTGTTGAATTCATTCTCTGTCTCTGGAATGATAGCTATGTGTAAATCATGTTTGCGTAATACCTATTTAAAATGCAGTAGGCTATAACCCGAGCATCATTTTCTCAGACTCTTGCAATAATCTAATCTCGCCCCAGTCCTTTCTGTGTGTGGTTATCGGGTTTTATTTACAGGAGCAGCCTATTAATCTAACAGTCACCTGGAACTACAAGGAAAACTTTCCATGCGAGTTTAACATGTTATGCGCAGTTTCTTCAAAGAACTAGATGGTTAAGAAATATACAATGGAAAAGAAGAAAGTTTTATTTCTTTACTTAATAATAATAATAATAATAATAATAATAATAATAATAATAATAATAATAATGATCACTTTTGTACAAGATCACCAAAACTATCAAAAGTAGGTGACACCAAATGGATGACTTAATGTACTGATGTATAGTTTTATAACTGTTGATCAACTCATCGAAAGATCAACAAGTCCATCAACTCTATGAGAAGTCAGCAAAGCTATGGTCAAAATCTGAGATATCTCAAAGATCTTCCAGTGCAAGTGATGAGTATATACAGGCAAAATTGAAGCTTAAGGGTTAATTTAATGCAGTGGTCCCCAAACTTCCTGTGCAATTCATCTCCAGCCCAAATCTAGCACACATGATTCACCTGATAGATGAGGTGAGTAAATTGGGTTCATTCAGGCTTGGAAGTGAACTTTTCACAAAGTTACTGTAGATCTCCAGGAGCAGGGCTGGTGACCAGTGATATAAGGGATGGCAACAGTATTTGCAGATGAACTTACCACATTTATGATAAAGGCAGTCATGTAAAATCTTGTCCTGGCTAACACTGTGAGAATGGGTGAAATTTTGGGCAATAATAACAACATTATCATAATAAATTCATGGGGAGATTCAAGGTGCTATCTTGCTTGTTATTGGTTCCCATTCAAAGCACCATTCTTCTTCATGTTTGTTTTATATATCTGGAGCTAATAGTGTTTTTTTGTGCCATTATGTCATTTCATTTAATGATTTATATGCTTTTTCCAAGAGCACTTATGTGGACCACCAGGTGGACTTAATTAAACTCTTAATCTTTACATTGCTGTCCTCTTATTTAAATTTTAATGGGGCCAACAAACTGGTGGGGAAGAGGGACCAACAACTGCACATTTTTGTTGCCCTACTGGATCCTGTACAAACTTTGCAAGCTCTTTATTTGGTTTATAGTGTGGGTCAGCACTATTTCCTTTATTTTAAGTGTTTAAGTTTTTTCTTTTACATTTTTTATGTGCCGCCTACAAGTGTGTGCACATGCATTCTCGCATATGTTAGTCGGCAGGTGCCTCCCCTGAATTTTTGGTTAAAGGGTAGCTTAACGAGTGGCTTATTGTTGGTACACCTCTCTAGAGACCTCTGTAAGAGATTCCACAACTTCATTACAATCCATCTAAGAGCTTATACTAAAGATATCACCAAAACTAACTTGAAATTGAGAGAGCAAAAAGAGAAACTTTTTTGTTCCTGTTATTATATTTATATATTATTCTTGATACTGAGCTAACACATTAACACATAACTGCTGTTGTCTCACCTGAATATCCAAAATAAACCTTGTTTCCAAATTGTTCTGCTACCGTGTTAATGTCATAAACCACAGAATTAAATGATAGAAATTACCACAGCTTGGAAAATCCTGATTCACAATCGGGTATCATGGCTGAATTATTTTTTTTCTTAATCACCCACATAGGTGCACGTATTAATCAAATGTGTTTGAACTCAGTTATATTTATTATTGTTATTATTATTATTATTATTATTATTATTATTATTATTATTATAAGACCGTTTGTATTTTGTGCTTGCCCCACAGACGACGAGAAGTTTTGACTAACAAATTTTGGTTGTTTGTCCATACTGGTGATGGCTTGGTGCCAGCCCAAAAGTGTGCTTGTTCATTTGACATTTACCAGACCTACCTGGTAGACATGTTATGCTGGAATTACAAATGATACTTCATCTGATGTAGTTATTTAAGCCAATCACTGTCAGGAGTCTGGTGATTTCACTAACCCTTTAATATTACATATCAGAGTTTTTCATGGGTAGATAACATGCCTACGATAGTATTATAAATTAAATGTTGCTGAATAAGCCAGTTTTATGTGGAAAAGTATTTTCCAAATAAAATCTGAAACTCATTTCTGTACAAAAAGACTAACATAGGATTATCAGAAAGATAGCCTTAGCAGTGGTATTGTACCCACATTCTATGTCTCCTTTCTCTAAATAGATCTGTCTTGTGTTTTATTTGGTGCAGATGTCCACATATCATCTTATAGCTTTGCCTTTCTTATGCTCATATTAACTAGACTTGAGTTAAACGTGTATCTGAAGCAAAATGTATTTTATATTCAGGATGTAATGCATAAGCCACTATAGTGAATGGACACTGCTTTCACTTAAAATGAGAAGAAATTAGCAACCAGCCATGAAGCTGCACTTATGTTAAATAATTCTATTTATTCAGTGACTTGTTTCTGACAACAGCATCAGTTGGAAATTAAATGAGAACAGGGAGACAGTCTGGAACCACTTCACTGAGTGCCCTCCTTTAAAGATTTTATTACATCCATCTTTCCCCGGAGACGAATCAATTATTGAGCGCAGTAGGAAACATCCTATCAACATTAAATATTGTGGTGGAAAACAAATTTATGTATAGAAATTTGGATGGAATAATGGATGGATGGAAGTGTGAGAATCCATGTCCGGGTTTAGTTACAAAATCCAAACACAGAAAACCAATCATGCAAGGATCTAAATGTGGAAATAAAAATCACAGAATGGAAGGATCATGATTTACATGAATATTAGACTTTGCAGTGACTGAATGGTTGGACTAAATGTATATAGTAAATAGGAAGTGTTTGGTGTTTGGTTATCGGTAAAGAAGGCTTTTAAGGAGAGGGGAACACTACTGGTGTACAAGTACAATGTCATGGGTAGATGTGACAGCCTTGATAAGTAATAGTTTCTTCTTTAGTGTGGCTTTTTTGTTCTGATGAGCCACATTAATGTTTTAAAGCCATACTAGATTACTTGTTTTCAGTAAGGAGTTATGGGGAACTGTAGAAATGCTGTTGGAGAAATGATTTACAGATAGACAGATTGTAAGGAGACAACAGGGGCACAATTTCAATCCATTTTTTTCAGTGTGATAATATAGTGTAAAAAAAATTTTTAAAATTAATATGATAAATTAACCAGTTCAAGGCAAGCACATTAATGGGCCTGAAATATTATTAGGCTGAAATAATATTAGGCTGAGTTCAGTTTGGTATAATCCATGATGACCAGTTTGTAGTCATGAAGTACACAGAAAATTTGCAAGAGTAAAATTTACTCAAATTGTAAAACAATTTACTCTATGGCAGATAACATTTAGTCCCTCTTTGAAAACAGTTGAACTTTCTGCTAATTTTGCCCCCACTCTACTAACAAGTTTTATTTTTTACACTCAAAATAGGGCAAAGATTTTTGAGGAAAACAATTTTTACTCTGGAAAAACTACCCAGCCATTTTCCTGTGTAGTGACTTAACTCAATACATCCTGATTTTCTCAAAGGGCAGCAAGATCATGGGCAGTATGGAGTGAGCGGTCAGTTTTAGAAAAGAGATGGCGAGTAAGACACCTCTAACAAGATGGAGGTGAAGCCATTAAGGGGTCCTATCTACAGGCAAAATGGGGGGGGGGAAACAACACAAATAGTCTTAGCAAGATGTTGGCCACCACGCTTTAATGCGTGGTGGAATAGATTCTATAAGTTTCTGGAACTGTACTGGAAGGATGGACCCATTAAAAAAAAATCCCTCAGTAGGTGTTTTGAGGATGGTGGTGGGGAGTTCTAACACTTTAGTCCAAAATCCCCCTTATAGACTCAAGAGACCATAACATATGTATGAGTTACATAATTTTCAAACTTATCAATTAATTCAATGAGTACTTTTTCCCTGTAGATGGCACATGCCCTGATGACCACACCCATCAGAAAAGATATGCTTAATCATAGATTAAAGGTGATAAGTCAGAATAACTTTTTATTGATTTGTAGTGGGCGGCACAGTGGTGTGGTGGTTAGCACTGTCGCCTCACAGCAAGCAGGTCCTGGGTTCGATCCCCAGATCACAAGATCAAATTGCCCATAGGTGTGAAAGCGAGCGTGTATGGCTGTTTGTCTGTGTTGGCCCTGTGGTGGACTGGCGACCTGCCCAGGATGTACCCCGCCTCTTGCCCGAAGTCTGCTGAGATTGGCTCCAGCTTCCCCCACGACCTAGACGGATACAGTGGTATAGATAATGGATGGATGAATGGATGATTTGCAGTAACCCTTCTCTCTAAGCAGACAAGTATATATAAAACCAATACAGCAAAATGGCCCTCTTTTCCCACAGCATTACATAGCAACTGGTTTTTCCTTTAATTTGTCATCGCTCTGTTTTGTTATCTTAGCACATCATCTTGCCAGTATGTGAGTGCGCACAAGTTCTTGAATTTCCTCTTGATCATGACTGAGCAAAGACACTTTTGATTGATGTTCTGAAAGAAACAAAAGATAAATTAGAAAGGGTTCTGTCATGTTTGGGGATAGCCTCTTAGCCATAAATGTAAAACTTAATATTGTGTAGTTGAAAGACAGAAGGAGTGGTAGTGTATTGTATACAATGCACCTCTTGCCTACTGCCTAATACGCTTGGATTTTTTTGGTGGTTTAGTGTGTATAGTGTCTTGAAATCTTTGAACTGCCAGTTATTTTGAATTATCAAAAGTGAGTGGTTGTTGAAAATAACCTTCTGGAAATAGCATTTTTGCAAAGATGTTCTAGATTTGATGTGCTGCCCGTTTCAACTCCTGATTATAGCTTAATTTTGCATGTCAATACAAATTTGCCTGCTTATGTTATTTTAAAGCTCATGACAAGTTCCTTTCCTGTGTTTTTGTTCTTGTAGGTACTCTTTGAGTGCATGTAGCTGTGAAAAGATGGGCTGCTCAGTTCTGACATGCCTGGACCCCACCTTTGTACTCTGTTAGTGATGAAGAGCTCCTCCATAATCCTGCTTCTCACTTTGTCTGTCCTGTACAGAGTTGAGGCATGTTACCATCTCTAAGTCCTTGTTAATAATTCAGACTTTCAATTAGAATATATAATTACTAGGGATATAAAAAAATCAAAAATTAAAAAATTGGTCCAGTACAATACAGCAATGTCATCAATGGCATATAATGAAAGAAAAGCTGTAGATTTGACTGTAACAAAATTGAACATGGTTAATTAAACATTAGCTCTTTGGCTAAGCTTTCATTGGTGTGACTGTCAAAGGTGGCTAAAACAGTTTGCTTTTTATTTCATATTCTGCTGTTAGAAAGTTATACTGTGACCCACAAAGGTAGGTCTCGTGGGTTTTTTTCTTGTTTTGAATACTGTGTTCTTCAATAAAGAATACGGTCTCATATTTGCAGCTATTTCCCAATTGCCGTAGTGATTTCTTTTGGTTGAGTCAAGCAGGAAATACTCCCTGATTGTCTCTGTGTGTGTGTGTGTGTGTGTGTGTGTGTGTGTGTGTGTGTGTGTGTGTGTGTGTGTGTGTGTGTGCACATGTGTGTGTGTTTTCTTCTAGTTCCAGTCAATGCAGACAAATTAACATACTGTGTTTGTGGTATTATGGTACTCTTATATATCAGATTCAGTATGCCAAAATTGTTTAATTATGCTTGATTACATTTAAATGTTTAAGTTATGGGCTTGATTAAGTTTAAATCTTTATTACATTTAACATAAGCAATAATTTATGCATATTTAGATTACTTTTTTTTTCACAATCTGTTGAATGTACTGTTTGACAGGTAGAGGGGTCAAATTGAGAGCCTCATTTCCAACTACACAATATTACATGCTGCAACATTACACCCCTAATAATTACCTATTCTTATAATTATTGTGTTCCAGCATTATATTTATAAAACTTAGAAGTGTTCAGTTGTTTTCCCTTCAAATGTTCTTTGAATAATGTCAGAAATATTAAATATAAATTCATCTTGAATTCAACATATATGCAATGATTCATTAGACATTGAGTAAAATGTTTATAGCACATTAATTATATGTTGTCACATCATACTATATGTATTTTAGGGTGTGTTTGGGAAGTCACTCGAGCACACTGTGCAGGAATGGCAAAGGTATCGGAATGAGTGCATATCAAATATCAGCTCAGAACAGACCCCCTCAGGTACACCCATCCTACACCCACTCCATTTTCATTACATCACACATTTATGAGTGATGGTATAAGTGGTTTTATAAACTGACAGCAAAAAACTCAACTGAACTTACCTTAAGTAAGAGAAAATTGGCATCCTCACAAGAGATGCACCAAATATTTAAGGCTCAGAAGGATTAGGAGTTCTAAAATAGTTTGGGTTTGTGTAACATTAAGATGTAATAACCATGACAATGTGGCAAAGTTCAATAAAATTACATTAATTGAAACACAGGAAGAAGCATTTGTGCTGAGTTTATGTTAATGTACTACATTATGAGACAGGTGGCCAACAGAGGAGAGATATGGCAGGGAGTTTCAATGCATGGTATATGGCCATGAGTAGAAAATATAACAATAGTGCAGTAATGTTAATTTGAATTATGTTATTGGCTTTGGAGCTTATTTATTGGTGTTAAAACGGACATCACTGGCTGATTAACTGTGTTATTGAGAAGAGCGAGAGAGATAGAGCTTGAACCTTTTACCAGGATAACATCAATACTAGTACAGTAGGAGGAGGGAGCCCCCTGTCTGTGGATGCTTGGTACCTACACTTTAAAGTGCTGGTAATACTATAGCCAAAGGAATAGGACATACAATTTATTTAAGAACTCTCTTGCTTGCAAGTAATGGTTAGAAGCAGTGAAACACCTATAGCTTTTGACATTCCCGTAATGCTGTTGTATAATTCTGTTTAATTGCAGCACACTTTATTCTTTCCTCAGGTTTGTTCTGCCCACGCATGTTTGATCAGTATGCTTGCTGGAAAGATGGGCTGCCCAACACCACAGTCAAAGTGCCCTGTCCATGGTATTTGCCCTGGTATGATCAAGGTACATGCAGGGTTGGGAGGGTTACTTTAAAAAATGTATTCTGATTATCTGCTGAAAAATGTAGTCAGTAACCTAATCTAATTACCACGTAATTAATGTAACTGATTACTTTCTAGTACTTTTGGATTACCTCAATACCAAATAGGATGGTGACAGCATTTTCAGAGCTGGAAGGCAGAACTTGCACTCTACTGTGATGCTGTACCCCCTTTCTGCATTAAAGACAAAATAATGGTGAAATTTCTACCCGTGAACACATTTTTTTCACTAGATGCCATAATAATGAATTGGTGACTGTAAGATAAGCTATGAATTCACTCGAAACCAGAGTTGTGTTGTGAAATGACTCGTGAAATGTTGTGTGCACATCTACATGGTAGTGTACATATATGTACATATA
>JAQQZR010000003.1:10611104-10623888 GCA_030068235.1 Notoglanidium macrostoma
ACTTCTGAGAGACTCTGCCTCTCTAAGACATCCCTTTTATAGCTAATCATGTTACAGACCTGATATCAATTAACTTTTTTAGTTGCTAGATGTTCTCCCAGCTGAATCTTTTTAAACTTTCTTTCTTTTTCAGCCATTTGTTGCCCCTGTGTCAACTTTTTTGAGACTTGTAGCATGCATCAAATTTGAAATGTGCTCATTTAGTGGATAGAGGTGTACAATTTCCCAGTTTGAACATTTGTAATGTTATCTATTTTCAGTTGTGAATAAACTATTGGCTCCTGTGATTTGAAAGTCTTTTAGTTTTCATTTTATTCAACTTTAAAAAGTCCCAACTTTTCTGGAATTCGGGTTGTAATCCCCGCTTTTACTAAAAGTATCAGTAATCCGATTACTGCTTTTTTTCTGTAACTATAACAGAACACCGTTACCTTTTTTGTATCCTAATTACGTAATGCCGTTCCATGTATTCTGTTACTCCCTAATCCTGGGTACATGCTGTTGGCTAGTGCATTATGGTTTCATGTGTTCAGTGTCTTTTTAGCAGCAGTATAGATAACAGTCTTTGGCAGAATAAGATTTGGGTATAATAATTGAGTTATTGTATGTAACCTCATACACAGTGCACAGTGGGTTTGTCCTAAGGGAATGTGGTCCAGATGGCCAGTGGCAGACCAACAACACCAGCCACACCTGGAGAGACCACTCACAATGCAATTCAGATAGAAGCAACCACAAAGAGCAGGTATAATTTCATATTAGTCATTTTATAAATAAAATAAAAAAGTCAATTTGTCAAATATATTTCTGCACCTTGCAATTAAATCACAGTAATTCTGTGGTCTTAAAATGTTGCTGAAATATTTAATATGGATTGAACTATATGCATTAGGACTATGTTAGGGCCAGTGTTCCACAACTTTAAAAGCATCATTACCATGCCAATGTTCTTTTTTTGCCGGAAGCTGGCCATAATAGACATAGAAAATGCAAAATTATGCCAGTGTAATGGGTTGTGCCTGGCAAGATATGAAGCTGTGACATCAAGACAGTGTACCCATAGCCTGTAGCAATTTCTTCCTGTTTCTGAATTAGCTTCATTTCTCCTTAAACAAAAAATATTATTTATGTGTATACACATATATATTCATTTTATTCCATTACTCAATGGATATTTTCTCAAACTCTGCCAAATAAGATGGAAAATATAGGTGGACAGTCATTTTCAGGTCAACTGTTTCAGTTGGCTTTAAGTCTGGGCTTTGACAGCCATGCCAAAACATAAACCTTATGTTTTTTATAATTCATTTCTCTGTAGTATTTTTTCTTTGCCCTTTGATTTAGCTCATTATCTTGTTGGAACAAATATTTTCACCTTAAATGCAGATGTCTAGCTGACAGGAATGCTGTTACTGGGTGTTGGGCTGTATTTGATTTGTGACAAACATTATGCTTTGACTTTAGGCCAAATAGCTCAACTTTAGTTTCATCAGACCACAGAATAATTTGCAAAAGCTCTCATACTGTCTAAGATGGCCTTTCTCAGACATGACTTCTTTGTGGCCACTGTCCCATAGAGGCCAGATCTGGGAAGAGTTGATGATAATGTTGAGGTCTGATAAGCTCTTCTATTTCCATCAGTCACCTGTGTAATTCCTTCAGAGTTGTAGCTAGACTCTGGGACAATTCTCCGACAATTGCCCTTCTTGCCCAAGCACTCAGTTTGGCCTGACCTTGGTAGAATTATTTTGTGCCATATTTATTCCACTTTGTATTAGGGTTTAAACTTTGCTGATCTTTTTATCTGCTGAAGTTTTTTCCCACATAACAACTTTATGGGCATTTCCTTGGTTTTCATGACAGTAAGACTGATAAGATCTGCTATTTTAGAAGTAACACCTCACAAAGTCAGTGATATTTATACATGCGAGCATACAACTGAACATTAGTGGTTTTAAAATTAACACAGGCACACCCTGTTTAACATGTTATGTGTGAGCTCACGTAAAGTAATCACTAGTCCTAATTTAGACTGCTAAAAGCAAAGGGTAAGAATACTTATCAGTTAAGTAGTTTTCAGACTTTTTTTATTATTCTGATGACATCTAAATACTTTATTTTATTTTATTTCTGTATGGAGTAATTTCAAAATGAACCAAAATATATCTGATTCCAATATACGTCTACTTGATATACTTAAATTTTACAATATAGCAAAAACAGAAATAATCACTGGGGGTGACTAATTACCAAATGTATGCATTTTTTGCGTATTACCTAGTATGAGTACAACCTTAGCTGAAATCCCCTTACTTAGATTTTTTTCCATTTTTCTCTGAAAAGGCTTTTGGAAATTTGAATTCAGGCCATTTGAAGAAATACTCTTTTTGCTTTTTGCTACAGGAAAAACAGATAATGCTCCTTGCCTACTTCAGAATCATGTACACAGTTGGCTACTCTTTGTCTTTGGCCAGCCTCACTCTGGCCCTCATCATATTGCTTCTGTTTAGGTGAGTCTAAATTGATTAAGTCTAGTCTGCTAAAAACTTACTCATGAAGGAAAAGGATCATTTGTCATCTTATCTGCAAGGGGCATGGGAATCTATACAGAACATCTGACCAGTGTGACACTCAACAGTAAATACATAGTAAATCTTCATGTGGGTGTTGTGCATTAAATTGAGAATTCATTATCATTTGCAGTGGGCTAATGCATTAGAAGAAATTCTGGACAACTGACATAACCATAAGCAGCATGTAGTGCTATATAGTCTTTTTTGAAGAGTTCTTCAGCTCATTCTTTTAATGATTCTGTCTTGCTGCTAAAGCCTCCAGCTATGAGGTGATATGTTTTGACCGTGTGTAGTCAGCCTCAGTGTTGTCATTCATAATGGGTATGAGTGTTAACAATGACATTTTCTATTAGGGTCATTTTTTGTTATGTGGTACATGTTTATGCTCCAGTCACTAATGGTGTTGAGCCCCTCTGTGAAAAACAAGCAGTAGTTCTGTCTTCTGTGGCTATGAACATAGCTTTAATATATAATACAGTAAAAACATGAATAAATTGCTAAGAAATGTCAAGCGGCTGAGAAGGCCACGCATGCGGTTAATGCTTACATTTAAGATGGCAACCAGCAAAGAGATCTAAAAAACACTTAAAATGTGTAAAATGCTTAAAAAGCATAAAATGTGGTCAAGAACAAACAGGCAGAGGCTCAGGCAATTTCTATCATAAAACAGAAGTCAAAAACAGAATCAGAAAAGCAGGTCAGAAACCATAATTGTGAACATGGCATAGTTTTGATATGATACCATGAGATTTGTTAGCACATCAGATGTGTTAACAGAGTTGAGCAGATACTTCACAATGACTGAACATTCATACTATTTATTTATAGTGTGTGGATGATTGAAACTAGGTGTGTTGTAGTCAGGTGAGAGTGAAAGTGTAGATGTATGAGGCGGCTGGGTGGTGTTGTCCACGGTGGCCATATTTGTAGGCAGTGTACTCTGGGGCATAGAGTCTGACATGGCTTTGACATGACAGGAAACCACTATCACAAGACAAATGTTGTGAATAATTAAACAAGTCATTATTCCAGCCTGTTAATATTTCATTATACAAAATGATTCCATGAAACGTTATTGAATGTTAAGAGCTTATAAGTAAATTACTAATTCTTTAGTTATGTACGTATTTGCAGCTATGTAACAATATAATTGTCATACAACTTAAATGATGGGCATGTCAAATAATTTCTTTTTTGCCATTGTAGTAAACAGATTTAATTAGAGACTCTATAACTAAGACTTCCTTCTCTATATAGTCAACCAACTTTAACTTTATTTCATAATAACCAAAACTGTTATGAAAATTGGTTAAACAGTTCACATCAAAAGTCATGATTATAGATCGTAATTCAGTGTTTTTGCCTGTAGGGAAACGGTTATTTTGTGTATGCTCTCTCATAGGAAACTGCGTTGCACCCGCAACTACATCCACGCCAACCTGTTTGCTTCTTTCATCCTGCGTGCTGTGTCCATCCTTATACGTGATGATCTTCTCCAAAGACACATTCTTGCCATCCAAGACAACAGTGACTTTTCCCATCCTCTCAGTGACCAGGTCATGGCAAATATAATAAATTAATTATTAAATATTAGCTAAATATATTTTAAAACTCAGATATTTAAACACAATGTGATACCTATATCCTTCATTTTCAAATAGTATGTTGTTAAAGCCAGTGGAGTAATATATTATGACCATTTGTGGTTATTAACTATCAAGGGGCCAACAAGTTACCTCATAGACTATATGGCCAAAAGTATGTGGATACCTGACCATGACACCCATCTTGTTGGTGAAAATCCTATTCCAAAGGTATGGGATTAATGCCTGCCAATCCCTGTGCTGCTATATCAGCCTCTACTGTTCGGAAGTCTTTTCACTTGAATTTGGAATGATGCTTATGAACCTCGCTTTGTGCTTAGAGGCATAGTCATGCTGGAATATGTTTGGGCTATAGGCCCCTTAGCTCCAGTGAAGGAATCTTGTAATGCTAAAGCATACAAAGACATTCTAGACAATCATGTGCCTCTTAATTTGTGGCAAAAGTTTGGGGAATATCAGGGTCATGGATAGACATCCACATACTTTTGGCCAAATAGTGGACATAATGCTTCATTGACCCTAACCCATACAGTCAAGTGGAATCTCAAAGCACGTTGACACTTGCGACCTTTTACTTCTGTGTTTTTCCTCTAGGCACTGTCTGGCTGCCGCAAAGCCCAAGTTGTAATGCAGTACTGTGTGGGAGCCAACTACTTCTGGCTGCTAGTGGAAGGCCTCTACCTCCATAACCTTCTGTTTCTTCAAATGATCTCTGAGAATAGCTACTTTTGTGGATACCTTGCCTTTGGCTGGGGTCAGTACCATTTTGGCTGCAGACAATTTTGCTAGTTGCTATAGATGTGTAGCTTTACTGTTAGTCCTATTAGTTATTGACTAACCCTAACCATAACAATCAACAATTATATACACAGATAAGTTCTACAAGAGTTATAAATATAGTCAAAGGCATTTTTATCATTGATTTTGGAACATTTACAGTAGCATCATTTCTTTCCTCAGTTACTCCTGTACTTTTTGTGGTGCCATGGATAGTAATGCGCCACCTGTATGAGAATACAGGGTAAGCCTTATCAGCTGTGTTAAAGAAAAAATCTGTACTATTATATTTTAAAGCCTGCAAACAAATAATATCTTTGTCAAGGTGCTGGGAGATAAATGAAAACATGGTGCACTGGTGGATTATTGAAGCTCCTATCCTCCTTGCTATTTTTGTAAGTGTTTGTTCGTACATATTGAAACAGCTCAGTACCATACTCATACTCACTTTCTCAGACATACTCATTTAAATATATTAATGAATATATACCTGAAAATGTTATTATATAAATGTTATTATATAATGTTATTGAACATTATATACATAATGTTTCATTATATACATAATGTCATTAAATACATAATATACACAATGATGTTATTATACATTATATATACACAAGTGGCATTCCAAGAATGCTGATATTTAGTAAAACAGCACTGGTCTGTTTCACTGTTTGTATCACTCTACTTGTCTGTGTTTGGTACATAAAATTACAATTTTAGCAATACATTAAAACAGTTAATACATTTACTACTGACTGACAGTCAGTCTGAGCATTGCATGGCAATACACAACACCCTATCCTGCTGAGGATTTTTGGGAACTTTTTTGGGATTTTTTATTGATTGAGCAAAAATAAACAAACTATTTGGCCATTTTGGGTCTATAATGTCAGGTACATAATATTAATTACATACATAAAAATACATTACAATTTCATAAAATCACCAGTTCTATAAGCTGAATATCAACATGACTGTGATTACATATGGCACTTGGCCTACGACCTCATGCCTGTGGCCAAATCACAATCATGCTGAAATTCAGTACAACAGCACTCAAGCTCATGCAATATTGCTTAATTGTCTTAAGTAATTATGTTCCTTTAGATATCTTTTTGTTTCACTTTTCTGGGGAATTTTGTGGCATAGTACAAGTTTAAGTCAACTTAATAAATTATAACTTAGTATGACCTAAATGAATTAGTAGCCTGCTACTAATCTTGCTAGCTTCTACATTCATTCCTGCTCTATGGTTAATGAGATATAATTTTGAAGACCCTACTTTCCTTATAGCGCTTATAAATGTGATTATATTGCAGGTAAACTTTTTAATTTTCATAAGGATTATACACCTGCTTATCTCCAAATTAAAAGCACACCAGATGAGATATACAGACTATAAATTCAGGTAAGACCACATGCATTATGGAATTTATATTTATAATTATGTGTTGCTTCTACATTTTAAACTCTACATTCATAACTATTAATCATGCAAGGCTGCCTTCTTGCTTAATCTTGTACATGTAAAAAGCAAACCTGCAAAGGTTATCTTTAAATTAATTAAAATCTGTCTTATATTCACTTAACAGTTTAATTTTTTAGAACAAATAACTTTAGAAAATGTTTTTGAACCTGCGGTTTAAAAATATGTTAAAATGTTTCCATTTATGTCTAAAATTATAATAGATAGATGGTTGAAAGAACTAACAAACAGTTTAAAGCAGCCATTTGCTCTTACCCTAAGGAGCAATGTTACAATGGGAATAGAAATTGGACTAGACTAAAATATTTATTTGTGTTTTAAGATTGGCCAAATCTACCCTGACTCTCATACCCCTACTGGGAATTCATAAGGTGGTGTTTTCTGTGGTTACATTGGAAGAGACTGACAATCTACTACGGATCATATGGATCTTCATTGAGCTCTTCTTCAGTTCATTTCAGGTACAGCTGAGGCTTGTACTGTAGCTGGTGCATTTGCTGAAAGAAATGATGAATAGCTGACACATTATGCAGTTTCTCTGTTCTGTGATCCTCTCCAGGGTTTTCTGGTGGCCATTTTATACTGTTTTGTGAACAAGGAGGTAAGAAACAACAGACATAAATATTTATGTAGAGTCCTAGACCACTAGGACAATCTTCTAAATTACAACAATTGTTTAATATAACAGTTTTGAATTACAAATTACTGTATGTTCATGACAACAACTTGAGTAAAAAGTAGAATCTTTGGAATGTTTACATGAATTTCAGAGTATGTGGTATGTCCCCTTTGTGCTTCCATGACAGTGTGCACTCAAGCTGTCACAGACTTCACAAGTTTGTGCAAAAACTTATGATCCATTTTAGATCAAATCTATTTGAAGTGTCGTCTGAACACAATTCTGTAGATTAGGCATGAGGAAAATCTGATCTTTTGTAAAAAGCAGTTAACATTGTCAATATCATAAATTTGCTTACATATAAATATGGAGCTAGAAATATTGCAGAATCAAGATATTCAAGATATTCAACATTTCTTTTATTTTAAATATTTCAAAATTGTAAAATCTTCTGATTATTTCCAATTTTATGTAAAAAGAAATCCCAGATTTCCAAGTCTGAAACTCTTGGATGCCACTGTATATACATGTAATTAATTCAAATAATTAATAAATAATAAATAAATAATTCAAATGTTTCCTCATATGATAAATGTAATCAGTGAGAGTATCTTTGTATTGATTTGAGAGACCTAACCCATGGCAGCAAATACCTCCCACAGTACAAGAGCCATTGGTTTTCCTTTAAACTGTAATTCATCCATATAAGAGCATAATATTACAGACACTATGAATAATATTATAATATCAATTTCTCTGTCCCACAACCTAATAGGAATTGCCTTGTTTTTAAGTAGGCCTAAAACAAGATTAAAATAGAGAAGTACCTGTAATCCTTCAGCCCTCTCTCTCCATCCTACAACTCCAACCTACTAATTCCAGGTGCAGTCAGAAATTAAGAAAAAATGGCATAGTTGGAAGCTGGGAATCAGTATCCTGGAGGAACAACGCACCAACAGCAGCCACATACTACAGGGTGCTACTGGACTTCAGGAACATGAGGACCAGCCATGCCAGCAGGACTGTCCTGAGGAGAGTGCCATCCACCTGAGCATGGACCCTCTTCCAGTCTCCACACAAATTCCCCTCCATCGGCATCGTCACCCGGGAGCAAAGAAGGGCAAAGCCTATTGTTACATTTCAGCCCATAAGCAAGTGCTGAATAGATTTGACACACCAGAACTAGGCCATTGTGAACTTGAAGGAGTCAATGGATATTCTGATAGCTACTGCTAAAGGCTTATGGCCATGTGGAAATATGAGTAATGTAATGTGAATAATCTATCATGATGATGATGTCTATGAAGATTTTCAGAGATGTACAAAATTGAAGATGGATGTAAAGTGTACTTTGAAGTAATTGGAATTTGCAGAACAAACCTCTATGGTATGCTATTTTTAGATTAACTTTTACCTGAACACCAGCAACCAGGAGCAGCAGCATGAGATCTTCAACTTTTTCTAGTTTTAAAAGACTCAGAAGTAGGAGGGCCTAAATTAATATATACTGAATTGATTTATGTGACGGTTAGTCTCGTTTTGTTTTGTTGTTTTCTACCTCTTTACATTTTTGGACAACAGTGATATTATATGTTCTGTGATATTGTGGACCATCTCTCTGGACATAACAATGTCGTCTACTAAAAGATGACAAATTTCATAGAAATTATTTGTTCAAAAACAAGATCTTAATATGTGGAGTTTACACAAGTAAAAGATGTATGATGCATATCATGTTTATGATTTGTGGAGAACTATTTATCATCATAAAATGTACACAGTGTACACAGTTTCGTTAATAAAAATAGGCTAGTTGTTCTGAATGTTAAATTTTATCAGGACTGCTTGATAATTAAATTTGATAAATATGGTATCACCAAGTCATTACATTCATTTTATTGATACGATTATTTAATGAATATGCAGTCATTACATCAACAGCTTTGGTAGGAGGTGTGATCAGTAAGATGAATTACTTATAAAGCTATCATGTAGAAGCTATCAAATAAGAAACATGTAAGATTAACATTTATCTCCAATCTTGAGTGAATGAGATTGATAAAATGATGCCTACAAAATGAAATATTAGATGAATGCCTCCTAATGGCTTATAAATATATGATTCTCAATTAACTAATATTTGCACAAATATACATCACATATATTAATGATAATTTTATACATACATACATACATACATTATATATAATGATAGACTGTTGTTTCTCTTTACTTAGTTGAGCGGTTGTTGACATAATATGGATTACTACAGTTGTTCAATAGGGTTGTTATAAAAAATACTGTATTTTTATCATTTACCATTTACTATTTACTGTATGTCTCAAATGCATTAAAAAAGGCAAGAAATTCCCCTAATAACCTTTTAACAATGCACACCTGTTCACTGAAAAGCATTCCAGTGGTTAAGACATTGGACTAGTGATCGGAAGGCTGTGAGTTCAAATCCCAGCACCACCAAGCTGCCACTGCTGGGCCCTTGAGCAAGGCCCTTAACCTTCACTGCTCACTTGCATAAAATAATAAGATGTATCGTAAGTCGCTCTGGCTAAGGGTGTCTGCCAAATGACATAAATGTAAATGTAGTGGCTGATCTATAGTGCGCCATTATAGACTATGCATGCACGCACACACATTTTGCAAAAGTGCTTCGAAGTCTTATTTTTAGGTTTACTGAATATTATGGTGGTTCTGAATTTTCCACATGAAGTATGTAATTATTCAGCAGTCATGGGAAGGAAATCAACTGTGTCACATATGTTAAGTACAGTGTCATTGGGAATCTGATCATTTAAAAACTAATGTCTTTAATGGAAAATTATCAAAAAATGATTTTAAAAAAAGGATGGTGGTGTCAATCCTGTGCTTATATAATAGATATGTCAGATGTGTGTATATATACATACAGTGCCATTGACAATTACTGGCACCCCTAATGAAGATAATAAATAAAAAATCCAACCTTTATTTGAAATATATTTATTCAGAGAATAATGAATCCCTTACCAAGAAATCAATATAAATGGTGGTCTCAGTGCCAGCACTAAACATGCTGTAAACTGTTCTCAGTAAATTGTTGAAATTATTTTCCGTATTAGGTTTTGCTTTTCCTATAAAAGAGAAGTATTTATCATTACCTGTTTACTGTAACAGAGAAATACAAGCAGCACAGCCATGTATTGAAACTATCTAAAATTTAGCCACTACATTTAGAATTTGCAAATTATCTGTTTAAAAAGTTGAAAGGACATCCCAGTGTTAGTTTCACCTAGTCTAGAAATACATATAACCAAGCTGAACACAAAAACACACAAAATCTGCTATGCCTATTATATGCCCATTTATGTTTGTGGATCATTTTTTACATAACAAATTTAAAAAATATTTTCTGACAACCGTACAAAGTACAGTCAGTGGTAAATAATTATGAACTACTCATAGTCTGTATAAATCATCAATCTGTATAAAGGCATTGCTGTATTACTGGTAATAAATTACATGTGCAACTGCCAAATAATGGTCCCTCCCCGACAATTTTATAATTATATAACCCAACAGCTGCTATTAGCCAAACACATAGCACATTGCTGACAACCAAAGTCAGAAGTTATGTAAGTAATGAGTTACTAACCTCAATGTAATACTTGTATGGTTCCTTTACATAAACCTGAAAAAAATTCCCAAACACAGGTGCAGGAGTGGGAGGTAGCCGTCCAAACTTATTTCTATATTCTTTACCATGAATTTTCCATGATAAAAACAAAACAATAGCTGCAATAAATACAGGCCAAAAATTTGCCTGTAAAGCAGACTGAACATCCATCCTAAAAAGGGGGGTTAACAAAGGTAGTGTGGCAAAATTATATTGTGTTTATTGCAGCACAAACCTTAACACAGTAAAAAATGAGAGACTCGAACATTGGTTATATCACACAGGGGCGGAGCGATGAGGTATCACATATCCCTCCCTTTCTCCTCCAAATTATTTTTTAGTCCATGAAACTAAACAGATTGAACTGTTGACACTCACAGACTGAACTGAAACTTTAAGTTGTTGCTTAAACTTTGCAAATTAGAGTACAATGACGTCCTTTTTTTCGAATATCCCAGGAAGGGGTCAGAGTGCAGGGTCAGTCATGATACAGCACCCCTGGAGCAGAGAGGGTTAAAGGCTTTGCCCAGGGGCAAGCCCTCTCCTGTTATGTGTTTTACTCTATTCTATCCAAGGCCAAAGAAACACTGTAGTCTAAAAAACACTGTAAGATGTAAGATATACCATCTACAGTAACTTTTCATAAAAGAGCTTATGATCAAATACTTATGATTGGCTATGAATTAAACTCAATAAAATACCTGTACTTGATTTCTATTATGACAAATTTTATATTGGTAAAAAAAAAAAAAAAATCTACATTCTTGTAAATGGAGGGCCATCTCAGTGCTTTAAGTGTAGCTTAATTTATATTTATAATATTTAAAGCAAAAGAGACACTTTTAAATATGTCTCACTGCTTATATATAACCTCTGTCATTAGTTGCCTTTCTGCATTACTTTGTTTTGGTGTCATCTTACAAAAAGCAATTTTATGACTAATATGAATCATATCAGATTGAACTAATACGCATTGCATTAGGTTAGGATCATTAATTAGGGTGGATATAGGAACATGTCACGTGGGCAGGGTTTGGCGGGACACATGTGCAGGTGAGACGACGGATTAGTAAAACTCATTGTGTTTTATTTACACACAAACACACACGAGGCAGGCAGAGGTACAAAAACGGCAGGCAGAGGGATAATCCAATGTGCAGAAACAGGTCAGTCGATCGGCAAAAAGAACATCATGGGTAATCCAGGACACGGACAAAAACGAGAAGCAGAGTCCAAAAACACGAGAAACAAACAAGGGAAGGCTAGGCAATAGCGTCGCGGGACTAATCTAATGCTTCGTGTATCCGAAGCGCAACCGAGAGTCCTTTAAACACTGGCTGATTGTCCTGAGATTGGAAGCACCAGCATCCAATTACTGGTCATGTGACCTGGCTGGGAGTGTGCACTCCAGGGAACTGTAGTCCTATATAATTAGCGCCATAATGTGGAAGGGCGCGCTTCCGCGCTATGCGTGACGGAGACAATGAGTCCATGATGACTGCTGTGCTTTTGGCGAGGGGCAGAATCGTGACAGTACCCCCCCCATAGGCGCTACTCCCGACGCACCAAACAAGGTTATCCCGCGGGGGTCCTCGGCCCGTAGGCTCAGGCATGTCACTAGGGGTCCCCACACGGAACTTTTGTCTTGGCAGGAACTCAAGCAGGAACTCAGGCAGGCTTGACTGGAGACATTAGAACCAAAAGGTGTTCTGTGGCTGTGACTGGAACAGGGGCAGGCTCTGTGACTTGGGTTGAGAGCACGACTGGAACAGGGGCAGGCTCTGTGACTTGGGTTGGGAGCGCGACTGGAACAGGGTCAGGCTCTGTGACTTGAGCAGCATCAGTGACTTGAGCTGTGACTGGCTCTGGGTCTTGAACTGTGACAGGAGCGGACTCCGTGACTTGAGCTGTGACTGGCTCTGGGACTTGAAGTGTGACAGGGACGGACTCGGTGACTGGAGCTGGAGCTGCAACAGGGACGGACTCTGTGACTGGAGCTGGAGCTGCGACAGGGACGGACTCTGTGACTGGAGCTGGAGCTGCGACAGG
>JAQQZR010000003.1:10654952-10684833 GCA_030068235.1 Notoglanidium macrostoma
TATATACTGTGTATATATATATATATATATAGATATATAGATATATAGATATATATAAACCAAGAACAACACAACACATACAGAGGATTTGTTTTACAGACAAATATAAAAATAGGTAAATAAATAAATACATTATGTCTGTATACTGTATATGTATATATAATATACACTACAGGCCAGAAGTTTGGACCCACCCTTGCATTTCAAAAATGATACACTGCTGTTTCAAACTTTTATTACATGAAAATATTAGAAATACTTAAAACAAATTATTTGGCCACAAAGGGTGAAACTATTGGCTTTGAAGAAGACATTTCAGGTCTGTCTTTAGTGCAATGATGTTCACTTTGTGTTGGAATTCTACATTTACTAATGTCAGAATTTGATTAGCTCTTGGCCTCTCTTGATAGTGTCTTACTTATCACAACTGACAAGTCAGAATTGTTGTTTATGTCGGCGGTGGATGGGGAGTAAGGGCAAGCACAGAATGTGTTGTTTCCAGCAACTTTTGGAAGTAACTGGCCATGAATCTGTGCTGCTGTGATTAAGGCAAGGACTGGTTATTTTGATGAAACTTGTACTTAGGCACCCACAGTGCCTGAGGTACTGATTAGGTGATCACCTGAGCCAAATATTATTTAATGAGGAAAGTATAAAGACCACTGCTGGCCTACAAACCACAGTTAATCGTCCTCAGTGTGAAATTTGGTGGAGGATCAGTGATGATCTGGGTGAGCTTCAGAAAGTCTGTAATGGGGCAGATTTTTGTATGTGAAGGATGCACGAATCAAGCCATGTACAAGGTTACCGTGGAAAAAAACTTGCTTGCTTCTGCTCTGGTAATGTTCCCTAACTCATAGGATTGGGTTTTCCAGCAGGACAATGCTCCATGCCACACAGCCTTGTCAATCAAGGTAAGGATGGATGACCATAAGATCAAGACCCTGTCATGGCCAGCCCAATCTTCAGACCTGAACCCCAGTGAAAAGCTCCAGAAGGTGATCAAGAGAAAGATGAATGGTCACAAGCCATCAAACAAAGCTGACCTGATTGAATTTTTACACCAGGAGTGGCATAAGTTCACTTAAGAGCAACAAAAGAGAAAGACTGGGGGAGAGCATGCCTAGCTAACCATAACCCTAGTTTAAGGAAAAAAACAAAAATGTTCATGTTCCGCAAATAGATACCTATAAATCATAAAACCGGAGAATCTGATCATTTTGCAGTGGTCTCTTAAGTTTTTTCCAGAGCTGTGTGTATATATATGTGCACACACAATTCAATACAATTTTATTTGTATAGTGCTTTTAACAACAGACATTGTCACAAAGCAGCTTCACAGAAGTATATACATTCTGAATATATACTTATGAATCTAAAATATATATATATCCCTAATGAGCAAGCCTGTAGTGACAGTGGCAAGGAAAAACTCTCTGAGATGACAAGAGGAAGAAACCTTGAGAGGAACCAGACTCAAAAGGGAACCCATCCTCATTTGGGTCGCACTGGATTGTGCAATTACAACTAACACACTTCTTTAATAGGGTCAAGATTTGAGTGCAAGACTGTTCATGGTAATTTGAGTCCTATGCCTCTATAGCTGAACCGCTGATATTAACAGCAGTCCAACGCCATCTTCACAGTTCTAGGTGTATGTTGAGGCACTATATACGGTGCCATATTTAACAGGAACAAATGGTTTCCAAGTGATGACTCCAACCAGGAGTAGGACACTGGGATGGGTCAGGCAGGTCCAGAAAGCAGAAGGTGTCAGGATCACTGGTATCTCAGAAGTATCATGTGCAGCTTGACAGACAGAGAAAGAGAGGGACAGAGAGAGAAGAGATAAGAGAAAAGGCAGATTGTTAGGTATTCTCATTGTCACGTAATTGTTAAGGAACAGAGTATATCGTGTGCTGAGTGCCAGTAGGAACTCCGGCAAGGCTAGCAATGACAGCATAACTAAAAGGGAGAGCCAGAAGGTAACACAGACATGAGGGTCCCCTGGTAGATAAAGCAGCCAGCCACTCCACCATCAGCAAACCTGAGTGAACATGTGAGAGTGGGTGGTGACAGCATCCAAATATCCAAGTTTACCGAAACATTCTATGCCTGAGAGCCCCTCAGATCTGCTCCTTTACCTAATAGAAGGCTATTAACAAAAGGCTTGGCTAAACAAATATGTTTAGCTGAATCTGGAAAATAGTTAAATTTTTTAAGCTAATTAAATCAAATATCTTCGATTATATAGCTTTTAAATAGCTATTTAAATTAATCAATTAAATAGCTACTTGCTGCTTAACAAAACATAACCAATCTGTTCAGTACAATTCAAGCAGGAACATCACACTTCTCCTCACACTCCAACCAACAAATGATAACAAGCTATTACTCACATTAAAACACAAGTGAGGCCAGCAGGGTAGTGTACTGTAAAGATTTCCCATACCCTAGAGAAAGTCACACTAATGTTTCTTTCCAATGTGTTTTGATGAACACGCATAACACAGTTCAACTAATAATGAAATTATTGGCAGTTATTTTTATTGTTGATTTTTATTGATTTTATTGATTAGTTGTTGTAGCCCTTATGCATTTTAAAATTGTAACCCTGTAAATAATCCCCATTAATTACTAAGTGTATCGTAAAACTGATTACATTTTTTTCTGTAACTACAGATTCAGCCAAAATAATGTATAGTTCATACTGCATACAGTATAATATAATGAGTAATATAATAAGTACATATAATGCATACTTCAGGAACACTTCTACACATAAATGTCTGGAAGCTAGTGGCCACCACTTTGGGCACCTCTTGTAATAGTAGAGGCCAAATGTAACTTGTATTAATCTTGTGATGTTTGAATAAATTTAGTATTAAAATATTTATAAAAATATATCTTTCCTGAAGTGTGAATAAATTTTTTGGCTGACTCTGTATAATGGAATACAGTAACCCTTTTTTGTATCCTAATTACGTAATGCTGTTCCATCGAGGCCAATTCCGTTACTCCCCAAGCCCGAGTAGCAAGAATAATCCTACTTAACCTTGTCCTGTTGAATGTCGGAAGTCTCTCTTCAAGAGCTCTTACATGTGCATGAAACATCAGGTTGTAAGTTGTGAACAGCATTGATGTGAACCATACAATGAACGAGTAGGCTCTATGAGCCGGCTCCTTTACGTGAACGATGAAAGCCTGCTCCCGTTGATTTCTTTCCCCCTTATTTTTTTTTAATTGTTAATTATTACAAGACAAGACAGAATTAGAAGACAATCCGTGCCGTGGAATCAATCAACCACATGTGGTGACAAACAAGGATGATACCTTCAGGTTAAAAGGGGTGCTGAGGCCCTCTAAGCAGAGGCACGTCAATCTTATAATTACAAGGTTTAGTATAATTAAATTGAATCACTTGTGTGATATACGTGCACACATACCAATTATAGGTCAAAACATTACTAAATTTGGTTGATTTAGACTAGGCAGAGGTGGTAACAAATTAAGAGCCGTTTGGGAGCCGAAAGAGAAGGCCCTTGTTGCTGAGCTGAGCCAAATAAAACACATAGCCTACTTAAGGACAACGGCTGTGCTGTGATTTCGACTATATTTACATATAAAATGATCACCCAGAGAGAAATTTAGCAGCAACAGAATATCTTCCTTATTTTTCCTCTCGCACAGATTCTTCCTGTCTGGCTAACAAACCCTAAAAATGGGGACTAAATGTTATCTGCATAGAGTGAAATTTTCTTCAATGTGAGAAAAATGTGCTCTGGTAAATTTACTCTGTAGCAGTAGGCCTGCGTCATTTGTCGCATTAGAACTTCTCGCTAAAATCTATAGATTCTTGTGTCTCTAAAAACAAACGTTTCGCTTTGAACTGCGGGTACATTATTTTGGCATCTTTTGTGATAGCTGTTCTGAGAACAAATATAATGGAGTGAATATTTTGCTGCCTTAATTAAAGTAAGTTGAATAGTCAAATAAATATATAAACGGAATTTGACATTTCCCGACATAAATTATGCATGCGATATTTCTATCAATACAACGAGAAAAACAAATGGCAGGGCGTATGTGTGAGTGTGTGAGTGAGATTTCTAGAAGCAGCATCAGGTTTGGTTGTTTGCGGGGATGTGATTGGCTCCCAGTGTGGTCCAGCCATGAGTCACATCAGTGACGCAGGCAGAGAGAAGAGCACCATCCATCCATCTGAATATCCATCCATATATTCTTCTCTTTGAGCCACTGTTGAAAACAACGGTTTAATAAAGAAGTGAAGGTGCACTCGGATTTTGCGGCTTGATATCAGGTATGTCAGACGCCTTTTATACTGAAACGGATGGTGTGTTTGTAATGCAGAGGTGAAGCACGGCTTGCACTCTGCTTTCTCCGTCATGGAGCATCCATGTTCTCTTGTTGACACGGAGGAAGAAAGGTGTGATGTGCACAGTATATAAAAACCCAGTGGTTCAGTTTCGTCTCGATTGATATATAAATATTTTTTCATAAGAAATTTGCCTTTCTGTTTGGCGAGATTGCTCACAAATCCAGCTGCCTGCTTTTATACGCAGTAGATGGGGCGTTTCTCTTTTCTGATTATTAAGTAGTTTATTTTCTGTGTGCTGTGGTGTACCGTAACATCTCAGTTATACTGCAAAACACAGTGGGGTGTTTTTAGTTTTTGGGTTTTTTTGTGAATATTTTGCTAGCTTAAATTGCATGTACTGTACACCATCATGACAATGTAATGGGTCATTTTTTGGGGTGTAATGGGGGCTATTATTATTAATAGTAATTATTATTATTGTTGTTGTAGTTGTTGTTAGCATTACCTCCTAAAGCAAATAAAACCTATATAATGGGTTCTATATTATTGTTATAGTTGTTGCTGTTTTTGTTGTTCTTTCATTAAGAAACAGCTTTTTGCCTACATAATTCATTCCAGTTATAAGTGAACAAACCAGAAGCCCAGTTTTATCTGCACTAGATCAGTGCTTAGCAGTTGGAGCTGCATGGAATAAATTATTGTTGTTGGTTTTGAGTTTTTTTGTTTGTTTGATTTTTGTTTTATTATTTTCAAAATTGATTGGGTTGGTGATATGATCATGTTGTTGCTGCTCATGCAGCATGTCTAAACATAATTGTTATGGACATAATGTTAAAGCTACCATATGTGTTAAACTATATTGAAAATGGGACATTCATGAACCTGTCTACTGTGCACCCAATTGTAAGACATGGGCATGTTAGTTATTAATGACCAATGTGCTGAAATACATTTACCATAATTCACTAAGTGCAATTACAGTATTACTATAAAGTTGGGCATGTACACATGACCATGCCTTGGGAAATCTGATGTTATGTGGAGTCATATGTGTTGATTGGTAAATACAAGGAAAATTCAAGGGCAAATGTTAGGTCCACTGATAATTCTTGGAATCATGTCCTATTATCTTGGAATTAATTATTGAATGGGTTTGATTTAGTCCAAATTAGTAGACACTTGTAGTTGTTATTTAAATGTACATCATATCATTGTACAGGTTACGTACATGTCTATTGAAGAAATTGTTTATTTAATATGCAGTGAATATGCACTATACTTGCAGTTCACATTTTCTTGAAATAATTACTGAGCAGTAATTTACTGGCTTCCCTATTAACAAACAGAGAATCCAACAGTAAGCCTTTCAAATCCTTAAAATGGAGGAATGACTTCTTGTAAGCATTCAAAATAATTCAGTGATCAGTGACTCATTCCGTGTTTCTCCAGACTGCAGTCTTTATTTACTTTTGCAGGGTAGACACTCATCACAGATTCTACTACCATGGGAATTCAATATTCATACTTCCTATTATCTGAGGCAGGTAACAACAGTAGAAAATAATATAGGTCAGGACTGATTTTTTAAAAAAGCATGAAAAGCCTCTAAAAGATTGTTGGCATTTATTGATAATGTAAATATCATATGAACATGTCTTTACAGTTGGATTTCAATATATAGCCAGACAGGTCTCATGATTAATTTGACAGGACATTATTTGTAGAGAACAATCAAGGAATTCTTTTTATACACATTTCAAAGTAGGCGTTTTTACAACAAAAGAGGAATGTTGTCCTTGTTCGTGTTTATTAATTAGGGAAGGGTCATATGATGGTATACATTTTTTTATTTATCACTATTGTGCTTTTAACAAAAAGCTAAAACAAGTAAAACATTTGTTAGGTGCTGATTTTTTTAAGTGACTTCAAACAGTTGTGTATTTTTATGTTTATTAATGCAACTATGGCAAGGTAGATTTAATAAGGTCAAGTCAAATGGTCTTAAATCACATTTATAACTTTTGGGCTGACACTTGGGCTGAGGTGCCTCTGTGGGAAACCTTAGATAGAACCAAATGTATTTTCTTTTTAACCTCCAACATAAAAAAAAAAAAACTGTGTCTGACTGTTGTGTGTGGCATCACCACTCCCTGAATTATTAAAGTGGTTACAGCATGCTTCTGCTGTCTCATTCACTGTGTGTTCTATTTCCAGGCCAAAATCATATCTAGAAAAATGACTAAAGAGGACAATGCTGATGTAGAGGAGGCCCAGCCTACCTCCGAGTTTACCAGTCCAAAACATGAATCTCGCAAGAAACCCATAGTCCACCCATCTGCCCAGGCCCCACTTCCCAAAGACTATGGTATGTGTCTGGACATTTTTTATCCTTACATGTGTAATGAAAGTAAATGTGTATGCCCTTCATACTCTTATTATAAACTAATTGTGCAAATCCAGGAAATTACATTATAATTAGTTGACTGTGTTGAATAAACCTTTCTTAGTAGAAATCCTACTTATATTTCATTGATATTTCAGCCTTCACATTCTTTGATCCGAACGATCCAGCCTGTTTGGACATTCTGATGAATCCCAGCACCACCATCCCTGAGCTGTTTGCTATCATCCGTCAGTGGGTCCCACAAGTGCAGCACAAAATTGACATAATCGGCGAAGAGGTGAGACAGTCCCTGTGTTTTGTACACCTATATGACAATAAAACTACAGGTCGAAATGCATTAAAAGGCAAGTATTCAGGGAAATTTTACAATCTGTTTTGGTCTAAAACATGTCCATAAAAGCAGTGTAAGCAATACCTTTTCTATTCTATTCAAAATAATACTTGTCGGGTTTAAAGGGGATTAATTGCCTTGTATTTTCTAATTGTGTGGTTTCACCTAGATTCAGTGCTAACAAAATTTTTTCATGCTGCTTATGTCAGGTAGAGTTTGCCGTGTACTTTATCAAATTGCATGCATCTATGCCTTCATTTGGTTTTGTGTTACAGTGAACAAAGGGTTAGGTTAGGTTTATAGTAATAGTGCAATAGGACTATAGTGCAAACTTATGTCTTTACATTGCTTAGATTGAAGTTCTGCGCTCTAAAATTGAAGGTTCACTCTTTTACTTCCTGACACAGATTGTGGACTTTTGTCCTTATCTTTAATAATGACTTTTTGTAGAGTTGAGGTTATTGCCATTTTTGAACAGAAAGATAGATGTATTTATCTGACTGTTAAGAGGAGTCGGGTTTCTGACGCTGTATAGAAAGTGGTTTGTAGCGTCATGTTGCATTCCTGTGCCATTAAACAACGGTAGTCCACGCATACACATCACATTGAGCAGGAAAAGCTCATTAAAATGTGCTGTTATTTTTCTATCTTTACAATCTTTATCAATAGTTTATCAACAATTAATTTGCAATTTATTGAATAAATTTTATCCCAGTAATGATCATAGTATAACAGATCAACTACAGATAATCAGTCCAGTTTATTAGAAGGATCGGCTCTGTTGGATTTGGGATGGAAATGAATTCTCTAGCAAGTTAGATAACAAGTAATAGGGTTGCTAGTCACTGCACTGACATATTTTAACATAATTTGATAAGAAATGAAGAGCTTGAAATATAAGTGCTCACTTGTTCAGTGCAGGGGATTCACATCTATTATACCTCAACATGGTCACTTACTGATGTGCATAATCATGCATGTTGTTCAAATATGTATTTTGTTTTTCCATTTTGGGATGCTGGGATTTTTGTTATTGTTGATTCCTAATTTTGTATATTAGTTTTCAAAATTCTTTATTGAAAATGCCTCATTTTTAATGTGTGTCCCTTCATCTCTCTCTACCACTACCACACACAATGACTTCTATATTATGTGGATCAATAAAGATGTATGGTGTTGCTTGTATCTCTTGAGACTACCTCTAGCGTAGCTGGTGCAGGGATTGATGGCTAAGATGATAAGCCTACTCCATTAGCCTGTCCTCCAAGTTGAGTCTTGCTCTAAATCACTCCTTCAGACAGATCTGTAAGAGAAGCTACTCCAAAAGATGTTTTTCTATTGTCAAACGCAGGATTGGGAGGCTTCCTTTATGAATGTATACAGTTACTAATTACTTGTTAAAAAATGTAGTCAGTAACCTAAACTAATTACCACAAAATTAAAGTAACTGATTACTTTCCATTACTTTTGGGCTACCTCAATACCAAATATGAGGATAATGATAATGAGGATAATGACAGCATTTTATCAGCTAGAAGGCAGAAGTTGCACTGTATTGTGATGTTGTTCCCCTTTTCTTTAAGGTTTAAAGACAAAATAATGGTGGAATTTCCACCCAGTTAATGTGTTTTTTCACCAGAAGCCATGATAATGAAGTGGTGAATGTAAAATTACCTTTGATTTCAATCAAGACCAGGTTGTTGTTGTGAGACTCATGAAGTGTTGTGTGCATGTGCATGGTATTATCCATCCATCCATCATCTATACCGCTTTATCCGTTGGGGTCGCGGGGGAAGCTGGAACCAATCTCAGCAAGCTTTTCGGGCAAGAGGCGGGGTACACCCTGGGCCGGTCGCCAGTCAACCACAGGGCCAACACAAACAAACAGCCTCACACCTAAGGGCAATTTAGAGTATCCAGTTGACCTAATCTACATGTCTTTGGGAGGAAACTGGAGCACCCGGAGGAAACCCACGCATGCACAGGGAGAATATGCAAACTCCACACAGAAAGGCACCCTGGGTGATCCGGGGATCAAACCCAGGACCTTTTTGCTGTGAGGCGACAGTGCCAACCACCACACCACCGTGCCGCAGCATGATTATTATATAATTCTTATTTAGGGCTGCAACTACTGATTACTTTGATTATTTTATCTTTTTTATTTGATGATTTTCAGGGAGTTAATTGAATAATCTTGATTATTTAGTTTATTTTATTTTTAAAAAATGCATTACATACAAAATATATTTATTTTCAGCATTTTAATCAAGTCAAGAGGCTTTTATTGTCATTTCAACCATATACAGATGATACAGTACACAGTGAAACGAGACAATGTTCCTCCAGGACTAAGGTGCTACATGTAAGACAACACAGAATTACAAAAGTGCAACAGAAGACAACATAAAGTGCATGTGTGCAAACAGCACTACTACTGAACTTTTTCTTAACTGGGCTTAATTAAATAGCTGTTCACTAATTCCTTTATTAGTTATATTTATCAGATAATTTTTCACAGCATGAGAATATTATCAAGTGCTCATGTCGACCAAATGAATGTTGATACTCATTCAGTATAACCATTCTATATGAATGGTACTGAATATACACTCAGACTAACTTAAGGTGATGGGATGTATACATCATTTATTGTTATCACTTTTTTTAATCACTTACTGCATGTTTTTGCAGCTGTATGTCTGTATTTCAATTCATAATTTGTTCAAATTTTGAACAGACAATTTCAAAATAAATTTCCACTGCCTGTTTCACTCACTGAAACTCTCAGATGCTGACTTTTGCTTGCTGTGTGCACGTGTGAGGCAAATCATTTTCAATATTTGGAATTGACTCCAAAGATTTGCATTTTACTCTTAGTTTTCAGTGCCCGAGATTAGTGAAGTGACTCATTTTGGGATTGACTAAGCAAGGTTTGAAAAATCGGCTCGTTTATCTTTTTACTTTTTTAAGTTAATTGTATCAAATAGCTTTACTACTTGCTGCTTAACCAGCCACAACAAAGATGTTCTGGACAATTCAAGCAGGAACATCATACATATGACAATATTACTCACATTAAAACACAACTTATCTCATGAGTCCAGCAGGGTAGTGTACTATAAAGATTTTCATACTGTAGAGAAAGTCACACTGATGTTTCTGCTCCACCATTTCACTCAGATGTTTTTTATGAAGTGACGTAGCACATGTGCAGTGTGCTTCATAACACAGTTCAACTAATAATGAAATTATTGGCAGTTATTTTTATTATAAAATTTTATTGATTTTGTTGATTAGTTGTTGTAGCCCTTATGCATTTTAAAATTCTAATCCTGTAAATAATCCCTGTTTTTACAAAAAGTATTGGTAACCTTTACATCTTTTTTTCTGTAACTATAATGGACTATAGTTACCTTTTTTTGTGTCCTTATTACATAATACTGTTCCATATATTCCTTTACTCCCCAAGCCTAGTCACATGATATATATCTTTATATCGCATAATGCTATTTGAACATGTTTTTTTGTTTTTTCAGGAAAATATAAACATATCTAAGGGGCAATGAAACTGAAATTTTTTTCAACTCAGAAACAAGCAGTCTCGTGTTTATCTGGCACATGTGGAATGGTTTCTTGGGGTCAAGGGGGTCAGTTATTAACAGTCGCTGATGGGCACAATTGTTGAGGGCACAATTGTATGATCACACATTTTATATTTCACATGATATTGTAAGCCTATTTAGCTCTGCCACGCTATCAAGCCCCATCCTACATGTACACACACTCACATACTTACACAAAATGGCTTCCCATTCTAAGTGTAGATCTCTGAAAGCCTGGTGGAAAGTGAAACTGATACAGCTATGTGAATGACTCAGCAGAACTGAATTCCCGTTTCATCCATCACACCTGCTAATTCATCACATTCATTATCAGGTGTAAGGACCTAATCCTGATAATGGCCACTCAAGAGTTTTTCGAATGTGTAGTTATGAGCAGTTGTTGCTTTTTTCTTACTCCATCAGTCAGCACTGACACAGCAGTAGTTTAAATGTTGGACTACTTATTGGAAGTTCATGTGTTCAAACTCCAGCACTGCCCACCTGCAGTGCCCTTGAGCTAGGCCCTTAACCCTCAACAGCTCAGTTGTATTTATGAGATAAATGTAAGTTGATCTGGATAAGGACGTCTGCCAGATGCCATAAATGTAAACCTGAGCTCTTGCCTTCCAGATTTTAAAGCGTGGATGTCATGTTAATGACCGCGATGGGCTGACAGACATGACTCTACTGCACTACAGCTGCAAAGCAGGGGCTCATGGAGTGGGTGAGTGACTGGTCATGGTCTCAGGCTATAGGTCCTCTTATATCAAGAGGATATCCGTGTGTTTTAGGCTGAATTTTGTTATTGCTTGTTTAGGGATCTTATTATGAAAATGTAAGTTTAAAATCCTAGCAATACAGGGACACAGAGATACAACTGCTATTGGTTGCTGTATATGGCAGTAGATCAGTGTCCCTTGTGATATCAAGACTACAGTATGAAGTTTACAGTATGAAGACAGAGATAACAAGAAAAATAACAATGAATGAAAGTAGATTGGCAGAGAGCGTGGAAATGATCACAAACCAACTAGACAGTAAAGTAACACAGGAATGAAACTAGAAGTTAAGCAGATGCATAATTTAAATACTTCCTTAAAATAGAAACATTCACATTATTGTAAAGTTAAGAGCTTTTAGAGAAATTGAAGAACTTTTTCTTGGGCTTAAGAAAAAAATTTTTATTCTGTAATCACTATTGTCCTAAATGAGATCATAAATTTAGTTCTCATGGTTACTGAACAAACAACATATTTACAGTTTGGATGTTTGTGTAATATTGTATGTAATGTTGTATGAACTAAAACGGCCAGAGTGAACAAACTTTGCTATAAAGATTTGCTGAAGTCTGCAGTAAAGTTCTTTTGTAAATAATTGTTAACTGGCATGTGAATGGGAAGCAGGTGCTATTACTCAGAAGAGCCCAAGCATTGATTTTGACTCCCATGCTGTGAAGATTGTTTGTGATGGACAAAATCATTATGAACATATTTGGTAATCACTGTCATATTTTGGAGACAGAATTGTATTTTATTCTAACTTTGTATACAATTGTATTTCATTACTGATTGTCAGGAGACCCTGAGGCAGCTCTCAGGCTGACCAATCAGCTGATCGCTCTGGGTGCAGATGTCAGCCTCCGCAGTCGTTGGACCAACATGAATGCACTCCACTATGCTGCTTACTTTGACGTTCCTGAGCTGATCCGGGTTCTGCTTAAAGCTTCTAAACCTAAAGGTCAGTCTACACATATTCAAAACATTTAAACTGTTACAAATTGTCACTTTGACCAGGTCTGCATATCTGAACACTTTCTTAGGTAAGTACAATAAAGAATCCATATGGACTATACAGTGAAGCAATAAGAACAGGTCAACTCCATGTCCATGCAGCCTCTTTATTGCACTTAACATGTAGATCTGTATGATCTCTCTCTCTCTCTCTCTCTCTCTCTCTCTCCATCTCTTTCTCTCTCTCTCTCTCTCTGTCTGCATGGCTTCAGAGCAGAATGAGTCATTGTTTTTTCAGAAAGTTGTTTTCATAGCTCTGAGCTTGATTAAGATATACTACTGAAAAATGTAGCCCTTGCACTTTTCCTATAGGTCCTTGTTTATAAACTGATGTTTACTTTAAAAGAACATTGAGTATAATCAAACTGTTTAAGTCTCAACATATAAGGTGTGTAAATATGAAGGCTGATTATACAACAGCCAATGAGCATTTAATGCTGTGGGGCATCACTTTAGTTTGATAACATGCCTGATCATCATTTTTCTCTGCAGTACTAAACTCTACCTGCAGTGATTTCTACTACGGCACTGCCCTGCACATTGCTGCCTCCAACCTTTGCCTGGGAGCTGTCAAGTGTCTTCTGGAGCATGGAGCCAACCCTACTGTCAGAGTATGATTCATAAGTTTACTCTTATTGTCAAAGTCTGTTTAGCTCTCTCCAGTCAACTGTCTTTTCACACCAACTCATTATTAATCATTTTCAATTATAACTTCCCCAGATGCCTATTCCCTATTATTATACAGTACTAGACATAACGCCAAGTTTCTTTTTCTACTAACTTAACCAGAATGATAAGGGCCAAGTCCCTGCTGATGTGGTTCCTGATCCCATGGACATGAGCCTGGATAAAGCAGAAGCAGCCATGGTGGCTAAAGAGCTAAAGCAGATATTGTTAGATGCTCTGCCCCTCAGCTGTAACCTTCCCCGTGTCACCTTGCCCAACTATGACAACATTCCCGGCAACCTCATGCTGTCTTCTCTTGGCCTGAAGTTGGGTGATCGAGTTGTTCTGGATGACATGAAGGTGAGTGGGAAACACAGAAGAATAAAAACCGAACAAATACTTGATGAAGACAGTTTTTACTAGCCACCAAGTTTCATTTGTTTGAAGGCCAAAAATCTATGTGTCAACTGAATTCCATCTGCCTCACTTCCTACTATTTACAGTTACTAATCTCATTCATACAGTAAGAAGTATAAAGCGTTAAGTATATAAGCTTAGCGTATAACTGACTGATTTACACTGTTGAAATGTTCAGGCAAGGGCGTCGCTTGACATGGGTACAGAAGGTGATGCACCTAAACTGTGGGTCAACAGTCTGTCAGTAATATCTAGTATGAGTTATGATACTGATGATAATTATGTTATGATAATTATTTTGTAATTGTAATTATTTTGTATATAATTATTTGTAATGATAATTTCAGTCTATCTAGTTAACATTAGTTGTACTTATATAACTTGTTGTCAATAGATAGTTAACATAGTTGTCAACAAGAAAACCTGTTAGTTGTTTAACCTGTCATTTATTTTTACAACATACAAATATTTATCTATAACAATTAGAAAGTAGACACTTGGAAGCCTAAAATTTCTATTCACTTATATAAATTTATATTTTTAAACAATTGCAGTGGAGAGTGTTGTTTGATCATGAGCTCAGGTGGAGGTCTATGTGGAGTTTCACATATTCTCCCCATCTTCACATGGGATTCCTCAGTGTTTTCTGCTTTCCTTGTACCTTCCAAAAACATTCTGGTAGGTGGACTGGCTACTCTTAACTCCCCTAGGTGTTAATGAGTGTATGAATGTGTGTGTTGAGATTTGAATGAATGTGTGTTGAGATTTGAATTCAGGGAGTATTCCTGCCTCACTCCTGGTGCTCCAGGGATTTGCTCCAGATCCACTATAACCCTGACCAGGATAAAGCAGTAGCAAAAGTGTGTGTGTGTGCATACTGGGGCATAAGTATAGGGGTGTAACAATCCACTCTGGTCATGATTTGTTTTGATTCATGTTATTGGCTTCACAATATCATTTTTGAACATAATTGGAATGAAGAAAAATGATGACTGAAAATACTTTTATTTCTGAATCTTAAACAATGAAAACATCCTTAAACCCAATGTGTGCACCCTTACACCTTCTGTGTGCATGGATGCACTGTATACAGTATATGCCCAGTTTAATTATAGGTACGCCACTTTCAGACTTTGTTAAAACCATTTTGATTGATGATTCACCACATTTTTTGCCACAGTGCCTCTTTTGAAACAGACAGGGTTTCTCACAAGTAAGACAATACATGTCTCTCTATGACTCTCAAAAAAGAGGGTGAGAGAACCTACATGATGGACCGCCTTCCCAGTGCATTTACAAAACACAAAGTAGACATATTTCAGCAGGTGTTTTTACGGTTCTTCTTATGTCTGCAAATGTTTTCCTCCCACCTCACAAAAACAAGCTGCTTTGGATTGGTTTCTACTTTACACTAGGTGTGACTGTGTGTGTGTGTGTGTGTGTGTGTGTGTGTGTGTGAGAGAGAGAGAGAGAGAGAGAGAGAGAGAGAGAGAGAGAGAGAGAGAGAGAGAGAGAGAGAGAGAAAGATGCTATGGTATTCCATTCCATTCAGTTCCATTCAAATCCACATAATCCTGCTGTTGTGCTGACTGTAACATATTTATTTAGTGGGTTCATAGGTTTCATGTCATTCACCTTTATTTTGTACTCAAGTTTTAGCTTACTGGGTACTGGAATGCAAGAACACAGCATAAACATACAAAGTATATCTGTACCGGTTAAAAAGATGGGTTGGGGGGAGGAATCATTATGTCACCAAACATGATGTCCTTAGGCAAATTCAGTCCCTGAGCCTTGTTAAATAGGTACTTGATCTTAGTTGATACATAAACATATATAGTTATTAATATCACTGATTTGCTAACAGCAATGGTGTATTGTTATCGCACCAGGGAAATACAACATACTAATGTGTCCTGTTATAGGAAAATATTCAACTTTGACGTGGTAACACATCTCCACGTTGTTGATTATTTTCCTAAAACAATACACCCTGTTCTTATTTCTTGCTTTTTAAGCTGCCTGTTTAGTATTACCAAGTGCCAGAATTCCAAAAGCATGTTTTTCTAAAAATGAAATAAACATGTTCTTATTCGTCTGCGGTATATAAGAAACTCCTTGACCATCTACACTGAACACTATAACAAAGAAAGAGTAACACAGAATGTTGGCCCTGTGGTGGACTGACGACCTGCCCAGTGTGTTCACCGCTTCTCGCCCGAAGATGCTGGGATTGGCTCCAGCTTCCCCCGCGACCCAGACAGATAACGCGGTATAGAGGATGGATGGATAGATGGAGTAACACAGAATAACATGCTGTATTCACCACAGTGCTGTTTGAGTAACTTTTAACTGTATGTGTTGTATTAATTGTTTAATTATACACTTCTGTAAATCAATAACATCATAAATATATTTATATCAGGTCACTCCAGATTTGATTTTAAAAGCATATCAACAAGGCAGCTCTCAGGAGGGTGGTGGTATTACATCATGAACCTTAGTTAAAATTTAAAAACCAGTGTTAAACCAGAGTTTCAGAGTTAAGCAGCCCTGACACTTACACAGATTTTGGTCACAAACAGGTCTGCATTGATTGCATAGATTGTTAAGCATAGATTGCGGCATATTATGCCATCTGTCACGCATAAGTTACAAACTCGGCATGAACTATTTGCTCATAAATTGCTATGATGTCATGTCTTGGTGACATCACTAAGTGGCACAAATGATCACTTATTGACACGCTAAAGTCATGCATGCATGAAGTCATTGTGACAGGAATTTGGGTTCCGACAGCCCATGCCTTGGAATGCTATGGCGGTCACTTGGCTGCAGGAATTACTGTTGACCATCAGTAGAAATTAGAGGAGGAGGGTGAAAAGAAGGAGAGGAGAAAGAGTCCCAGGCAGAAAAAAGAAGCCAAGGAGTGTGTGGGTCAGAGATTGGTTGACCAGAAGACATGAGTATAGACAATATAATCAGTTGTTGACTTAAATTATGGCGCTACTTTTGTCGAGCCACTGTTTGACACTGCGTGCCATGTGGAAACTTTTCACAACGTATGCATGTCAATATGCTCCACTGTGTTCCACAAGTGTTTACATTGCAAAAATGGCACGCAGTGGCAAGTAGTGACACTCAGTGGGGTGCAATTGTTGTGCATTAGCCACACACCTGGCACAAAAAGTTTGTTGTGCCAAATTATGGAACATTTCAAAAATCCCGCCATGGCCTGGCACATATGCACACACTTGAGATGAAGCTCCAATCATTCTTTCACAACTAGTTCCCTCATTGGTGCATGTCTCTTCATACAGGCCTCTGCATACAAGTGTAGGGGCTGCTTTCTAGGTTTTTTATTTTATCTGTCCCAATATATAGCTGTTTTTCTTCCTCAGACCGGCACTCTTCGTTTCTGTGGAACCACCGAGTTTGCTAGTGGTCAGTGGGTGGGCATTGAGCTGGATGAGCCAGAGGGCAAGAATGATGGGAGCGTGGGTGGAATCCGCTACTTCATCTGCCCTCCCAAACTGGGTACACACATCTTCATCCTTTAGTATTGGTCTCGAAATTTTCATTGAATAATAATTACTGATGTTTTGCCTTTATTTTAGCACAACTCTGCTATTTATCATTTTTGTCATGGATTTTGTAAAGTAACCTTAGGTTGGAAAAGGTACTATTTAGTAAAAATATAAAAAAACATTATTATTATTATTATTATTGTTATTATTATTATTATTATTATGTTGCAGGAATTTTTGCCCCTGTGTCCAAAATCAAAAAGGCTGTGGATCAAACACCTTCCTCAGTCACCTCCACTCCAAAAACCCCCCGCATGGACTTTTCCCGTGTCACTGGCAAAATCAAGAAAGAGAAAAAAGAGAAAGATCGTGAGAAGTTTGAGTAAAATATTAAAAACTTCATAAAATATGTCACAATATTTTCTATTATACAACAGTTGCTTCCATTCCACTAAATTGATTGGACAAGCGGCATTCTCATGAGTGCTGATATGTAGTATAACAGACAGTACTGGGATATTTCACTGTTTTTATCACTCCATTCGTCTGTTTTCACTACATACAATTCCAATTCTATCAATAGTTTATTACATTGAAACCATTACTACACCTAGTAGAACACTCAGTTTGTCTCATTACCCACCTATGGCTTCTTTGGGAACTATTTTCTTTGACAGAGCAAAAATAAATATTTGGCCGTATTGTGTTAGTTACTTGATATTAATTTCTTGTTTACAGAACTGTTGTATAAAAGCAATATCACCCTTACAACCTGTGATTAACTATAGCCAAATCACAGCTGAGCTGGTATTCAGTATAGCAACACATTTGCTTGTGATACACTATATGGCCAAACGTTTGTGGACACCTGACCCTGACACCAGTATGTGGTCCTTCCTCAAAGTGTTGCCACAAAATTGGAACCACACAATTGTTTTGGATGTCACTGTATGCTGTAGCATTACAATTTCCCTTCTCTGTGGCTTAGAGGCCCAAACCTGTTCCAGTATGACAATGCCCCTGTGCACAAAGTAAGCTTCATGATATCAGTACATGATGTCACTAATGCCCATGTGGCTGAATGGACACAAATCCCCATAGCCATGATCCAAAATCTAGTGGAAAGCCTTCCCAGTAGAGTGGAGGTTAATAGCACAGCAAAGGGACACCAAATCTGAAATGGGATGTTTAACAAGCACATATAAGTGTTATGGTCCAGTGTCCACAAATGTTTGTCCATATAGTGTATTACTTAAAAATAACTAGTATTACTATTATAATTATTAAAAGTTAAATGACTATATACTAGTACTATAATGTTCTAGTAAATTTGTCTATTCTGGCACTACTAATTACTGTAATTACAACAACTTATTATTGTACTGGAGAGCTAAACCTTAGACTCATGAGATGATTAAAATTATGAAAGAAACACTTTGGATGATAAAACAGTTTTCCCCAAACCATGCTCACATTTTTCCTTCTAGCTTTAAGGAAGAAATCTCTGTCAGTGGCCAGTCTGGATCCTGATGGAGTAAAGATTGAAGTGGGAGACCAGGTTCTAGTGGCTGGACAGAAGCAAGGAATTGTGCGTTTTTATGGCAAAACAGACTTTGCACCAGGTATTTGTTTGTCAATTGTTGAAATATTTTATCAAACAACATTTTCTGGTATTCACATTCACATATAGCCACACATACAGTGTATAATAAGGTGCCACTTAAGTGTGTATGTGTGCACCTAGGAGGTGCCATATCTTTGTTGAAATATGAAATGTTTTTCCTTTTGCATACATCTCAACCACAAATAAACTTGCAGCATTTTAAAGTCTAATAATTCTGATAACTAAAAAGTGTAAAAAGTATGAAAAACATGTTTAAAAAGTTTACTCTGACTGCGATACAGGTGCATCACAGACTTTTGACAGCCAGTTCCTGATGAACTAAATTGATTAGACTTATATAACTATCTAGCAACTTGATCAAAGAATGACACTCAATGATCTGGTTACCTAAAGATGTTGTGTCAAGTTCTCACAGTCAGAAACCCAAATTTTAATCTTTTTTGCCTGTTCTCAGAGTTTAAGCCTGATGACCACCATGCATGAATTTTGTTTACCTCTTAGCTACAGCCCACTCAGATGGCATTACCATTCATATATCACCAAATAAGTAGTCTTTTATGGAAAGGGAATTCATACTTAATACTGGCCTATTCAGTTTATGCTTTAGCTATATTTACTTTAGAGGCCTCTGTTGTCCCACATCCTAATTTCCTCCTGCTTTAGCTCCAGCATGAACACACTGAGCGGCAAATGGTCTGTTACAGTTTCCTAGTGTCAGTCTAGAAGTTTCACATTAGTTTCATCCTATTGTGGCTCTGGCACTAGCCTTGGTTATGAGGATTAATTAAGTAACTATGGCCTTGACCATATTCATCAGAAATACCTGAATAAATGCGTTTGGCACATTCAGACTAATGCCTCTGGCTCCAGTTTTGTCATAAAATGTAAATATTTAAAAGCCATATTTACAAATGCATTTATAAATATGCATTAAGCACATCAAACTAAAATACCTTGAACCAAACCAGGTCACAAAAAACTGAGCTGACGCAGTACATAAAATGTGCATGTAAATGTTAAAATTACAACAAATATTTTTTGTTCTTATAGTTTGTGTGTGTATTATGTGCAGTTATAAATACAGTGTATGTCATAAGCATTATGCTGATCACTCTATCTGTGTTTGTCTGGGATTCTCCCTAGGCTTTTGGTTTGGGGTGGAATTGGAGCAGCCCACTGGGAAACATGATGGCTCTGTATTTGGAGTTCGCTACTTCAGCTGCTTACCCAAATATGGAGTGTTTGCACCACCTTCACGTGTTCAGAGGTAAAATATTATCAATTATTATTAGCTGTCTGCTTTGGGATCAGATTCTTACTCTTTAGCTGGACTTTTCTCTTAAAACTTCTCTTAAATACTCTCTCAAGAGTTGAACTGCTGTAACAGAATAATGCAACATCTAATCTATAGGAAGGTTGCATTATCATGTGCCATTGTATTCATCAGCCGATTTTAAAGATTCAGTGGCACTGGTAAATGGTTCTGCCTTGTTTTAAGCTATGTGACTGCAGTGCATGACTGGACCTTTTGTAATCTGCAGAATTGGAGGACCAAAAGAATCCCAGGGTGATGGGAAGCTGGTGAAGAAAGTTCACCAGGTGACAAGTAAGTATAAGTATCTTTTGCTGACCATGCTCTAAATATTCTATTCAATCAGAATATGCTTTCTCTTTGGATGAGGTATTTTTAGACTAGTATGCAAATGTCAATATACTGTGAATGCTTTATATATAACACTGGTTTTTATGCAGAAATCCCATGATTTAGTTCTTCTTTGCTTTACAGATATGTATGTACATTCTGTGTAAAATATTTAGCCCCACCTGTTGGCTGTAGAATGTAACAGATGATGTAATGATTCTGTTGATTTGACCATCAGAAAACAGTATGTAGAAAACTCAAATGGGTCTCATAGACTACTGCATGTGAACTTGTTACACTTTCATCTACTTGAAATGATTTTTATTAACAATGATCTAATAATGACAACCCACTCTTGTGAATTCCCCAGTGTCCCAGCCAAAGCGTAACTTCAGTGCGGTGAGGTCTCCCAAAGACATCACATCTGAGAACTCCATATCCAGGTATGCTGGTCTGCCATGTCTTCCAAAAATTACTTCCAGAAACTCTAAAAACCCAGAAGTAATATAACACCAAGATCTCACCTATGACATTTTTCACCCTGTTTCAGCAGGTTGCTGTTTTGCTGCTGGTTCCCCTGGATGCTACGTGCAGAAATGCAGTCCTAATCTCACTGCTTATTACTCCTCTTCCCACCCCTATCTTTCTATTTCTTCCCAAATGATACAATTCCCCTTTCACTGTCCTTCCATTTACATTTATTCATTTGGCAGACTCTTTATTCAAAGTGACCTACAAATGAGACACAATATAATCCAAACATGGAGCTGAGGACTAATGGTTTTGATCAAGGGTTTGTCAGTCCTCTGGCAGTAAAACTCCCAATCCTCTTACAACTAGCTCAAAACCTTAAAGCACTGAGCTAGCACTGCCTGAGCATCAATCCCTCCTTAACTTGGGCTTTTCTCTACGAATCATACAGACTGTCAGAGGCACAAATGTGCAAGGTCCCTCTCCCAGTTTTCCCCTTTGACTGCAGTTCAATAGCAAAAACTAGTGCCTTGTAAAGTAACAATGTCCTGCATTCCATTTGTTAAATGATAAGTAAAAGAACAAGGTGTCTTGAATTCTGAATTACGGAAAAGCAACCCTAACAAAAGCCATTCATTAGTACAAAAAAGTAGATAATTTTATGTTGCCAAAAATCACCCTAAAATGAAGGCAAAAAAAAAACATACAAAAGATGTCTTTGTGGGCTTTGGTTATCTTTTTGTTTTAAGAATCAGTGTTCCTCAGTTTCTCCACATGCCCTGGTCTAAAATTTACTGTGGCTGCAGTTGCTTCATTGTGCACTGTTATAATTTCAGTGTTCAGTAGAAAACCAAACTTTTAAATGCCTTTTCATTAGTAAGTTGGTTATTGTAGTTACTGTGCAGTAGTTATTGTTTGTATATGGATAATTAATGTCATTATAAGAGATGTTAAATTTGGACATGCAATGACATGAAGTAACAGTACATTATCTAAAGTTACAGAAAACAGGATTAATGTTGGTATTATAATTGCTGTTCCCAGTGCAGGTAGGCATTATATTCATATTGATTCGCTCTGCATGACAATGGGCAGACATGGGCATACAGGACAATTAATAATCCTGTAATTAATAAAAAATACACACTACCACACTACACTACATATACTAAAGGTTTAATGAATAAACTCATAATTAATTAATTTTCTATGTAAACCAAAAAAAATAGGACAAATACTACCCTAGTATAATCAGCTTTGCTAAAGAATACACATAATCATTTAATTAAATAAGCAGTCAATTTATATAATGTAGCTACACTGAAACAGATTTTCTTATGAAAATAATTTTAAAAATGTTTAATTTCATATACCAACGATCCAGTAATACTACATTAATCTACAATAAATTGTTGTACATAATTTTCTGAAACATCTCTCTATATGTATATCTCATTTCAGTTTTAATAGGTCTTATAACTGCTCCATTTCAGCGCTTCTAGCAATCAAAAAGGTGTGTAAATATATTTGTCAACAAGTGCTTAGATAAATAAACAGCAATATTTAACCTACATCAACTGGCTCTTTGAACATGGCCGACATATTAGTGTACGTAAGCACAGCATGACTGAGAGCTCCAGTCTCTCAACTCTTTGCCCTCAAAAAATTTAACTGCTTTGTGTCATCTCAGTTACCTTCATCAGAAGCAGTGTAAAGAGGAATTGTGACTCATCTGGTCTATAGCTATTGGCAAACATGATCAACAGAACTGCAAAAAAATGTCAAATGAACATCACTCAACAGATCTAGATAATTTATTTCATAATGTTGTCATACTGTAACTTATTCATGTATTATTGAATTTGTGTAGTGCAGATATTGTCTCTGTAACAATATGAGACTAGTGAAAGGCATTTAAGATTGAGTGCAAAACATCCTACAGTATAACCAGTAGAAAACACCGTCACTGAAACGTGACAATTTGTGACAAGTGTATTGTTTTAGGGTGACTTTTTTTAGTTATACATAGCCTATTTCAATAAAATATACTATACATGTTCCATCAAAATGCTATTACTTCAATTTCTCAATATGTTTAATTTCGTTCATATGCAAAAGAACTAGTGGGGAGATATTTAACTGCAATTTAGATTGTATGAAATATATCTGTTTCATTCCTTACCAGATCAAGAGATGGGAAAAAAATTTAAGTAGTTAATGCATTTTGTTAATCTACACATGTCATGTAGGCTACTTGATATTATTGATTTGTAAACATTTATTTGTCCAAGAAGATATATTTTGATAATTTCACTATGTATTTTTTAATGTGCATCAGTTGAACAACCTGGTGACAATACCCATGTTTATGTGTTCATGTGAACTATATACTACAAGAAATATTCGTGATCGTTATGCTTGGAGTCAGTTCTGGGTTTGCTAACTAGGCTATTGCATGCTGCTATTATGAATTTGTGCTTTTTTTCTTTTTTCAGCCGTGTATTAGCATGTTAATAACATCAAGTGGAAATTCTCCCCTATGGATATACCATTAATAGATATACCATTAATAAACATTTGGTGTTTCGTACATGGTTTCCTGTTGTGATTTGTAAGAAAAAAGTACAAAACAACAATGTAGTTTATGCAAAACATCAAGCTTTATTTTGTTTAAAACAGGTGTTCTGCTGTAAATAAATCTAAGATAAATTAAAGTTGTTTAAGGCTCTGGTAAGTCACTTGGTGTTTTCTGCCTCTTGCGTCGAGCCCGACGGTTTTTGAACCATACCTACAAAAGAGAAAAAGACTTTTCAGTATATTATATTTATACCAGGAAACTTAAGAAATCACATAAAATACATTGCCACATACTGTCAAGAAAGAAAATAAGGCTTCGTTTTCAGGAGGAATTCACATTCTGGTTGATAATTTGGTTGATAAATTGACAATTGCATTGTCAATTGTAAATGAGTATTTGGCGCCCTCTGTTGTCTATATGGAAAATTGCAAATACAATGTGACTAAAAACATCATCAAGCCTTTCTTCTCCTTGTGAATGATTATGAATGTCATAATGCTGCCGCAAATAAATTAAGACATTTGATTTTTTTTTTTAAATTAATTGCAATAAACTTTCACAGAGTTGAGGTTTGACTGGCTATGAGAAAGCAGTTATCTTACCCGCACTGTCTCTTCGCTGAGGCCCGTGCTTCTCGCCAGCTGTGCGCGCGCTTCCGCAGTCGGATAGTCGGTGATGTTGAAGAGCTTATCGAGCTGCTTCACTTGGCTCTCGGTGAACACTGTCCTTATGCGATTTCGTTTACTGTGCTGGGGACATTGATGACCTTCCTCTTTGTCGTAATCTGTATTAAAAGACATTTTTATATTAATCACTGGTCTCGTAGCATATGTGTATGTGCATATATGTAGCATATCTTGTATTATCTAGTCTACAACTTAGCATATGTCAAAGAGACAGACTGTTTTGTAGGCCATCGTCGTTATAAAGCTATACCTAAATATTTAAAATAACCTTACAGCGATATGCAGTACTATCAGAGAACTTAGAACTTTGTAAGAGTAGAGACGCACACAAAATTTCATATAGGTTACACAATAATTATTACACACTGATAATAATAATAATAATAATAATAATAATAATAATAATAATAATAATAATAATAATAATAATAATAATAATAATAATAAACATATTCGTATCTATTACAAGTATAAGTCTTACCTGGATGGGCATGAAACCAGTGCTCCCCGCCGGGGTATCCCATGTTAAAGTTGGTCTGATAGTAAGTGACAGGTCCACAGCAGTGAAAAGTGTTATAACAAGCTGCTGTATCGTAGATGCCCGGGCAGGGCGCAGAGAAACCCATCACTGGCACCCCGCTAGCCTGAGGGTTAAACCCACTCTCTGAAGGCAGGCTTACATTATTAAAATCTTCCTGAAAGATCTGCGATGCTGATGAAAGGTCTGCGTGTGTGTGAGGTCCCGTCCTTTCCCCCAGAATGTAATCAATAGTGAAGTTGGAGAACTTCGATGCATCCATGCTTATTTCTGAGTTACCTTCTAATCAGGAAATTCTGCTGCTTGTAACTCTCAGGTTGTTCTGTGTCAGTCTGAAGTAAGACTGATATTTATTCTCTCGACCATCTTAAATCCAAGGTAAGGAATAATAACTACATTATTGGTCAATTATCACCTCTGCGTTCATAGTGGAAGTGCAAAAGTTCTTCAAAGGCCCACTACAAGGCAATTATCTTTTGACATGACACTTAAAGGAGCTTGAAGTCCTTTGTACTTGTAAGTTTTGATTACTTTGACACTTTTCTGTTCAAGTTAAAACGAAAAACATTCTTAACTATAATAAGCCTATTCGTAGGCCTAATTAAAAATCTCGAACTTTGAAATGTTAATTACAACAGATGGACAATAATAAGGGAAAGTGTACTTTAGGTTCTAATAGTAGTTTACTTGATATATTTTGATATACTTGATATACCAAATAATGTTGATGGTTTATATGCTATAATCAATTATATGTAGCCAATACTGTGTTAAAACAAACGTATTTACTGCTTGCAGTCTCCTTTCGTTTACTGGCTGTTCATGGGTGACTTAGGAATATCGACTAATTGCAGGCAGACTTTATATGGAAATCCAAGTTATTTCTCACGAAATATTAGAAATAATCAAATAACATAGTTAATAAATATAATACTGATTCATTCTAGGAGCCAAATAATTAAATAAACCAAATAAAAGAGCTTACAAAATAGTACGTCAATAATTTAAAACAATTTAAAGTTTTATCCAACCGTGTGGAACATCAAATAGGTCTGCATTAAATCATACATGTAGCCTTGTTTCGTGACTTCAGACTCTGATGGGCTTTGAAATGACGTCACTCATTGATGTTAGGAGTTCAAAGCCCAAACGCGAATGAGGAGCTGAGAATTTCTCTGAACTTTGTTAGATGAAAGTCGACTTGCTGTATAGACGAAAGTCTTATGATCACCTTGAATAAATGGGGTCTGGACTTGTTCTCTTTTTATCAGTTTTATTCTGTAAAGGGTGTTCGTGCAAGTTAAAGCATATTAATATTTATTTCATTAATTGAAAGACATTCTGAAGTACAGTCTCTTCCCCTACTAGAATATAAAGTGTGATAATGTCGATAATGTTTTTTGTTTTACATGGAGGTGCAGTTATTTAAACAATTAGTTTAAATAAATTAGTTAATAAATTTTATTAAATTAGTTTAATAGCAAGTTTGTTTGTGTGTTTTTTTGGGGGGGAGAGGGTTGTTTGTTTGTTTGTTTGTTTTAGATTTTTTTCCAAAATTAGTTGAACGTGAAATTATATGCATAATTAAACAATATTAGGCTATACAGTAATTTACAAATAATTTCAACTTATACTGCTTATATATGTTTATATACTGTATCTCTGACTGACAGTGTTTTTTAATGAATTTGAGAAGTCTACTTCATTTAAAGGACTCCAGCTATTGTGGTTCTGGTCCTCTGGCCACTACAACATGCTAATAAATTGATATTTATTAAAATCTCAAGACATAAAAGATGTTAGATCTTTTAAAATAAGAAAGATGTAAAAATAAATTAGATGAAAAATAATGTTGAAACTACAGGCCTTTCCTACAAGGACTTTATTATGGTGTTTTAAATATCACATTTGAATTTACATGGAAACCATGGAAATATTTGTGATTATGGCACAGCTCTTTCAATTGTTATAATTTTGGAGTTATAAAGTATATATCTGTAGAACATATCAAGAATGCAATATTATCAAATAGGTAGAGGTAAAAGATCAAAGCAGCAGCAGCTCAGGTATTAAAAACATCAGCATCCATCAAAGCAATACTGGCTAACAATGAAAATAGCACAGCACAGCAAAGTACCACATGGTGCAGACTAAAAGAAAATCTCTCTGAGCATAGCATTAAATTATGAATTGATGTGACCCATTTTCAGTTTTCTGATACACATTTCTGTGACTAGCAAGCACACATGAGCATGAGCATCCACCACTGCAGTCCCGATTCGATTCGGGTCAACAGGCAATTAGCAAAGGCATAACATCTTTCAAGCAGAAATGTATGCTTATAGTGAGGGCTCCCATCTATGGCTCTGATCAGAGCATGCAGCATATAGTTCACTGAACCTGACATGAATCCAAAAATGGCCAAAATATATTCAACTGTGCAACATCTAAACAAGTTTAAGACAAATGTAGAAAAACTGGGAAAGAGAAGCCTGTTATGGTTTAGGCTTTGATCTAAAACCAGAAACAGACTGATATTTACTGAAAATTAAAGTTCCTATTGAGAATGTATTCAATTCAAGATAATTCTGACTGTTGAGCCAGATCCAAAGGCCAAATAATATGATGCAATGGTAAGTTAAAATATGCACCACCACCATGCATCATGTGTCACACATTAGTGTTTAGGAAACTGCAGCTGTTCATAACAAATCTTATTTCGCCTTAATAGTCTCTACATCCCAATTGCTTAGCCTAGATAAAGCAAATGTATTAAAGACCAAACGTTTCCTTGATTCCTTGTCCTCCTGTCTTCAGAAGATCTGTGATTGATCACTTTTTTTACTTTTTTGTTTTTAAAGGTAAGTAAATTTAATTTAAAACATAGTTCAATGACTGAGAGTCAGGTAGCCAGGCTTAGTCCCATGAAAGTTGTCTCTCACGTAGACAAAAAAAATGAGCAGTTTTGTGTTAAGGATCAATCTTTTACACTGTTAACTGATTATTTGTTCTGGTTTGCATTATACAGTTGTGAATGATATACATATGGATTTTCTTTAGGTATGATAAACAAACAATTTCAAAATTATGCTAAAATATTTACTTCTTGATGATTGGAAAAGACAACTGCCTGTTGTTTCAAGCCATTTTCTCTGCTTTAGAAGTACTAGGTAGGCTGTAGGGTATTGATGACCAATTATCTGTTCTGACAATTTCATTACCCCTCAAAAAAACTGCAAAATAAGACATCATACGTTATTGCATCCAATTAACATTTGAGTATCGTTTAAACATGAAAGGCAGCTGTTGTGAGGACATGACATCAAAGCCTATCATGTGTCTTGATTAGGTGTCTTGCACTACAGAGCACTGCCGCAAGAGAGAGCTCTCATATTAAAATAAAGCCTTCAAGGAGAACCATTAAGAAACTACAATGAAAAGAGTGAATGACTCATTGTAAGAACCCATGCTTTGTATGTACAGAGCCTTGTTCATGAATTAGGCTTATTTATTTATTTTATTTTATTTTATTTTTTTATTAAAAAAAAATTTTTGGGCTATATTTTGGTTCATTTATGCTTTGGTAAAAGATGACGTGCCCATGATTTAATTAATTAAGATGCGTAATATGGAGACATATTAAGAGCACGTGCCTTCCATTTCGTCATTGTGAGCATGCGAATGCTAACGAGGATAAGCGCGCGTGAGCTTTACCACCTTCCGTGCGCTAAATTAGTCCCAGTCTTTGTAATGTTCAACAGTCGCAAGGCAACGGGAGATTGCATAACTATAGATGGATGTAAACGAGCAGCTACATCGTGCACGCGAAGCAAATAAAAGATATTTTGTCGTGGCTTCTTCTGAGGTCTACGAGCTGAGAGTCAATTTGTTAGAGATGAGGCTGATGTGAATTTTTTCAGTGACAAAAAGAGCATCCGTGCACATGTGTTATAGCTGAAGGGCTCCCAAACACACCAGTCTTCTAATACAAACATTTGTGTACACACATGCGCATTCACATTTGCAAACATCTTACACAACCCAATCTACAGACAAGGTAAAGTATTTGTGGGGTTTTATGCTAACTCCATCATGCAGGGCTCAACCAGATCAGTAATCTCCATGAGCCTATAGGACCAGGAGGCATCCATCTGGATGTGATTGCTATAAACATTTACCTCTCATTAAATAGTGTTTGATCAGTGATGCACCCATACCTTTTGTTTTAATAAATTACACTGAGAAAGTATATATTTCACCTTTGGTTCCATGCTGTAATGAAGCCTATGACCTCTTGACCTTTACACCTCATTGAAGAACACATGTTATGTTGTTTTTCTGGATGGGCCATTCTTGGGAATTTGTCTTGCCTTTATAATTAAAGTGGGGGTACAGCGAATAAATCCAGTCCACTGCATAATTACAGTGTGTTTTGTTGATAATGAGCAGAGTGAGTAATTTCAGACAGTTGCAGTGAATTATCACAGAAGGAACCCTACATATGCAGGGAATGAGTGTGAGCTACCACTTTCTCTCCTTACTCCCTGTGTAAGAAGGAAGAGCAAAGGGGCTATCTGTGTGAGTGGTGCATGAGTGGAGGTTGTCTGGCAGATCTCAGAGACACTGGTGTATTGGCACACTCTCCTCTTCAATTCTGATCAAAGGAGCTAAATGGTGTCACTCTGTCTTGCCATGTTTGGGGCCAGTACTTGTCACAGTGTATGGCATGCCCCTGAGGGTTTCTCCTTTGTTCCTCTCTAATCAGCAAAACAAAGCTTTTGGGAGGGTTGCCTATTAACATTCAGATATTTAGATCTCCAGAATAATAAAAAAAAACGTGCTGAACACACAGTTCTTAGGTGGTTAACATTAAAGAAGAAGAACACAACGCCCATGTGCTTTTTTATTTGTTGAAATGTGCCATCTATAGTTTTCATAACCAATCTGCAAAAATTTTCGGCCTTTATATTCAAACGTCAGACTGTAACAAGAGAATAAGTAAAGAGTATTCTAAGGTTCACATGTATTTCCTTAGAATTCTTACATAACCGGTTCATTTGACTATGCTCTCATTCGAAATTCATACTGCACTCCTTATAGGCCTATCAGCGAGTCTCGTACATGTAAATGAATCTGTGTACAAACAGGTACTGTGTCTCTAATTTTAGACTCTACCATGCAGTAAATGAAATGCCCCTGATCAAGCCTAGCGAGTTAATAGGAAAAGAAAAGAAATGTATTGAATTATATATATTAATTTAAC
>JAQQZR010000003.1:10689180-10712503 GCA_030068235.1 Notoglanidium macrostoma
CCCACCACGGTCGTGTCATCGGCGAACTTGACGATGTGGTTGGAGCTGTGCGTTGCTGCACAGTCATGAGTCAGCAGTGTGAACAGAGTGGGGCTACAGAGTTCTGAAAATTGCCTATCCTCTGTTGCATCACTCATGAAAGGGTTCCAAACTAATTCTGGATGCAACATCAGCACAAGAACTGTTTTTTGGGAGCTTCATGAAATGTTTCCATGGCTGAGCAGCTGCACACAAAGCTACTATGCATAGTGCTAAGTGAGCCAACTGGAGTGGTGTAAAGCACTCCTCCACTGGACTCTAGAGTAGTGGAAACGTTCTCTCGGAGTGATGAATTGTGATTCATTATCTGGCAGTTTGGCACTGTTATATGAAGAAATGCTAATGGGTCTAGTACACAAACTGATAAATAAAATGGGAACAGAAACCTTAGCATATATCAAAAGACTTAGGTGCTGTGATGGTCTTGGTTTGTTAGGAAGTTTAGGATGTGCTTATTGGCTCTGAAGTATGAACACCAGCATTAATTAAACACCTCTATCAGTGATCTTGAAACTTTTACTAGCTTATTTTTAAGTTTAAAGCTCCTTGCTAAATATAAAGCTGCGACTAATGCATTTTGTCTTTGGCTTCTGAACAGTCACATTAAGCTCATGTGTTAGGAGGTTGTTTCAAAGTCAGAGTAATTAGGTCATTTTTATATGCCATTGAGAAGCAGTAGTGATATTCCCTGTTAAAGGTTCTCATTGTCTGTGTGTGTATATATGCATGTTCTGTACCAGTGAAGAGTCCTCTGCAAAGTTAACTTGATGCCAAACAATGAAACCAAAATAAGTCACGAAGTGATTTGGACTTTATTGATGCACTGAGCCCATCATTAGTTTTTATTTGTCTCACAGACTGGAGTTGAGTCATCACTGCCTCACCTTTTGTCCAAGGCTAGATCCCCCAGTAGTATGAGTGTTTATTCATCTCAAGCTCATTCAAATGCAGGCTGTGTTATGGAAAAGTACCTAGATGCACCTGCTTTGCCTAAGCAAAGCCAACCCCTGGACATTGTCTAAATTAGAGATAAGGTATTCATAATGTTTGACTATTGCATACTCTACAGTTGTATAATGTTTTTGTTAAATATATTGTTAGTTTAATTTATGTCTGTGCTGCCCCAAGAGACCAATTGTCAAAGCAACTGCAGGATGTTTTCCAGGAAAGACAAGCCATCATGTCACTGAATGGGTGTGACCCGAAGTATAGGTGTGTCATAGTATGTGTTCTGCTGACAGATTATACCTCATTGATCGTTGTACATATGAGAACATGCAGCACCTTTATCCTGTGTAATAGATCGGTACAAACATTTCTGGGGGGTGAAACGTATGCGTTTGGTAGAAGAATCTCAACTGAAACATAAGAGGGACCTATATGAGCGTTGACATGAAAGAATGATTTATTTTTATTTATTTATTTATTTATTTATTTTTGTCTCTTCCTGCTGTATTTATGCATACCTTTTTGCATTAGTAAAGGTGGGTTCATATCCCTGTTACACAAAGGAAAGGTTGGGAAAACTACTGCATTTCAGCATCTGTTTTTTACCTGCTGGTGAGGTTAGGAGTGACATGTAGAATATGTTCATTTTAGCACTCAATTTTTCGCTTAGGCTTGACCAAGATTCTTCACAGGTTGTGCATAAACAATACCACAGGCTTCGATTTTCAACTCCAGCACCTTAAGATTCACTCCAATGGCTTAATGGTTTCTACTGTGGAATGTTTGCTGCAAAGCTGTACTTTCAAACCTTGAGAAATGAAAGTCATTTCAACAAAGACAGAAGTCTGAGAATACCTGAGGTGCTGGTGACTGAGGTGAAAAGCAAAATTATAGATAAATGTTATCAATTGATGGGAGCTGAAGGCTTGAAGAAACCAAAATATGATCTAAGACGAGTCTTTTTACAAACCCAGACATAGTCTGTGCTATTATTCCTTCATGGGGTGTAACTGAGAAAAGGGATTAGCATTGTGCACAGCCAAATACGCTCTAAATTCTCCTGTGTGCTGCAAAATAGGCTGTGACTTCAGCTGTAGACACTTGAGTGCAGCATTTTTGATTGACAGAGGCCATGGCCCTGTGTGGCCCATCTTGCTCTGTCTGACACATTTTGAAGGTATGAAAGCGAGGAAAATCTATTTGGTGCATTGCCCTTCCAGGGCTGAGGTGGCAGCCTCGTAACTCTTTTGGGTAATGGGCATAAGGCTGATGGTTGAAGTTGTATCCCAAAGTCCAGAAGCATTTTTCCATCCGAGGGGTGTGCTTTTGCAGTCATGCAATGTCTAAATTGTTATCTGCTCTGAATCTGTTATGATTTTGTGGGTAGAAGGGTAAGAATTCAAACCAGCTTCAGCTAGAGAATACTTTTGTAAATGTAATGATCTGCTCATTTTTAGGTCCTATCAGGAGCCAACCATATAATAATGCAATATAACCATTTATCTTAAAATGTTACACTGGTGTACATGGTATCTTTTCCAAAAAAAAGTTGATGGTAACATTTTAACTCCCAGGTTCACGATTGATTATATTCTGTCTACTAGTGAGATTGAAAATTTTGTATGAACTTTTTTCTATTAAGTTTCTATTAAAGTTTTCTATCTCTCTATAATGCAAGAGAGAAGAGGAAATGGGTTATTACGTTATTTGTACACTTGGCCTTAATGCAGTAAAGCCTTTGTTGGTCAAACAATTGGCCTTAGTTGTCCTAGGTTATCTAATGGGTTAAAGACTAAAGATGTATACTTAACTTTATCACAAAATGCTAGTTAACATGAGAAGTTGACGTTCAAACCTCCTTAACATGGCATAAGATGCAATACTGCAAAAGCACCAGGGTAGAAGAACAGAGGAGCTTGATTTAAGAATCTCCTCCCATCTCCTTTTTAAATACCTCTAGGCCAGAATAGGCTGTTTGACCTCTGGGTAACCAAATCCAAAAGTTAAATATAGTTTAGTAGGATTTTTTAGATAATGGGAGCTACCCTAAGACTCCTAACACTAAGACTCTAGGGAGCTCAGACCTTAAGACAACCTGGAAAGCTGAACCTGCTTGCATCATTGTTTTGTTGTTTTCTGTCTACATTTGTGAACGTTGGCTAATCTTGCAAGAACAGAAACCAGCCTTTATCCACACACAACATGGCCCAATATTTATCAATTTTGCATAGAAAGGTTCAGAATTAAGCATATAAATGGTTTGATCATACAAGCACACTAAAGATACAGTTAATGAATAAGGAATCTATCGGATATGTACATAGATTGACACTGATGAAAGAGTTGAAGGGAACTTTCTTAGATACAAGAGAACTAGTAGCTTAAGAATTGACAATTAAGACAACCTTACTTAAAGTGGTTTAAATTTTGGTATGTGCATGCACATTTGCACTGTACATGCAAAAATGTTCCTTACTACTTTTTTTTTTTCTTTCTTTTCTTATGACCCAGATAAAAGAAAGGGCACATACAGGCTACATTTGTTATTTTCAAGAACATCACAGAAATGCAAATATTGCTCTGAGTTTCCTCGTATTGATCTCGCATCCTGCTGTTTTCTTGCCAACAGGTGACAATAGGTGATGCCATGGAACACAGTGCCCAAAGCCAGTCAGATTCTGCTCAAAGTAAATGATAAAGGGAACAATGAGAAGCACAAGCACATTGGCAGCATGAGTACTAAAAAGGCTTTAGGTTGCTACAGTGAAGCATTTGACTTGGTTAAAGACCACCCAGAACATGACGCTGTACAGGACAGTTTATTACTAGCAGACTTGAGCCAAGATGACCCATTCTCCCTTGAAGGCTGTGTGCAGTAAGTAACTTCATCTAGAGAAATAAGCACACTATACATTGACCATTGATCTCGTATAGTACATGATTCGTTGCTGGTAAGAAGTTGTCAATCTGTGTGTATTATTCATCTAACCATATCTAGTAGTTTCTCATTGGTCTATGTTCCTGTGCATCAGATTGGAGAGGAGGTGGATGCTCTGGCACAAGTTTATGAAAGAATACTCTTGTTTGGATGATTGGTTGCGATTGGCAGAGAAATCGGCTGCCTCCCCAAACTCCAGCCATGTGCTGTATGCTACAGCAAAAGAGGAACTGCAGAAGTTTGAGGTGAAATTGCCACCACACTTGCACTATTCCAACATTTTTACTTCTCGGATATGTGACCATAGAAAGGAAAAGCTCAGTCTCAATTTTCTGGGTCTGAGAAAACTGTCAAACATTTTGAGATGGTCTGCAGTGAAGGTGGATATCCTTAGACATGCAAACATTACTTAATACTTTAAGAGCCTACAAATCTAGGGTCTGTTGTAATAAAACTAAATGATCCCAAATGGTAATCATGGTGCACTTATCTAGCAGTGTTGAGTGCAAGAGATCACTGACATACTTGGGTGCAAGTCTTACATGGGTTTTCCATTAAAATTGTGTTTTTTATTCATAACCCAGCTGTTGTAATTTTGTCCCCAGAGCCTGCGCACTGAGGCTAGGCTGCGCTTGGCCCAGCTGGACAGTCTAAGCCAGACAAGCCGCATCCTTTTGGGGCAGTTTAGGGGCTCTATGAAAACAAGGCTGATAGATATGATCAAAGAGTGCGGGCAGCGCTGGGACCAGCTCAGCACTACTTTGGATACTGTGTGCCGTCGGTTGAAGGTACATGTGGCTCCAATACCTCCGCTTAGATATGTATGTAAATGATATCTGTACTTCTAATTCCCTGATGAGATCCTTTATTTAAGAGCACATTAATCCCATTTTAATCTCATTAACTTTCCATTAATCCAGTCCTTTGCTATCCATTTCTGTTCAATATTTTGCCCACAGTCACCTCTGAAAGCTGTTAGCCTAATCTAAGCCTAACTGCATCAGATCCACACATGTCTGTAAAGATCAGCACTCTGTCTCAGGAGTAATACATGAAATATACTACAAAATATAGTATGTGGACGGTCAGTGGTGCAGTACTGTCTGTGCCCATGTTTCCTATAGCATTTTGTGGTCCAGCGGGAGAACTTTGAGAGGCAGCATGAGGAAATGGCCATCTGGCTGGCTGATATGGATCTGAAGCTGACTGAGGTGGAGCATTTTTCTGAAGTGAACACCTGTGCCAAAATGCAACAACTTCAGGTATACAACAATTTTTCACAAAATGGCCCTTGTTTACCAAAGTTACATGGAAACCAGCAAAGCGTACACTGAATACTCTTTGTGCAAATCTATATCCAGTTCATGAAACAGAACAAGTGGTGATTTGAGCACACTGATGAATGAACTTCACCTGGGTGGATTCAAACACCCATGAGTCCCTTATTTTCCTGCAATATATGCATACAACACGCCTCAATTTACCATCATTTATATCTAATTTATAAATAACATGCCCTCATTTATGCACATGTTATGTGGGAAAGGGGAAAATGCAGCATTTCACTGAAGCGGAGTTAGAGCTGCTTGTATCTGAGGTTGCAGAAAGTGCCGATGTTATTTTTATCCTCAAAAATCTCATAAACGGTGAGCAGAAAATAAAATTTGATAAACAAAATCTACTGTTAAAGTTTCAATGTAGGAAAGATTGGTGCAAGAGGTTTGTATTTTGTGAGCCTTTGCCACTGTGCGAGACACAGAGGGTCTTATTTATCAAGCTGGATACAGACGGTGCTCTTTGTAAATGAGCGTAATATGAGCAGTAACATAAGAATTCGGCATTTATGAATGACGTTCATGTCCTTGAGTCATGCTCTCGAGTGTGTGTTAATGTACCTATAAAAAGACTAACAGACTCTAAGAGAATTATTGAGAAAATTTGGAAAAAACAGTCATTTGGAATTATTGGCATTAATTAAACAATATGATAAATGACGGTGAGCCAACACAAACCCTAAAATTAAGACATGTATATAAAACACACACACTATATGTATGTGTGTGTGTGTATATGTATATATATGTGTATATATATATATATAACTGAATGCTCTTTGATTTCTGTCGTAAATAGGAAAAATCCAAGACACTGAGCACCCTATTGTCTAAATGCAGTATGCCTAGTTACATTACATTGTATTACAAACATAATGTTGACTTGTCTGTGTATCCTAAAACATTCTAAAAGTGTGCTCATTGGGTTTTTTCTCTGTTTAAAACTGGAATCGGAGAGATTTCTCAGCTTCACCTGCAGGTATAACTCCATTAAAGGCACGATTTTGATTTATATTAAATCGCAAGCAATCAACTTTACCTAAACCCTATTTATAAATAGACAAGTTCTCATACTGAACCCCCAGAGAGTGCAGCATGTTTGTAGGTGCTAGAAGTAGTGACCAGCTTTACGAAAGTTTCAAATAAGGTGGTGCAAGAATGTATATGTTAAAATGATAGAACAGAACAATTAAGGAAATACAAAAAAGGGAATCCGTCCAGCACCCGAGTACCAAAATGAATAAAAATGTATGTCATGCTGATGCTAATATGAAATTTTGTAATAACCTCAAACATGCAGTAACCGTGCAACAATAACCTCAGCCCACTGCAGTCCTGTTACTTACTATCATGTGTCCCCAACTTGTTCAGCTGACCACTTTTGTTTTAATTTTGTTACTGCACATATCACTTCCACTAGAAGGTCAAAGGTACCCACACAGTTATATTAAAACTAAAACACCGTTCTATTAAAACAGTTAAACCTGCAACATTCCTTCATTATTTTCTTGCACTTCAACCATGTACATCGGTTCATCTTTCCATTTTTTTTCTAGCATGTTGCACTGTTACCAAAACAGTAACTTGTTTTAATGCTTTAATGACCCATTTCCCTGTTACATCCGTGTCGAGGACACATTTGCACTTGCACTACTAAGGTACGTGGTCAAATGTGTCCCAGACCACCTCAGCAAGTGATTTGAGTGAATACGTCTTGAATGCGTCTTTGAGTTCGTTTACACTTGTATTTAGTGCTGTCCAGTTGTGATCAGGTCACCCAAAACGCATTTTAATACCAAGTGTAAATGGGATCTTTGATTACAGTTTACAAATTACAAATTGACACCAAAGTAAATTACATATATGTTCATATGATGGGTGCATGATTATTATGGGATGTTTGTTTTTTTATTTGTTGTTTTTCTTATTATTAGGCTGCTTATAGGCTTATTACTGTACATGCTATAAATATTGATGCTATTTATTTTACTTATTTAACTAACAATACACAAACATTACTCAGGTTAAAATGTCCTGCTAAAATTTACACTCACACCAGTAAGGCTCAAGTTTAATCTCAGATACACCAAACTTGAAACTGAGGAACAAGGAAACTGGCAATAGAATTTACATATATTTGTATTAGTATGTGATTTGATCTTTGATTTCAACTTTAATGAATAAGGGCTAATGTGTCAGAAACCTTTTCACTAATATGTGAACATCTTATGTGCATGCTTCTGTTTGTTTATCAGGGCTTCCAGGAGGCAGTTGCTGAAAGTGCAGGTCGGCTAAATGCACTGCTCCAGCAAGGAGAAGAACTGATCCAGAGAAGTGAGCCAGCTGATGCTCAGGTCATAGAGAGTCAACTACAGGAGCTGTTGCTGTACTGTGCTCGCGTCTTCCAGGGCCTAGGTCGTCTTCACACACGCCTTCTTAGCATGAGGCTGGTGAGCATTACCACATTGCTATCGCAAATGCACACATTCACAAAAATATTTGGCTTAAGAGTCAAATTTAAATTTCAAATGTTGGGTGATGGGTTGTGTCTTGAGCAGTTGGAATTTGATCTGAAGATGAAATAATTTTAGGGTCCTTAAGACACTAGAGAGATTTATTATGCTGTCCAATGTTTATTACAAATAATTTTATTGTCTCTATATTTAACTATATAAAAATGTATAGGTTCCAGGAAAGTTTTATTCAGTGGGTTTCCAATTTGGTAATTGTGCTCTACGAAGTTGACCTGTAATTTTCCAAATTAGTAATGCAACATAATTATATAACAGATTCATATTCAATAAGATTCATACGGTCACATGTCTTAACACACACTGGGTAAAAATTCATGAATGCACCCAGGAATAGTTCAAATAGCTGCCTTGTAGCCAAGCATGACTTATACAATGCATGTGCTGTCTATGTGAATAAGTTTCCTGTGTAGGCCATTGTCTCTGTAGGCTGAGGCAGATCCTGCTAAAAATGTACTCCACTGATGCTCACTTTAAAGCAGGCATGTAAAGGTTATTATGTCACACACTGGACATCCAGTAATGAATTGACAGTGTGTGTTTCCCACAGCTTTCCAGCATTTGCGTGAGAATATGCATGTCTAATAAATACTGGAGCAGTGTTTGGGGGGGGATTTTAATACTTGCATGAAACCATGAATCCTAGCTATTCGTTTTAAAACATAACTTTGTGGGGGAAAACATTGTCAGCATGATTAAATAGGATTTTAACTTCTGAATTAATTAATCAGTGTTGTATGATTTAAATTATTCACCCTCAGTGTTCTCTCACAATTTGTAATGTGAGCTGTCATATCCATTCAACTCTTGTTCTGTAATGTGCTTAATATGGAAACATTTATGAAAAGAAAGAAGTGCCTAAATATTATTATAACAAAACAGTGGTGGTGGAATTGTTCTGCTTTTTTTTTTTTTTTTTTTTTTGTTTGTTTGTTTGTTTTGAAGAAGGAGAGAGAGCAGGTGGGGTACATAACCTTCGTATATCAGGGTGGACAAAAAAGTGAATTTGACGATTATGTACACTACCAGTCAAAGGTTTGGACACACCTTCTCTTTCATAGATTTTTTTTTTTTTTCTTTTTTATTTTCTACATTTTAAAATGATCCTGAATACCTCAAACTATTAAGCAACAAACATACTGAATTATGTAGTAAACAAAAAAAGTGTTTTTAAAAAAAAAAAAAAAAAAAAAAAGCCAACAAAATGTTTCATATATCAGATTCTTCAAAGTCGCCACCATTAAGCTTGATATTGTGGGCATTATCTTAACCAGCCTCATGAAGTAGTCACCTGGAATGCTTTTCAGTGAACAGGTGCGCCTCGTTAAAAGCTTATTAGTGGAATTTCTTGCTGCCTTAATGCATGTGAGACGTATAGTAAATGGTAAATGATAAAAATACAGTAATTTTTATAACAGCCCTTTTGAACAACTGTAGTAATCCATATGTCAACAACCACTCAACGAAGTAAAGAGCAACAACAGTCCATCATTACTTTAAGACATGAAGTGTCTTGTAAGAAATAAAAATAAAGAAAAAAACATTCAATTAGAAGGTGTGTCCAGACTTTTGACTGGTAGCATATATATTGTACATTTGATGTATGTTGGTGAGGAAGGAATAATCTCAGGCTTTCTTGAATGCAGTGCTTATTCATATACCCATGGCAACCAATAGGTTTCTTAAGAAGACTCTCTAACCTCGAAAATTGTGAATCTCAAGTGCTGTTGAGGCACGACGTGTGGGTGTTAAGTCTTGCTTCTTTTGTAGGTGTTTGAGGAGGACTGGGTTCTATGTCCAGACTCTGGCTGTCCGTCTGAGACATTGCTGGAGGAGGAAAGTGTTAAAGACCACAGCCTTGCACCACCAGCCCAGGGTAACCCCTCTCAGGTTTGCCCAGAGCAACTGGTCCTGGAGTGGGACCCTTCAGTGGACATTGGAGGCTCTATTTCCCATGATGATGCAGATTCTTCCTACCTTAGTGCTGATGCAGGTGGATATTAGGCTTTAGAATACACAATACTCAAAAGGAATCTAAAATTACAGTTCAGAATGCTCTGTAAAACTGTTATTTTTATGTTGTGCTGTGCCATAATCTCTTTAATAATCTATTTGTATTCATGTTTTGTAGACCCATTGCATAATATAATCCCCCGTACAGGATTTATTGTTTATAATTGCATAAATCAAGAGGCATATCTTTGTTGAGGCATTAGGGACATTAAAGATTATCTTTCATTCCTAGGGGTTTACAACACACAGGGGCTCCTTACCAAGGATCCTCGGAGGAGAGCTTACCCGAGATCTGCAGAGTCCTGTCCAGCTGCTAGTGAGAAACGTATACAGCCAACGGTGAGCTCCCTGCACTTGATCGTTGTTCGATGAGACAGACTTTTTTTCTTACATTGTGTACAGCCAAACCACAGTTAGTCAGTGATTATACGTTAGTAATGGTAATCTATACTGACAATCTGTATCTGAATATTTTGCAGGAAGCAACAAATACAATTGAATTTTCATGCTGAAAAGAAAATCTGTGCCTGCCTGTGCCTTTATTTTTTTATTGGTTTTTTTGTTTGTTGTTGCATCTATGCAATTCTTGTATGTCCAGCATGTATCATGTGTTTATGGCTTTGTTCATCCAAATGCATGGGCATCAGCTGGAATGAGCTCTCATGTACAGTATGTTCCTGACCACAACTTCCCTTTGCATGTTTTCCTTGATATTTTCAGTCATTTGCATCTGATTTAATCTGATGATGTGTAGAAGAAATTTGTTGAACCAAACATTCACATTTTGTGACCTTGAATATGATTTCTTGGCCTTCATGAGGTGTTTGGCACTTCAATGGCAGTGTAAGCATCAATTACATCTATTCTGTTCAATAACTGTAGTATTTGCATCCAGAGCTATTTGGTTTCCTAGAAAATTAAAATGTATATTCTTTTCCTGCAATTTCCTTAGTGGTAGTCATTTGTGCAACCAAAGCAGGGTGACTCATTGAAACGTTTTTGGCAGAAATAAGTAGAGTGAACACTTCTTGTTTACTTCCTCAGGTTACTAAATGTAGCTTGGATGATATGGCTCCACCCCAGACCCCTGTGCCAGGTAAAACAATGCCTTCGGATTGTTTCCACTGGTAGCTATTTATCACAGGTTAAGACATGATCCACTATCTGTTATATACTGCTTTCATTGTGACGTTAACCCTAAAATCTAACTAAAGTGGTTCATCATAGTTATCTAAGATCATGCTGCATCTGACTGTTGTATTGCATTCAAATCTACCAACCTGCACATTTCACAGCAGAGTATATCATTTTGGGATTTATATCATGAACGGGATCTATATGTCTGAAGCTTAGCTATTTACAGAACAGATCCCAGGAGACATTACAGAAAGGCTTCCCCATTATGTAACATTTGTTTGTCCTAGCAGACACTGATCAGCCACTGTATGCTTCATTTTGGAAGACTTCCACCCCAGACTTGCACTCCCCTGAGCCTGTCACCTTTAAATCAGACCGCATCAGTGCCTGGCTGGTCCAGACACCACGGCTGTGCTCTAGAGCTGTCCAGACAGAGCTTGTACCACAGGTATCATCCACAGACCCAACCAAAATCTTCAGCAGCCTGATTTTCTTCTTTATTTTTTTCTTTTGACAATCAAGCTTGTTATAGTATAGTCTTATCACTGAAATGTTTTATATTATACTGAAATAGTCATGGCCTATAAACCATAACGTGTATACGTTGTATAACATGCTACTTCTTACCTATATTTTGTTATCTTTATGTAGGTTTTATTGTCTTCCTGTACATATACAGGGAATTAGAAATGCCTCGATAGAGTCTGGATGCAACATGCTATATAGCATAGGATTCAGATTATAAAATGTGAGCAAAAAATTGTGCAATGCCTTAAAAATATGCAGAACCATGCATGCACCAGTACACACAAGCTAAACGGAACAACCGGCGCATCAAGCTAAATTAGACCAAGTTGCTTTGCTTGTTCCGAGTTTTAATTGTTTAAGCAATTAATGTAATTAATAATTACTTTAAACAGGAACATGTTTATTGTTTAACCCAGAACATGTCTTGCAAATTAATAAATAGAAAAAACTATGGAAAATTTTCCCCACACTGCTACCAGTTACAGATGACTTAGCCTGGTTTTGGAAGCTAATTTACAAATGCAAAGAAATACAAATAATAAAAAAAATCTAAGAGTTGCTACCTGAGGTAGCAATGTAAAATTAAACTTGTACCACTATATCAGAGCAGCACTATTTTTGGCAGTTTTGTTTCTTTTAGTTGCAATTTACTATTTCTTTAAATGTAAAGGTAATGTGTCTAAATTGTCTTGCTACCAGAGTAATGACAGGACAAAAATCTGAAGTGTCCATCAGTTTGTCCTCTTACTAATGACTGCTTAAAAAGGCTGTTTGAAGTAATTGTTTTTGGGCACTTGAGTTCGAAATGACTTCTTTCTAATCATTACCCCCTTCGAAGGCCCCTGCACAGGCTTTATCAATTCAGAATGGTCTGTTCAGATAGTGTCAGTGGTGTGCTTCATTTCACTGCAGAGACTGCGGTCTTGCTGTAAATGCAAATTATAGAAAGGCATACAGCCATATCATGTGAGCACTACTTCAGCCTGTGCTTTATTAGGGTCTCTTCCGCCTCGTTTTTTATGCATGTGTTTATGTATGACTTATCACCCATGTTTGCCTGCAAACATCTTAATTTATAATAGTGTATATGAGGGGGAAATCATGTTTTAGTGGCACCATGAAAATAACTAAGGCAGGATCGGAGTAATTTTTCAAACCCCTAATTAAGCAGTCTGAAAGAAACTACATTTTTATTACATTTGCTGGAAGAAGGGGTGGGGGAAAATTGTGAGAACGAGAATTTGTTGTGCTGATGCAAAGGCCGATTGCTTGCTAAAGCCTTGGAAGAACCACAGCAAGTGAGAAGCCAATTCAATTTCAAAGCAGCTCTCCTCATTTCTTAGTGCTGGCAGTTAATTGGCAGCTGTACATGGCTGGAAAAGAGAGCTGTGGCACTAACTGGCTCTTTTTAAAGGCTGCTGTAATTGTGGGCACAAACATAAAACAACACACAGAAATGGGCCAAAACACTAAAAAAGTAAGGTGTGTGAGAAGCAAGGAGAAATAAATCCTCATCAATTAATTGAGCCAGGGTCTGTTCGTTTGGTTAATTCTGGTGCAAAGAGATGCCGTCACATGCAGTGAGCTCTCTGTTTCCATCTATGGGAGCTCTGTGACATGTTCTTTGTGTCCATCTTCACAGCAGTCTTCATGCTTTTATTCATCGCCATCCACACAGGAGCATAAGGGGGAGGAGGTGAGGGAAACTGACTATCTGGAAAATGTGCTTCTCAAGAGGCGTGCCTGCTCACCGCACCCTAACATGTGTTCCACCAAATCATGTGATCTTCAGTCTCACTCTGCCAAACGTCACCCAAACCCACAGGTGTATTTTTATTTTTTTCCTCTCACTCTCTCTCTCTCAACTACACACATCAAACCACACCTCTCACACAGGTTGTTTATCTCCTCTTTTATTGAACCTGGTGACCTCATTCTTCCTGAATGCAATAACATTGTAGGTCATCACTGATTTCTTAATGCCATTTTGCACTCTGAGATTAAATATAGAGTTAGTAGAGTATAGCAGGTTTGATTCCTTTTGATCGAGGCAGCTGACTTTATATATTTTGCACTTCTAAAACCCTCTGTATATAATTGCACTCAATGTTGTCCGATTGCAAATTGCTCATAAACAGCTGAGCCCCTGTGGGATTACTTTGCAGTCTTGTCTCTCATTTTCACCAGTTGCCGTTTTGTCATTACAATCTTGTCTCTCACGTCCACTAGTGTATAAAGAAGAGGCTGATCTCCAGTGTTTCAGTGAAGGACAACAGCAGCTCTAAGATACACTGGTGAGCATTTTAACTGCCAGATCCTAGGGATTTGAAGATCAGCATATTGTTTAATTGTGTGTTTCCATTCTTTTTAATTAAGCTTGTAAGCACCCACAATGTACTGAAAAGTGCACACATACAGTAAATTTGGAACAGGATATCTTGTCTTTTGATTCTGTTCTTATTTTTATTAGTATTGATTTTTGAATAGCAAAATGCTGTTCATGATTTTATATCCACACCTCATTCTAATCTCATATGGAGTTTCTATGATCCCATTTTGCTCCAAAAATCTATTTAACTTCATATTAATGGTAGAACATTTCCTAGTTTCTGCAATCTACTAGTTTCTAAAAACTGAATGCTAATAATTCATGGAGGCTCAAAACTGTTTCTAAAAGTGCAAAGCTTTGTGATAGTGTCTAAATAAATTGATGTTACAAAGGGTCTCCTCTTAATATGAAACACAAGGATAGAGTATCAACCGAAAGCTCCTTTTTTATTTTGATCATTGTTGTAGAATTACTGTAATCAGCAGGGTTTTTTTTTTTTCATGTTGCATCTTCCTCTGTAAAGTCCCAGCAGTCAAGATCACCATTGGTCACGGAGTCTTCTAAAGCTATTCGAGGTCCTGAAGTTCCCAGCTCTGCTCTGCATTCTGCTAGCCCTATTCATGTTTCTGGTCATCTTGTTCTTCTCAGTGCTCCAGGTCAACCAATGCTACCGCTCCAACACCCTTACACATTCCTTCCACCTAGCCTTGTGCTATGTCAATGGACCACCTCCAACCTGAGGACTGCAGAGACGCACGGAGTACCCTAAACCAAGTCGCATTGGAGAGATATTGAAGCAGAGCAGCAGGGATGGAAGACCTGGATACAAGAGACATTACAACCATAAGTTCTGAAATAATTTCACAGAGTTGGGGTGAAATACATCACACATTATGCTAGGTTTTATGAGGCACTTTGGAATTTGTAGACACAAACATTTAGCTTGGAGCATTTCATTCATTTAAATTTTGCCTAGTAATAGCCTAGCCTTTATCATTAATGATACAAGTTTGGTTCAGTACAGCACTGAATCATTGGAATTGAAAGCATTCAATGTCTTACTACTGGGATTGAAGAATTGTATACTGCACTACCATTTCATCCACTAAGCTAAAAAATATTTATTACTATTTTAGAAGCAAAATAAATAAAGTATATTAAAGTGTAGTTTGTGCTGTGAATTGTTTGAGCCCACTGTCTCCAGAAAGGCGGAATCTACAGGATGGTTTTTGGTTTTCTGACCTAAGATGCAAAAGTACTTTTATCCATGTTGTCAGACTTGTCTTGTGTTGACCACAAAGTCTGTAAACTAACAATCCTAGGCTTGATTTCAGCTTTTAAAGAATTCATTTAAAGTCATTTAAAGAATTTATTCCTTTTTTTCTCAACTAAATCACTTAGACGTCTGTTCTTGTCTATAGAAAGGTATTTCATTATTTCGATAGATAATCCGAACAGAAAGGTTATGGTCGAGATCAATGGGGTAACCTTTATGTGATGCAGATATGGAGGAAACTGCCTGACTAATTTTCATAGTATTCCATGATGCATAAGTAAAGGTTAAAAGTGTTTACCCAGTAACAAAATATTATGTGTTTATTTTGCTACATTTATGGTATGATGAATCAAAAATTCATCTTTAGAACTGGCATCAGGCTATGTAATACACCTTCACTTTACACGTCTGAACAGGATTTGGTCTGGTTGATCTGGTACTTGAGAAAATTAACCACTTGTGTAAAACACTATGCCTGTCTGATATACTGTGTACAAATTCAAAAAAACCTTATGACAAGTAATGGTTTATGCCTCCTGCCATGCCCATGTAGCCTTTACTGTGAAACATTAACATAATGTTTAAACTGCTGGCGCAGATCAGATTTGGTTTTCCCTGTCAATTTTTTTTTTAAACCTGATTCTAGGGAATTGTGTGTTTACATAAGCTTGAAGAAAAGCCTGGGAGCTTTTGCTGAAAATGATCATTCTGAGCCAAATTGGAACTGAAAAGATCAGATTGTTTGTGTTGAAAGGTGGAAAATAGACAATTATGAGACTGGATTGTCTGTCCAAGCAAACACTTAGCTGTTTTGCTAACAACCTAAACTACATGACAAGGAATTTGGTTTATTAGATACTGTACTACAGTATAAAAACTATGACTGGGGAAACTTTTTAGTGGGAAATCTTACATTGCCGTAAAGTCAAGATAGTACTGTGGAGATGTAGCAAAGCATTAAAAAATAATTTCCGTCATTGGAATATTATATTACATTAAAAATATAATAAATGAAAAAAGTCAGCCTTGGCTATGATATGGAGTGATGCACCATGTGATTCCCTTTAGGGGATATAGGCAGTGTTGATCTGTCTCTGATTTAATGGATACAATGAATAACGGTTTTGTGCAATGGCTGGTGAAAACGGTACACAACAATTCAAAGAAAATTTATAAACGTTCTTTGCTGGAGGAATTTGTAGTTGGCCTTTCAACCTCATAGCTATCCATTATCCTCTCTCACCTGGAGACTGCTGGGAGCACTGTGAGAATCATGTTCTTTGATTTCTCCAGTGCTTTCAACATCATCATACCCGCTATCCTGAGGGACAAGCCGGAGTACACAGGTGTGGACCAGCACCTCACCAGATGGATACTGGACTACCTCACCAACTGACCACAGTATGTGAGAACCCAAGGCTGTGTGTCAGATAGGGTTGTCTGCAGTACTGGGGCCCCACAAGGAACAGTTCTGGCACCGTTCCTTTTCATCACCTACACTGCAGACTTCTCTCACAACACCACAAACTGCTTCCTGCAGAAGTTCTCTGACGACTCTGCAATAGTCTGCCTCATCACTGATGGAGATGACAGGGAGTATAGGAAACTGACCCGGGACTTTGTGGGCTGGTGCCAGCAGAACTACCTCCAGATCAACACTGGAAAAACCAAGAAGCTAGTGGTAGACTTCCGCAGGCACAAATACCCTCCACTACAACCACTGAACATCCAAGGCATGGACATTGAGGCTGTGGAGAGCTACAGGTACCTTGGTGTTCTTCTGAACAATAAACTGGACTTGACTTGTAACACAAATGCATTCTACAAAAAACGACAGAGCAGGCTGTATCTGCTGCGGAGACTCGGGTCTTTTGGAGTGAAGGGCCCACTCTTGAAGAACTTTTATGACTGTAGTGGCATCAGCCATCTTTTGTGGTGTGGTCTGCTGGGGCAGTGAAATCTCTGCTGGGGCCAGGAAGAGACTGAACAGGCTGATCAGGAGGGCCAGCTCTGTTCTGGGATGCCCTCTGGACCCAGTGGAGGCAGTGAGTGACAGGAGAATGGTGGCTAAGCTGACGTCCCTGTTAGATAACATCACCCACCCCATGCAGGAGACTCTGATAGCACTGAGCAGCTCCTTCAGTGGCAGGCTGCTGCACCCATGATGTGGGACGGAGAGATTCCGCAAGTCTTTCCTTCCAACCGCTGTCAGACTCCACAACAAAGACCTCGCTGATGACCATACACGCACAAACAAACATACACACATATCCGATACACAAAGCTAGTTCTCTTATGTGCAATCTCACTTAGGTGCAATTTTCTGATGCACCATTTTTTATGTGCAATCTATATGCAATTAATGTGCAATTCCTGATGCAATAAACGTGCAATTTATACTTGGGTGCAATCTAGGTGCAATAAATGTGCAACTTCCATTTTTTCTTACTTTATGTGCAATCCAAATGTGGAATCTATATGCAATTACGGGGCAATTTCAGTTTTTTTTTTTTTATTACACTTTCTTAATTTCTCTTACTCCCACGTGCAATTTTGTTACTTGGGTGTAATTTTTCTGATGCAAATGTTAAATTTGCTAATGTTTTTGTGTCAATGTTTGGCACTCCATTGTGTACATTTTTATTTTTATTATACTTATTCTTTATTCTACTCTACTGTTTTTAGATTTTGCTGCTCTTTGTTTCTGTCCACTTTCTGCCTTGGCAATGCAAATTTCCCCACTTGTGGGACTAATAAAGGTTTATCTTCTCTTATTACTTGGAGTTGAACTTGGAAAATGTGTGTATGTATGTTGGAATTTCACTTATGAAAAATGTGGAGAGTAAAATCCAGCATGTGCATGTACACCATAAATTTAAATATTACGTCAGTGATGGCATGAAAGACTGGGCAAATAATGAGCACAAAACTGAACTGCACTGTATAGTTGAAGATTGTCGTCCCTCAAGTGACATTTGTTGTAAAAAGCAACTGCAAGCACTTATTATAAAGAAATTTGCTTCCTGCCCCTACAGGAAAAAATATTAAATGTATCCAAATTGAAATGTTCCATAATGGGTTTCTAATTAAATATCAATAATGGCTGATGCACCACTACCCTTTACGTAACCAAAATTGGTTCCTAAACACCTGCTGCTCATCATTGCTCTAGAGAACACAGAAGTTAAAAAGTGATTGGGTGAATATGTAACAGAAAACTTTGCTTCCTAAGCATTGCTTAATTAATTTTTGAGCCGATTATTCTGGATTAATATGACAACACTATCTGACCACCTTCCTGAACATTTCTGTGATCGAGGAATTTTGTTTACTAGCCATACAATATAATGACCATGCAGCACATTCTTACCTCAAAAGCCACTGGTTTTCATTTAATGTATAAGCAATGTAATAAACTGTGACCACTTGCCTATCTGTTTTGTGCTTATCTAGTGTGACTTCTCACATCATTCCACAAAGTCCAAGTCAAAATACAGTTCTGTCAACTTTCCTTGAACTAAAATTCTTAGGAACTTCAATTGTTGCAGTATATGTTGAAAGTATGTCCTAATTGGATGCTTTACTGTCTCCATTCTCTGCCAGCACCAATGGGCTGAGGTACTAAATAAACATAATGAGATAGCATGGTGCTAATCGACAAAATGGATCACCATTGGTCAGGACCTTGGCTCCTGACTACACCCCTCTCCTCATGCAACAGAGCTCTACCACAATAACAACAGTGATCAGGATTGACAGCCTGTGCACACATAAAGAGATTACGTAGAAATCCCTTGGATGGCATCCCTTTAGGACAGCAAACATTTAGACGGTCATAACAGCTGCAACTCAATGTTATAGTGTCACAGTTAACTCTTCATAGCTGGGGGCTTGTTAACTGATCAGCAAATCCATTTAAGGTCAACGAGTTATACAGACCGCCTAAGCCATCCACCATAGCACTGGGATAAAATATCTAAACGTTGAAACCTGGAACATGGCGATCCCCCATCAAAAGATGCTTAAGCAGCTGGCAGGGTGCCATACTTCATCATAATCACAGCTCACTGGAGTTAACAGGTGCATATCATCATCTCAATGACCACCAGTTAACCAGAACTGCCTCTAGTCAGATCTCAGACCTGGTGTAGTCTCTTCCTGTTGGGATTGATGGATGGGTTGAAAAAATAAACAGCTGAGAAAATAAAGGGGAAGTGAACACACAAAACTCATTTATTAAAGCCATTGTTTGTTGGGCATGGGGTGGATAAGAATGAGGTATTCTAATGCCATCTATTTCACATAGTGAGGCAGACACCTAATTACACTGTTTAATGTCCCATGGAAGTGCCATTACCTAAATGACTCCCCAAAAAAGGAGACTGCATTTCAACAGGGAATATTTCCAGTCTAAAAGCTCAAGGATGTCTCAAATCTGAATTAGAATGTATTGTATATGTGCTGACTTTCAGCTGAGGAGTAAGCAGCCTTTAATTCCCCTACACCAAGCTCTTGAGTTGACAATGACAGTAAGCTTGGCTCCCCCCACATCACCCCTTCCCACCCTTCCGGCTCTGCTCCCTGTCCTGATTTATGTGAATGGATCTTGTGAGAATGTTTCAAGCTGGCAGCACCACAGTAGCGAGCTTTGGCCCTTTCTCCTCTTAAGCCTGCCTGTGCTGCTACATGATGCATGCTTAGTTCTCTGATCTATTCACATACTAAGTCACGTGGTTAGAGGTACATAGTAAGTCAGAGCTCAGCTTCTGCAGCCCTATCTCCTCATGGACCTACCTGAGCATGATGTTTACAGAAGCATGCTCTGGCACATGTTGGTCCTCACATCCACACGTCAGCGGCTTCTTAAAATAAGACGTCTACACAGTAGATGAGAGTGCAGGAAATGGACTTGACAGGCATCGCCGTGAGCTTGACGCAGCCTTCAGCTGAGCCTGTCATAGCAGCAGCACCCAACCCCCACATCACCCTTCCACTTACACACAAACAATGCCACCACACATTAATAAGAGCCACACTTTTTTCCCGCCATAGCTAAGTCCATTCATAACACTAGCAGCAGCTCTCAATGTTGGACCCATGGTCAATCCCTGAGCTTACAAGACATTAGATGTTTGTGTTTACAGGATCAGTGTTTGGCTCTTACAGGCTACAAAGCTTTCATGACTTTGTTAGTCCTTGCTTAGGATTTTTTTTCCTGTTTATAGATACTTGAACATGAACAAGGGAAAAATTTGTTATCTTCTCAGACTAAGCACCTGACATTACTGCCTTCACTGATAGTGACTTCCAAATGACATTGAGTTCCCAATTGACATAAAAAAGATATATCGATAATGGGTAATATTGTGACTAGTAAACCACTATTTGGGTGTTTTAATTAAATCTATATGCACGTAATTTGTCCTGGATACATTATCATGTCATCATAAACATGGGCACTTGCTGAACTTACGCAATTATATAAGATCTGGCATATGACATGAATGAAATGATTACAGCAGGCTTACCAGTCTGCCAAAAGGATGTGTCTAACATTGTCATGTCTGTCATCAGTCAGATACAAGATGGCTGATTCAAAAGCAGAAATCAGAGGGGAACTATGAGCAACACAGGCTCAATAGCATCTTCAAATCAGAAATGAAAGCTCAACACATGAACAAATTTTCTTTTGATTCTCTTATAAAATATTGATCATGAAACAATGCAGCACACATTTTTATTCTGTCCAGAGGCAAATTGTGTCTTATATTAAAATATTAAAATGGAGACAAATCTGATGTTGGCATTCACACTAAATGGTCTGTTTAATTTCCATTTATTTCTTCACAGACTTGGGTTCTCTGATGATTTTTTTTTATCTTTCTTTTGTCTTTTCACTCAAATAGCACCCAAACACATCAGGATGACCACTATATTTGGTCTGATGCACAAGGGTCTGTCAATGGGTGATCATCATCATTTATTTAATACTGCAAGAATTATGTCATTTTTTTCCCAGATGCACTTTGATATCTCCATAGAAAAACATTGTACAGAATATGGCCAAAGGTTTGTGGACACCTGACCATCACATCCACAAGACCTTCCCCAAGGTGTTATCACAAAGGATGACTATTAACATGTAAAGTATACACACAGTTGCATAGGATGTAGTTGTTTGCTGTAGTTCTACAATTTCCCTTCACTGAAAGTAAGGTGCACAATCCTCTTCCAGCATGAGATTTGTGGTGGTTAGTATTGACTTGGCTATGTGCCTCCATGAATTTACATGGTGGAGCTTCTGAAAGAGCATTGAGTATTTGGCTGTTGAGTTCAAATATCAGCAGTCTTTCTCCAAAATCAATGGCTCCCCCTTAAACAAGTTTGGGATGAATTGGAACTAAATCTGGAATGGGATGCTCAAAGAGCACATATGAATGTAATGGTCAGGCCTCTGTACACTTTTGGCCATATAGTGTATAGTGATATATATGGATTGGTGTATATCATACAGTGTAATGTATATTGTACTTTAGGGCAATGTAGACTATAACCTAAGGTGAATTCAAATATATTGGGACAATTTTTGAATTTCCACATTGTCTAAGCTTTCTTGCCATTAATAATCAAATATGATGCGTCTCTGTAATCCTCATGATGTTGACCGTGATCTGCATATTCTGAAGAAGCATGGCTTATTTTTGTCAGTAATTCACAGAAGATGAGCTGTACCTTAAAAATCTGTCCTTTGTTTGTCATCTTCTCTGATGCGGTAGTCAAGGAGATGCAACAAAGTATGTATTACTTCTTTATTGCATAAAGAATGTAATGCAATAATGCAACAAAGAACGTTTCAGTCCAAATGGGACTTTCCTCAGTGCAAAAAGAGCATTGCATAATGAGGAACCCTATATGTGGATTACTCTACAGGTGCACCTAATCAGTGAGCTATGGCTTGATTAAGTCTCCATTAAACCAGCTGCCAACAGATCAGGTCATTTCACACACATCAAGATAATCCAATTCCTTTTGTCTGAATTTTTTTTTTGTCCTTTGTGTACGAGTTCTTCTTTGTCACATCATTTTTTGTTGTTTATTTTTTGTCAAGACTGACTAAAATGAAAATGTTTGGTATTTTGGAAACAGAATTTAGAAAATGTCTGATATTTTCCATATTCATAATAAGTCTGTTCTAACTTTAAGTAATAAATTAAGTAAATATTCACAGTAGAATACTACCACCAAAAAATAAGTAACATTTTATATCTTGCAGTAGCAGCATAACATGTTTAAAAATAATCACACTACACTAAGTAAAAAATGAACCATTGAGGAATTACAGCCATTTTTACACAGTTTCTCCATTTTCACAGGCTTAAAAGGAACTGAACAAACTAAAATAATTATAAATATAAGCATAATTTTTAATACTTGTGTGCAAATCAATCACCACTTAAAGTCTGGAGCCCTTGGACATCACCAAATGTTGAGTTTCATCCCTTGAGATGATTTGCCAGGCCTTTAGTGCATCCACCTTCCATTGCTGCTTGTTTATGGGTCTTTCTGCCTTCAATTTACTTCAGTATGTAAAAAGCATGTTTAGTTGGGATGACTAACTCGGCACTTTAAGAACATTTCATTTCTTTGCCTTAAGAAGCTCTTTGGTTGCTTTTGTGGTATGTTTTGGGTCATTATCCATCTGATCTATGAAACAATGTCATATCTGTTTTGCAGCATTTGACTGAATCTTTACATTCATGAAGGCATCTCTTGAATGTAGACTTTGACAGTGATAGGCCTACCTCCTTGATAGTGTTCTTGACGTGGCTAACTGTTATGAAGGTTTTTGGGTTTTTTTTTAACAAGGAAAGAATTCAACAATCAACCATTTTAGTTGTCTTTTGTGGTCTTCCAGGCCTTATGGTGCTGCTGAGCTTACCAGTGCATTCCTTCTTGTAGCTGTCTATAAAATGTATCAAATTGTTGATTTGGCCATTCCTAAAGTTTCTGCTACCTTTTTGATAGGTTTGCTATGTTTTTTCAGCCTAATGATGGCCTCCTTCATTTGCATCAACACCATTTTGGACTACATATTGAGAGTTACTATGAACAGTTGCCAAATGCAAATTCAATAATTGAAACTCCAGACCTTTTATCTCCTTCATTTGTAAAATACTACTACTACTACTACTACTACTACTACTAATAATAATAATAATAATAATAATAATTATTATTATTATTATTATT
>JAQQZR010000003.1:10714503-10725147 GCA_030068235.1 Notoglanidium macrostoma
AATAATAATAATAATAATTATTATTATTATTAGTAGTAGTAGTAGTAGTAGTAGTAGTAGTAGTAGTAGTAGTAGTATTAATTAACTGCCTATCAGTTGACTGTTCTGTTACTTTTGAGTTAATTTTGAAATTGTAAGGCTTTTTTCCAAATCCGTTGTGGTGATGTACAGAGTCAAAGTAATGAAAATTGTTTTATAACCATTAATTGTTTTATAATCATGAAGAAATAGCCAAAGTATATATCAGGGTCACCTTCCAGTTGAATGTGGCCACACCCACTTATATGATGTCACACAAATTAAGTTAGGTTATTTCTATCAAGCACATGAATTGAGTAGCATAAGTTACTTATAAAAGCCAGAAAAGGAACGCTTCTTTTTTTAACTTCTTTTTTCACTGTCCCAGAGCATCTGTCAATACCTGAATTCACCCTATATTGTACAATTTGAGTAACAGCTTAATTTTCTTTTAGATGTTCCTTCAGTCTTCCTAAAAAACGTTATCATATATTGTATTCTATGTCTATATATGAAGTATATTGTAAGTTGTGATTTAATTGATGTTCTTCACTTAGTAGTCTCTGAATTATCTATATTTTTGTTCATGTATGTCAATTCTTTCTGAAAATCAGTGTATATTGTATCCACCTATTCATAAATTATCTATACTGTTTATCCGTTAAGGGTCACAGGAAAGCTGGAGACAATCCCAGATGACTTTGGGTGAGAGGTGGGGTATACCCAGGGCAGGTCGCCAGACTATCACAGAGCTGACAAAGAGAGAGACTCAAGTTTATACACATGTAAAATTTAGCATAGCTAGTTGACCTAATGTGTATGTTTTTGGGCTGTGGGAGGAAACCAGAGCACCTTGCTAGCACCTAACTCATGCAGGCACAGGGAAAATATGCAATCCCCAATCAACTGGCAGGTTCGAACCCAGAACCTTCTTTCTGTGAGGCAAAATTGCAAACTGCTGTACCACCCTACCACCCTGCATGCTCTATTGTATATCATATATCAGACCTAATGAGTGCATCATTTTCTATGTGATACCCTTCAAGCCCCATCCATGTAACTGCCTTGTAATTTCCAGAGTCACAGTTGGTTCCACTTATGAATAAGCAGTTGCTGGCCAAGCAAGGCAGTGTAAAGAGACTGGTCTTTAGAAATGCGCAAGTGAAGTAGCCTATAATGACACTGTCATCCTTTATGCATATTGGGGCATATGACTTTTTTTCCTCTAAAGTAGAATCAGTTCTTAACGAGATAATCTCAGTTATGAACCGGTCTCAGTTAGCAGGTAAACAATCTCAGTTACAAACGGGTGCCTTTGCGATTGGCTGTGTGGTGGGTGGGGGGGTAACTAGTTGCTAGGGGTAACGGGGGTGAGATGGCTGCTCCTGCTCTGTGTGTGTGTGTGTGCGTGTGCGTGTGTGTGTGACGCCAACGCGACCCTCGAGTCCCCGCGCGATTCTCTTCACGGGGGTTGGTTGGTTGGCTGTAATGAGGCGCGGGGAGGATGCGAACGGGGATTTAGTTTCTTTGGCGTTTCCAGTCTGCAGCAGATTATTCCCTTTCACCAACACCCAGCAACGGATTTAGCTTGCCAAAACAAGGTAAGGTGAACAATTACTTAAAATAGTCCGTTGGTTTTGTATATTAAAATGTTTCTTTTTCATGCAACATGTCTAACTCAGCTCAGTTGTTGTTGTTCTTTTATTTTTTGGAACAAGGGGCAGCCTGTCTGCTTCTGCCCCGTCTGATGACTTTGATAAAAAAAAAAAAAAAAAAACATGCGCATGTGCGCGTTTCTTTAGTTCGGCTACGTACAGTTGCGGTGCTGGTTAGGCTATTTATTTGTTATTTATTTAATTTTTGGGGGGGCGACGTAGAGTGAAAGGGTAGACGTCTGGATTAATAGAGATTATTATAACAACGCTGACCATAAATGCGTGGTTGTTTTGAATCCACCGCGGTTAGGCTATTGTGGAATTTAGCCTATTACAGACCTGTGTTTTATTCCTGTTGGATTGCATATTTTTGCTTGGAAAGCAAGCATGTTATTATGGCTTTGTTTGCTGAAGCAGACAGCATCTTTCATTCGGTCAACTTCGCCAAGCGCGCGCCAGACTGTCTTCTTGCACATTATAATTAGAATCACTCAAGTGTGAATTTGGAAAGGACTGCGCTCGAGACGCTTAAAATGTATTTTTATTTATTTATATATAACACAATTTCTGAACACTGCCCAACCACCGCAAAATCTCTGTTTATACAATGTAGCTCCACCTGTGCCTTAAAAACGTGACGTTACAACAGTCTAGGCTACAGTGACGACGGGTTTTGTTTGTGTGTGTGTGTGTGTGTGTGTGTGTGTGTGTGTGTGTGTGTCTGCGTGCTCAAGTTGCTGTTGTTTTCCCGCTGCATATTGATTTCACAATTTACCTCTTTCTTTACCATGCAACAGAGGTACCACGTAAACATTTTAGATATTTAGTCATGAGCACCTAAAAAATTTGGAATCTGCGATTTCGCATCTGTCCATTGTTCAAGATGTTTTCCAGAGAAGCATGACTCATTGTCTGTTCGTGACGTTTTGACTAAGTTGCTCGTTTACGTCATCAATTTATTCGAACGCTATAAGTAGTCTGTTTTGCTTTTTGTAACCTATTAAATTACAGGATTTTTTTTTTTTTACAAAATGAAGGGGGTTGGGAATTACATTAGCATTGCAAATAAGCTTTTGAAAAGCACGGACACCTGCTGTCTCGTGCATTTGCATTGCCCCATCACACCTCCCCCCCTCCACACACACACACACACACACACACACACACACACACACACACACACACACACACACACACACACACATTCACTTCTGCAACAAGGTTTGTGTCCACGGTTTTAGCTCAAATCTAGGCAGCTTCTGCAGACGCCCCCCTCTCCTTGCTCGCTTTCATAACAAAGGCAAGGGGCCAAAATGGCTTGTCAATGAAAAGAGAGGACAAAACCTTCCAGATTTAATTGTTCGTGTGTCAGTCGGCTGGAAAAGCGCGGACTCAGACGACGGTACGCGTTTAGTGAAATTAAAATTGCATCACACTCAGACAGCGACCTGTTTTTGGCTACTGTAAATGTAGGGAACCTGCATAGCTGCAGAAGCAATCACAGGCCAAATCGATTATACTGTATGGCCGGGTGTCTTTTACAGCTTTACCTTACCACTTACCCCAAATGTTAACTATTTTCAAGTTGAAAAAGCTTGAAATTGGTTGGAGCTTCAGAAGAGTCTCAAGAAAGCTAAGATATTGAACCATAAAAGAAGCCTCAGTGGACTGAGAAGAAGGAACCTAGTGTTAAGAAGGCAATACAGCTTGACCCGGGGTGAAGCATTCATTAATAAAATGGGCTCTTTCATCATCATGCAGACATCAATATAAAGAGCTATTTTTACACAGGGTTTTGTATGCCTTTTGGAAATCCAGACCCTCACAATGAATTGGAATATGCGGAAATGCTCACCAGCTAAACTCTTAAAAGTGCCTCCAGGAGCCTTGCTGCTCATTAGAGAATATTTACTAGTGAACTTAAGAGTGTGGAGGATATTTTAACCAGTCTGTTGGCTAATTAAATGTGGAAGATTCACTCTCATGCCTGTTACTTTTTGACGCCAGGCTATCAGGTTTTGCTGGGACAGTGTGCACCAGCAATAAACCTCTAAAAACAGTGCTGAATACCAAACAAAATCACTGGACAGCATTGCTTTAAATATAGGAGAGGGTACTAAAAACTTTTATTAAATTTAATGATACATACTCCCCCTACACACAGCCATCATGATATATCTACTCTTTCTACCATTCATAAATTATTTTGTTAACACATTAAGAATGTTTATTCAAACTCAGTTTGATTATGGATAAGAAGAGCATTTGACATGTTTGGAATCTATAAGTAGAATGGAGAAAGTTGCCATGCCAATTAATTTGATATACTCTCACTTTCCTCCCTCTAGATTTGAGACCCAGCATCTCCATACGGAATAGGATGCAGAATTCCTTGTTTCTTGTGGGAATGCTATCTAGCACAGCTGGTTATCGATGAACTCTGTTCCATACATAATATAAGAAAAAACACAGTGTTCAAGTGAAGGAGCTCAAAGAGCACTTTTTGAGATGGCAGCAACAGAGGCCACAACAGAATCGGTCCGAGTGGATGCCGGGGAGACCAAAGCTGTGGAGGAGCCTTCAAATGCAGAGTCATCCCCGGTTCCAACTGAGGAAACACAGCCTACCAACGAGGCACCCCAGACCACAGAGCCACCAGCAGACAGCAAAGTGAAGCCAGCCTCAGAGAAAATCTGGGACTCTTTTCTGAATAAAAGTGGGCTCGGAAAAGTAATGGGAGGGAAGAAGAAAAAAGAGCATAGTACAGTAGCTGAAGAGGTTCTGACAGAAGATACAGAAAAGGCCTCGGCCACAAATAAGAATGATCTAGGGGAGGAAGCAGATCCTAAAGATCAGTCAAATATCCAGCCAGCAAGTGAAGCAGCAACGGATGGCCAAGTTATTGAAAAAGTACCAGAAAATGAGGAGGCTGCCCAAGACCAGAAGGCAACTGGTGCCAAGCCAAAGCAGGGAGAAAAGTCCAGTGTACGTGATTTCATTCGCAAGCCTGTTGCCAAGATTTTCTCCCACAAAAGCACAGAGAAAAAAGAAGGCTCGGGAGAATTATCAAAACATGGAAAGGTTCGGTCAAAATCTCTTGACAGACTGGAGGATGCTGATGCCAGCACAGCCGTAGCAGATCAAAATGAGGACCCACAATCACCAGAAGAGGCAGATAAGTCAACTTCCCAAACTACAAAACCAATGAAACGCTGGCATTCTTTTAAGAAGCTTATGGCACATAAGAGTCAGAAGAAAAGCAGTGATGAATTCAAGGATGCAGAAGGAGCAGAGGGTGGTGGTGCAGATGCAGCAGGGGACACTGGGACACTGGACTCAACTACAAAGTCAGAGCACACTGGGCAAAAAAGGTGGAAATTGAAGAGGTCATGGACTTTTCAAGGTCTAAAGAGAGATCCATCAATAGTTGGAATCCACAAACCAAAGGACAAAGACTCATCAGATAATCTCAAAGATGAGAATACCCCAGATGCAGAGCAGGGGGCCACACAAATATCTGAAGATTCAAAGGTATCAGTTGATGGAGAAACTCAAGAGAAGACCCATGCAGATGGAGAAGAAGAGAAAGAGGCAACTGCAGCAGCAACTGCAACAGCACATACAAAAATTGTAGACCAGCATTCAAATGATATCTGGACCTCAATTAAAAAGCGAGTAATTCCCAAGTCAAAGAAAGCAGCAGATGCTGGTGGAGAAGAGGAAGAACCAACAGGTGAACAAGAACAGACTGAAGAACCACAGGCGGGTAAAGACTCAGGCAAGACAGCCAAGTCAAAAAGGACACATTTCAACCGTGCTGTCTCACTAAAGAATTTCATACTGCGTAAGGGGAAGAGTACTAGCATGGATATGGGGGATGGCTCAGCAGTACAGAAAGAGAATAAAGGGGAATCTAAAGACACGGATGGCTCTGCAGACACAGCTGGGGCAACTGACCTCCCACAGGGTGGATCAGAGGACCAGGCTGCCACAGCAAGTGAGAGCAACAATGAAGCTCAGGTGGTAGATGAGCACAAAACTTTTGATGGAGAGGATAAGGCCCTCCCAAGCATACCATCTGGTGAGCAGTCAGACACGCCTCACTTATCATCAGAGGGAGGAGACCAGACAGAGCCAACTGTGGAACCCAAGACCAATGGTGAGAATGGATATTCAGGCGCTACTGTAGAAGACACCACAGCACATCATAATGAGCCTCTTGTCCAGGTTGATGTTGTAAAGGAGGAAGAGACAAACCTGGAGGACACCAACTCTAGTGACAAAACTTGTACAAAGGATGGGAAGATTCTGAATCAAGATGGGAACTGTGGTACTGAAAATGCAGTTGCTGAAAGTGGTGAGTTTAAAGCAACAATTGACTCCAATGACAAGACAGAACCTGGGAAGACAGATTCTATAGTAGGATTAGGTGTTAGTATTGAGTTAGAGACTGGGGTGTGTTGCAGTTCTGACAATGGAGGGTCCTTTTCTGAGTCAACAAAAAACAATGATGAGCAAGATGACCAAGAAGAGACCGTGAAGAGGATGTTTTATCAGGCTGCAATTTCCATCGTCCGAACTGTTTTACTGGCAGCCACTGACCAGTTAGTCAAGGAGAAGGATTTCCTGGACAGTAGTCCAAAATTCTCTCAAACAAACCATGGCAATTGTACAGATGTTGATGTTGGTTACTGTCATTGAACAGTCAACAAAAAAATAGATGCCCTTTATTTATTCTGGTTTGTAATAAGGGTCTTCATCACTATGTATGTAAATGTATTCTTGCATCATGGATAAACTTAGAAGCTATTAACCTGTAATATCCCAACTACACCTACCCACTTCCTTTGTTTGCTGTTCTATGTTGTATTATTGATGGGAAGGAAGTTGGTTTCATATATATATATATATATATATATAGTTTTTTTTAACACTAATGATGCTTCTTAATATGTCTGATAGAGACTATTCATAAATAATATAATTAACCATATTGTAGCTCATTGCCAAGTGTGTATTTTAGCCAGCAACAATTAACAGGGGTATTTTACTTAAAGTTTTGAGTTAGGGCGACAATTTGAAATGATATTTGTGGTATTTTTATTAGTGCTAAAAATATTTTAGAAAATATATAACCAAGCTGTTATAGAGTATGTGCAACTTTAAAATGCATACTGTATTTGAATATATACATATATATTGTAATATATTTAATCTCTTCTGTTATCATTCACCAGAAAAAATGGCGGGAAACGCGTGAGGCCAAACAAAGAGGATTAGATCTCCATGGGAGTCGTTCAGCGTGGAGCTTTGCCCCTCCCCCATCCCCAAAAAAGAAGTAATCACACGTTTGTCACGATTCACCATGGTGAGAAATGCAATCCATATAGCTAAAAAAAAAAAACTTGAAAAGCAATAATTCAGTCATCAATCAGCACACTCCATTACTGTCAATGTTTTACTTGTCTTCTAGTGAGATTTTATATTATTAAAACGACATTCCATTGAATTGTTAATCTCAACGATCACATATTATGTGATCATAAAGACTGTTAGTTTTATATTAATTGACATTCCGTCTTTTTGTAGCTTTCCTTTCACTAGTAATATCAATGTGATACACATGTCAAATAACTCCAGACTGCCCCCATTGTGGATTCAATACGGAATGTGCTCTAATCTCTGTGCTTGTTTTTAGATTGTTATGTTGTGTACATGAATAAACCACCATAAAACCATTTATCATTCTCTGGGCCTCGTTCTTTTTTTTTTATCTTTATGTATTTAAAAGAATTCTTTCTCCAGATGCTAAATTTTGGTTATAAGAGTTGCTATAAATGTAAAAGAAGATTAGAAGATCATGCTGTTATGTATTAGATCACAAAAAAATAAACTCTCAAATCATCTTAGAATTGAGCTTGCATGTGATTCACGTGATTTCAACACTATACAGCTTTGTGTCTTGTTTAGGATACTATATTTATTATATTATTATATAAACACACACAGTTTGCTGAACATCCCATTCCAGATTTACTGTTCCTTTTCTGTTATAGCATCCGCTCTTCTGTAAAGGCTTTCCACTAGATTTTGGAGCATGCCTGTGGGGATTTGTCCTTTTAGGCACAAGAGCACTAGCAATGTTAGGCACCGATGTTGGGAGAAGCGGTCTGGGGTGCAGCCGGTGTTCCAAATTATCCCAGAGGTGTTCAGTGGGGTAGAGGGCAGGTCTCTTGGCAAACCATGTCTTCATTAACTTGGACTTTGTGCACAGGACACATGTTGGGGCTAGGCTTCCTAGATCCAGTGAAGGGAAATTCATCCTATATAATTGTGAAATCATCCTCTTATATAATCGTGTGCTTCCAACTTTGTGGCAACAGTTTGAGAAAGGCCCACATATGACGGTGATGGTCAAGCGTCTGCAAATTTTGCCAAATAGTGTATCTAAAAAATATTTAAAAATATATATATATATATATTTTATTGCAGTTTTTTTTGGTTGTATCAGGTACAGCCCACACAGTCTCAGAAAGCTGAGGGATGTGCCCCTGTGTCAAATCAAACATGCCCCTGTGTTTCTATCATCTTTGCAATAATACAATGCAGAAATACAGTTCAAACATTGTCTGAAAAGTCAATAAAGACTGCCATTTTAATTCCATCTCATTGCAAGATTGTACATGACTCACATACAGAGTTATGAGGTGAAGAATATGTTCAGTTCAGCACAGCACAGTTAATTCTGTCAACATTGGGGGCACTGACAAGAGATGTATACAAAACATTGCTCATGTTGCAGCAGTAATTTTAGAATTTTTAGAATTTTAGGAAAGATTTTAGAAAATCAGACTTTAGCTTTTCAGATTTATGGCCAAATTGTCTCTTTACACAATGCTCTAAGTCAAACAGAACCTCATTCTAGAGAGAGCAGAGATTGTTCTGAACATGTTGATATAAAATACATGGATGGGTAAAGCGTTGTATGCAAGGACCTTTAAAGGCGAATTTAAGAAAATATGCAAAAATTGAGAAAATGGCTTTGGGCCATAAATGGTTAATAAGTCTCAGATCATAAATAAGAACCAGACTGAATGAAGAAGATTCATAAATAATGACTACTCATTATGATGGGAAGGATAACCATAAAAACAACAGCACAAGCATTTAACCACTGCAAACTGGCAAATAACAGACTGATGGCTAATGAGTGAGGAGCCTTAGAAATCAATATATATTGACAGCTAAACAATGAACTTGAATGTAGCTGCTGATGCATTGTTACATCAACACTCAAGATTCCAGTAGGACTAATTGTTGACCTACTTACTTATAGCATATTTAAAGTACAAATTTATATGCACACATACACAAACTGTAGCTGTCTATCAATCAAAAAGGTAAGCCCTCAAGATTCAGCTGAATCATAAAGTATTTTGCCAATATTCATGTAATACACAATTTTTGCAAAAAAAAATATATAAAATCAATTTGTGGGGATGACTAAATCAGACCTTTTCAGTTTGCATCACTGAACTAAAAACTAACTTATCTACTGCAGTTATTCTCAGATACCCTAGAGCAACGTGAGTGCTTGCTATAATTCATGGAACATTAAACTCACTTTAGATAAAATTCTCTCGAAAAGCAGTCTGTTCGATCAGTAAGAGCCCAGACACATGACACTAATGAGCATGTTAACTGAAAATACAGTAAGCAGAGGCATGTTGTTTCATATACCCCGTATGCTAAAGGTAACACTTGGAGTGGAAAAGACACTCAATCTTAAGAAGTATAAAGTAGTGTTTTTTTAATCACATTTTGTATCTCAGATATGTAAACAAATGTCAAATATGATTACAGTTCGGGTTGAAGAAGCCAACACCCTCCCAATGAAAATATAAATACAAACAGGTAATACAGGCAAAAACAATAACTGTCTGTTGGGTACCTTCATTATTCACATTCCACATATTTACATACATCACGTATAATTCAAGATAAAATAAGAGTTTACAGTAACAGACACTCAATATTTACAACACATACATACGGCATAATTCTATTCCATTTTTGACATCTCAAATTTTGTGGTCATGATTTCCTGCAAAAAAAAGGAGGGCATAAAGACATTATGCATCTTCCTGAAAAAAGCAAATATATTCAAACAACATAATATGACTGGACATCATCCAAGGGACAATATAAACTATTGCATAAATGCACCAGAATAGTGGTTAATAGCGCTGTGTAATGTGTGTTATCTTCTACTAACAGGCAAGACTTTACAGGCTGTAATAGCAAATGAGTATCTCTAAGGCAAGATTAAGAAAGCTGTTATTAGTCAGACAAAAGCACCAAAGCGTATGTGCTCTCATTGTTCTCGGCAGAAAGAAAAATAAGCAAGAGGGAGAGAGCAAGGTTAAGTGATGTGACGTGGCTGGCTGATCTCTTTATGCTCTACGTTATGAATGCAGAGTTCGCCCACTTCTGGCTTTACACGGTATTACACAGCATATACTGAATAACCAGTGGAAGGTGAATAACTTCAGCCTTAAGACCTGATACACAACTGACAGTATTTCTCCGCCCTCTAAAATAAATTTCAAATATGTATATAAAATCTCCTATAACAGCTGAATACTACTCCTCTATGTGACCCAAAGTGTGCTGCTGTTCTCATTGACCTGCTTGTATCAGATGATAAATCACATGACTCTTGGATTTGTCCAAAAAACAGTGGGCATTATTTAACACATTCTTCCAAGTGTCTCTCTCACACACACACATACGCACGCGCACAGTTGTGCTTGAAAGTTTGTGAACCCTTTAGAATGTTCTGTAATTCTTCATAAATATGAGCTAAAACATCATCAGATTTTCACACAAGTCCTAAGTAGATAAAGAGAACCCAGTCACACAAATGAGATGAAAATATTATACTTGGTCATTTATTTATTGAGGAAAATGA
>JAQQZR010000003.1:10730555-10746073 GCA_030068235.1 Notoglanidium macrostoma
TGTTCACTGAAAAGCATTCCAGGTGACGACTTCATGAAACTGGTTAAGATAATGCCGATTGCATCATCACGGTAAATATTGGCTACTTTGAAGTATCTAAAATATGAAACATACTTTGTTTTTTTGTTTGACACTTTTTTGTTTACCACATAATTCAGTATATGCCATACGTGTTGCTTCATAGTTTTGATGAATTCAGTAATGCTTTACAACATAGAAAGCAAAAAAATATAAAGAAAACCCTATGAAAAAGAGTAGGTGTGTCCAAACGTTTGACTGATAGTGTATGTATCACAAAACTTAAACTTGCTTATAAAATGGCAATAATACATTAGTGTTAGATTAAAAAGTTAAATACTGATAAATTTGTTTATTATTAATAAACAAATCTATAATAAAGGTATTTTAAATTTGTATATTAAAAATACATTTAAAAATAATTAAAATCTTAAATAATTTATCCACACAATATCACATCAGCAACTTCCAGTTACTCTGTAATTACTAAAAAGAAAAAGAAAAAGAACGATATCCACAGTATCCAAGACAAGGGTACTGTAAAATAATTTTGGTATTGGTATTATATTGGCATATCGCTCAGCCCAACCTGACGCTAATCACTCTGATATTATTCCATTCCGGTTATATAATAGGGAGTGTTGTAAGAGCTTTTGATCATAGTGTAATTAAAAAATAGCAGCTAAATCTTCCTAAACATGAAATGAATATTGCATATCTAACCCTATTACAGCTGTGCAGTGGCTCCGCATAAAAAAGTATAACATCAAATAGATGGCTAACACAAAGGATATCCACCACACAATGCAAGAGTCAGTGACAGCCAGAACAATGTCACACAGTAGTCTGCTGGAGTGCCCTTGCGCCTGTGAGAAAGACAGGTTTGCCTTCAGCAACTTGAACGACAGCAGCGCTACATTAATATCCTTAAATTGTTGAAATTGAGCAGAGATCAGGATCTTTGTTTGTGAGTTTGAGTAGAACTTACACTTCCTTGCTGTGCTGAAAATTGGAAGTGCACTGCTGATCACATTTACATTCATAAACGATATACGAGTAAGGTGGTAGGTGACTTCTGTACTACGGGAATTCTGAAATATGAATATCGTAAGCCACTTGACTGAGACACTCCTTACCGAGTTGACCCTGAGAACCCCCTCGACTATGGAGAAGCCGAGATAGAGCAGTCCTACTCCTACCACCCTGTGCAGCAATGCTCCAAGCCTTGGTCTGCAATAACAAAATATCACTAAATGAGGGACACTCCGTGATAAACTCACTTACACTGAAGCTTATCAATGAGTACATTCCCAATTGATCTGCGATCTTCTCAAAACAATTAATAAAGCTGCTCTTATAAGCTGGTAAAAATAATGTCTGTATAATGAACAGATTAAGCCACTTACTTGACAATACCATAACCCAGGCTGGCAATTATGACAAGCACTCGAGCCAGAGTTCTCTTCACAGCAGACAATATCTCAGCAAACACCACAGCACCTTGGACTACAATAGATAGAGAGATAGATATAGAGATAGAGAGATAGACAGATAAAATCTCTTTCCTTGGCCAAGATCCATATCTCAATGAAACAGGATTGGAAATTTTAGTAAAATTATGATTTTCTGTAATTTATCAATAGATTATGTACTTACTTAATAATCTATAAAATGGAAAACCTTCAAAACTTTGATTCAGTTCAGAGCAATTCAGGCCAACACTGGTGACTAGACATGCTTTGATGCAGTCAGGAATATTTTGGGAATACATCATGGTGCACACAACAAATTGTCTTTAATATTTTCAAATGATAGGACTGTAAGAGAACCATATCATAACAATAATTAACTTATGTGTGAACTCTAGGACGGGTTTTGTGCTATGACTACCCTACATACTATCACACCTATGAATTAAGCTTGGAAAATGTTCAGAGAAGAAACAAATTAGTAAATGCAGGCAATTACTGAACTGCTGTTGTGCCATGAATATACACCTAAAGGTTACGCAGCTTGTAAAACTGCATACCACGTCTAAGGATTTAATCCACCTCAAAGGTTTTGTACCACCCAGAAAGAAAAAGTCATGTCAAATGCAAACAACTGCAAAATAGCAATTTTATAATGACTATTGTAGTTAGCACTTAGTCACCTAGCACTGCAGAGTACACCTTAGCTCACTTTTGCGGTTATTTTTTGTTTGTTTGTTTTTGTTAAGTAGTCCATAATGCCTTATTAATTACTACAATTCATTTTAAAGGCAGGATAGCCAGGTGCATTTTAGTCTTCATTAACAGATGATACAAACATGAACTGTGTAAATATGTTGGCAAGCATTTAACTATTGCGCTAAAGCATGGAATTTGCTCAATTATTTTAGCAAATGAAGTCTGGTGCAAAAGTAATCTGACCATCAATTCTTAAAATGTATGCATAGAACATAATTTTTGCAATTTCTTTTTGCACAACTTAAGACGACTTTTAATACTAAGACGACGGTTTAATAATCTTACAACAGTTATGCTATAATATTTCGGGCCAGACTTCTCAGGTGGTCCAGCTCATAGCAAGGCTGTATCCGACTTGTCATTCTGAAGCAGTTTTCAGATGCTCATAGAAAGATCAGTATTGTAGAAAGAGATCTGAAACTTGCTGCATTGTTGCAGAAGTTGGTTCTGACAAATACTACCATCATTGTGGACACCAGGTATTACTTCTAATCTTAGCTAATGTTTTGAATGCAAGAAAATCATCACTTTTACTACTCCTGCTTAGTATTTGGAAGAAAAAGAAAATTATTTATACTACATACCTATGTTTTCTCTCTTGTATCTTGTATTGTGTTACGTATGGAGCAAAGCCACTAATTTCAATTACAAATAAGCTCATGATTTTGTTATAACCACGAGTCAATATTGCTGACAAATATGTACAATTTGAAAAAGTGTCCAAATTCAGTGTTCATAAGATGCTAGAGATATGAATTTTTGCTTGCATAAGCAATGGCTATTAGCACCCCGATTCCCATGCACCAACCCATATATTTAAAATATTGCTGATGTCATCAATGTGGAATCAATGGGAATTTCCCAAAGCTCCTAGAACACCCCATAAACCAGTTATCAGGATTTTTTTGCCTAGAAGTATTGTTTAACTATAGAGCTGATGTCTCAAGGATTTTGAGACTGCCTACACTTTTGTGCCTATAATAGCCCATGAAAACAGCACAACTGTCTCAAGTTATCTATCTCCTCCTCTCATGCACTACCCATCATGCCATCCATTTCAGCCTTGCTCTGGGAGTGTACTCCTAAATGGTGAAGCACACATTAAGTCATGCCTGTAAAGTTGGAACAAATAAACTTAATCTCCTAGCAAATAATGTAAAGCTCAGCAAAAGAAAAAAGGGGTGAACATAGACTCGGAAGTATATATTTGCATTGAACATAAAATATGGTTTAACGCAAATGATTTGAAGCGTACAAGACAATTGTTGTAATCCCTTCAACAAACAAAAAAATGGAGACTCACTGTTGTTTCAATTAAACTAGCTGATCTCTTAGAATAAAGAATGATTACCGAAATAAAACATGAAATGAACCTGCAACCTCTAAATCCATCTAAAGTCCTTTCCAAATGAAACTTGGTGGTTATAGACCACACATCACAAAGAACAAGCTATAAGAAAGAAAATGGAGGTATGTTATATGGTACAGGGAATGTTTTTGATACATTTTCAAAATATTAGTCGTAAGTAGTACATTTGATGAATTTCTTTGAAATATGAAACTTTATAGCTAAGAGCAGAAGCATTGTTTGGTATTCATAAATGTGTCAGTCCCAATAGAGGGCACTACTATAAGCCTCCAGTAAGTTACAAGTCTTTACCTACAATATTTTTAGGGACCTTTTAGAGCCTATCTGAATGGTGCGCCATAAATATTTTTTTTACGTGAATATTGCATTTTCAGCCATTTTGAAGCGCCAAACTTCCAAGAATAAGACAGATCCAGGTTTGACATTATCCGGTATCTCTGAGAATTACCTCAGCTTTGACAAAAAATTTTTTACAAGAGTACAGCTTTGTTGGAACACTGAAATAAAAGCATACCAATAGTGATGATATCACCAATCTAATATAAAACCAGCTGATACTGTAAAATATCAATATCTGGTCAATATTACTTGGTAACTCTCCATTATTCTCCATCAAATTGCAATCTTAGCCCAGGAGTCTGAAGTAATCTCAAGACATTGATGCAACATTTTGGAATTTGGGCAAATTGACCTGGAATGACCCATTAACAATTAGCTAATATTTCAGTACTTTAGTTAGGAAATATTGATATGAACATTGTTGTTTTCTGCAGGTTTTTTTTTTAACTTTTCCCTTTGAAGGAAATGAGGACTTGCAGCTTTTTAATGGTTTTCATCAGAAGAAAAATGCTTTCAACAGGCTGTTACCTGAGACGCCATCATAACGGATGCTCTGAAGCTCTGCGTAGTAGACAGCCTTCTCTAGCATGCCCAAGAAAATGACGCCTCCTATCCAGAACTGGATACGCAACAGATCTCTCCAGTAGCAGGCAGAGAGAGCAAGCCATAGCACACCAAACAGCACGTAAATGATGCACATCACCATGTAGAACTGAGGAAGGAATTCCATAAAATACATAGTTCTCACAAGATACAATGAGGGTGAGGGGAAATGTGCAACAAAGTTCAAAGAAGAAAACAACAACCATGGAAAAGAATAATTTTCCAGACTTACAATCATCAGGGGCCAGTCCGAGGCTGAGATATACTGATAAGGCCCCAACATGCGGACTTCCACTGTGGACAGAGGAAATGGATTGAGCAAAAGTCTAACCAAACTCTTGTACCTCTGTTATACTACTCTTCAGTTATCCTTTGTGTCTTACACTTCATGCTCCATTTTGACTCTGTGGCTGGACTTGCAATGTGGATAATCAATATGTATGGGCTGTCCTCCCACGTCTGTGCCACCGTGTAATGTGTAGGGTTCTGGCACCACAACAGAAAAATGGCCTAAATGATAGGACACTCCTAATTAAACGCTAGAGAAAGCTCTGAACCTGTGCTAAACCAACTCACCAGATCTTTGGCAACTGGCATCTTGTCTTGCTTCTTGGTTTCCACACCATTGCTTGACACCGCTGAAGTTGGTTTTGAGACCTATGGAGACGGAAATTTTTTATAGATCATTAACTTATAATATAGATATAGTATATCAACAGAGCTGGGTAATACAACAACATAATTAGGTCTGTCACAAATATGATATTTGTAATGCAGAATTACTGTCATACACAAACTTTTGAGTAGCAGTGTAATTGTATTTTCTGCTGCCACATTTGGAATGTGTCCTGGAACACAATTCATCAAAAGTGGACACAGCAACTCAACACTGCACATTGAACTGGTTTGACTATTAGAGTATGAAAATTAGAAAGGGAAGCCATAGCACCAATAACATCTATGACTGAAACAGACCATGACATAACAATGCCATGATTTGATCATAAACTAACGGAAAGGAAACAAGGTTATTACTGATTATATATATTTAGATAGAAAGAGATGGCTGGGAAATCTAGAAATGCATTGAAATCAGCTAAAATAATTGCAATTAAGTGATAAATTATTTCATTTATATCAAATATTTTCAGTTATTGCATAAAAACTTCATATTTGATTCGAAATATCATGAAAAAGTATTAAAATAAGATATTTTTGCCATATTCCAACCCCTGCATTTAAAACACATTATAATTACTTTTATAATAATAGATAACTATAGTTGCTTTTGCCCTCTTGATAAATTCAGACTGCTACATTATAAACTGTCGTCTGACTGGGACGTACACATAGTAAAAACTTTATCAGGAATTTTCATTCTGATAATATGCTGTCTTATCTTTCAACTCCTTTACCTCTGTCCCTCTTCTCTTCCGCTCTGGTTTACCGGACGTTTCCTAAAACAAGGAAAGTATTCATTCAGTAGCTTGTTTGAATAAGTTTGAATAAAGTACAATTGTTGTTCAGTCATGAGATAAAACACCTATTTAGTTAACATGTATATCTCACCGGTTGGTGAGGTTTCATAATTGTTGGATATTTGAGTTCTGGCATGGCCAACTGCAATAAGTAAACATAAAAAGAACACCAAATGAATCAAATGATTAAAAAGACAGACCACTTTGAATGCAGACTCAGTACCCTATCATGTAACCTTAGCATACTGATTGATTATTTTTATTACAAACAAAATGCTTGTCATTAATAATATATTAAGACTCAGCTGTCATGCTGTATATATCTATATATACATATCTACATGTATGTAGAAAATGTGCAAAAGGACCATTGTGCAATTGTACAGAGTGCAAGACGCGGGAATAAATATAGAATATAGAATAAAATGCATAATTACGTATTATATTAGTGCATAATTTTGATCTATTATACATATAATAAAATAAATGATGCCATACCACATTGCTGGGTATGGATTGTCCGCACTGAATAGGACTGTAATTGTGTTTGATATAGTAACCGCTATCGCCATTCTTGGACACTTCGCTTTTGCCGAAGTACTCGTCCGCATTTTGAGGCTGTCAGACACAAATCACAGAAGCTAATTCATACTGACATACTTTATAAGCATTAATGAATGTGTAATGGACATTCTGTAACAGACAAATAAAGTGGTGTACTGACCGCTTGCTCAAAGGCTACTTCATAACACCGGCAGCTGCGTAGATACCACGATATAACCAGGTTTACTGAAGAATCACAATCTTCTTCAAGCCCTGGAACAGCATATTAAATGAAAGAACAGCTTAAATGGTATCTATGTAAATAGTGGTTTCATTTTTTTGAAAGGCCAGAAAAAATTGCAAGAGTGTTCACAGAAGCAATGTATGGAGTAAGGTGAGGCCATATTAACTGTTTACTTACATTTGATTTCAATCTGGGATTTATTAAACATTGTCTTCGAGTAAGAGAAGTGGGATTTTTCCTTAATCATTTCCTGCAAAGTAAAAACCAGAAAGAGCACTTTAGCATGTCAGAGATATGAATCACGTGGGTGTGAAAAGTTTCACCAACACCTGATTGTGTAACAAGTTCCCCTAAAAAGTGTACACATCTCAGCTACCAGACAAACCACGTCGTAAACCGAATATTATGAATGTAATTCATTTATAAGAGATGGTAGCTAGAATTGTTTGTCGTGTCAGACTTACACAACATAAGGTCTTGTTTCTCAGTCTTAAAAAAAATAATAATAATTAACACCAGTAGTTAACAGTATGCCAAACAGATAACACACACTGATAGGCTAGCTTCCTAGCCTGCTAGCATCAGGAAATCGTTTAATATTACAAATGGTGTAAAAGTGCTTTGCTGGTCTGTCTTAATGCGTTAACATATATCGAATTACTGAATGGCATAATATAACATTTTATTTAAATAAAAAACGCTATCTAGTTACTTGGCTACATATAGCTAAGCTGTGGCTAGCAGAGACAGGAAGGCTACTCAACTTACGCTGTCCACATTGAGAGTCCATTTCCCCGGCTCTAACACGGCATTAAGCGGCAGAATGGATAGTAAAATAAAGACTAAGGCAAGCAAAGTATTTCTCCGATTTGGAGACAATGCACAGTGGGTCACAAAAGTTGCCATTTTCTGTTAAATTTCGGTGACAACTTCACCGAGGATTACTACTTCTCTTGTAAGTGTGCCATACTGGGATGTTACGTAGTGGGCGGGGCAAGCTTGCTTTGAACGTGTAATAGGCGGAAGTGCAGCAAGATAAGTAAATATATTTTTTAGAAATTAGAAATTTCAATATATGTTTTAATCTTAGTAGCAGAAGGTATTTCAAGATACCCATGTGTGTTTCCTTGTCATTGGATCTGCATGTAATTAAAGACTCATATAGAATATTATACAACGTTGTATGAAAACTACGGCTCACCTGTCCTATGTTGCTGTACCTGTGCCCACTCCAGCCTCAGCCTTTCAGTTTTTTTCTGACAGAAGTGGAGCCCGATGTGGTCTTCTGCTGTTGTTGCCCATCCGTCTCAAGGTTGATGTGCTGTGCATTTTGAAATGTTTTTTCTTCTCACCCCAATTGCACGGAGTGGTTATCTGAGTAACTGTAGACTTTCTGTCAGCTCGAATCAGTCTGGCCATTCTCCATTGACCTCTCTCATCAACAAGTGGTTCTGTCCACAAAACTGTTGCTGACTGGATGTTTTTTCTTTATTGCACCATTCTGTGTAAATACTAGACTGTTGTGTGTGAATATCCGAGGAGATCAGTAGTTGTAGAAATACTCAAACCAGCCCGCCAGGCACCATCAATCATGATATGGTAAAAATCACAGAGATCACATTACTCCCCATTCTGATAGTTGATGTGAACATTACCCAAAGCTGCTGGCCTGTATCTACATAGTTTTATGCATTGCACTGCTACCATTTGACTGGCTGATTAGATAATTCCATGTAGGCATACCGGTGTCCCTAATAAAGTGTTCAGTGAGTGCATATAGAATTTTTTAGAAATATAATGGTCCCATAAAACACAAAGAATTTGATGTCATCGTGGGTGCAGTGCCTAAGAAAGTTATATGACTAATTAAACGGTAAAGGAGCACAAATGATGATCTATTAAACTCAGATTGTTTAAATTCTGTGGGGAATATCAAAGATAAGGAAAGCATTTTAATTGGGTCCTCCAGCAACAGATTTTGGTCATTAATAACAGTGTGCAATAGAAGTGAGTGTGGACAATTACAAATATATAACATTAATAAAAAGGTAAAAGAAATGTCTTTCAAAATACTCCACAGAATCTAACCAGTGTAACAGGTTTAAAAGATTTCATTTGAATTTGAATTTGAATGAGAAGTGTGAATTCTGTGAGATAACGACCAAAACAACTGACCATCTTTCCTTTTATTGTGTTTATGTTGGAATGCTTTGGGACAGTGTTTTCCAGTTTATTGGGCAAAACAATAGAACTACAAAAGTATACATTTTTGAGGGTATATTTTATGATAAACCTGTCAAGACACTATTTCTTCTTATATATAAATAGACTTTTGCTTATTTATTACCCTGGCATAAACTGATTTTGTTAGTATAATTTTAATTTATAATAGATTGCAATGAAGCAAAACTTTTTTTTTACATTTTTAAATATTTTATATTTTAACAGATTAAAACACTTGTTTGTTTTTGTTGCAAGTATTTGAACTGAAATTTTATTAAGGTCCATGTTACATATTACTCCTGATTAAAAAAAAAAAATTAAAGCAATATTATGGAATGGTTTCATTAACCAGATTGAAATCAGATGGTTTTAACAAGGTTGTTTTCATACATTTACAGCATAATTCAAAGTTTGTTCTGATTGTTTGTGTTGATTGTTAGGTAGGAATTACCAAAAACCTGTTTTGTAGATAGGCCTAGTTGAGGCAAATTCGGTATTACTGGCAAGGGAGCATGGTGGGACAACAAGAAATAAGCCATGGAGATTTACATTCCCCTTGAGCAAGGACCTCAAAGAGAAACATCACCAGTTAGCCATTCTTGCTGTTGAACCTGTCAGGTTGGGGATTCACTGATCGAGTAGTTACGGTTCATGGTGTGTTTGTTGTTCTTCAGATCCTACCACATTTAGCCAATCCTATTCACCTGTTCCTCTTTTTATGTTTTAGTGAACTCAATTTTTCCCTCCTACTCCTACACATGTGAAGTATGTGAATATCAGACACTGAAGTGTACATGTGTGCTTTTAGGGTGGGAAGAGCAGATTGACTCCCTAAACTGGTTAAGTCGGTTTTTAGTTGAGACTTTTTTTTTTTTTAATTGGTGAAACTACTGTGAACCTACTTTTATATTTAGATTACACATATTCAGTCATATTCATATGAACAAAACAGACTACAAAAACTAATGAAATTGATCCAAATTGCTATTTTACAAAAAAAAAAAAAAATGGGCAACGTTATGCTATGTCATATACCATTTGTGTATTATTTACACTCATACCACACCCAGATCACACAAACCTGCTGGAAGCAGCATGCCCAGCCATGAGAACTGAAATTTACTGTTTACTATAAACATGGATATTCAAGGTTGTTTATTTTACGCAAGGTGTATTTAATATCGCCCAAAGTCAATATGACTTGTGAACAACATTCATAGAAAAGTAGTGAAGGGTTAATATTTGTGCCTTATAACGATTATTTAAACTCTATATAACTCACTTGAAGTGCTCTTTAAGGGTTTGTTGAATAATTAAAGGTTCTTATCTTTCTACTTGGAACCTTTTCCTGACAGGGCAACATTCAGTTCCTTTAACTGAAATTCTCTCAAGGGTTCTACAATTTACAGGACTGTACTGCACTGCTGCTCACCAGGAGATTACTGCCTGTAAATTTTTAGGGCGGGGAACATTTTAATGAGCTAGATAGTCACGCAAGTTTCTCCACTCGAAACCCCACAACAACTGACTGGAGGAACTCGTCTTCGTCCGATATAGTAAGCCTTACATTGATTTTAAGCCCAAATGCTTTAAAGCTTTTTCATGCTACTTTTTTGTTTACTATGATACATTCTGCTTTGTGCTGTGAGTCGCTGCGTTAGAGGAAGTTGGATTATTATGACCGAAGTTTGTGCTACATTCGTTTGCATACTGTGTCGGGTCTGTGCCTTGTTTTTTGTCTGAGTTTAACACAATTAATTAGTCAGGTAAGTAATGCGACATAATAACGTACAAGCAGGTTTTGCTTTCAAGCCCAAAATGGCATTTACAAGACTTTTTCCCTTTTACTAGTTTGTAACTAGTACACCGCTGTTTGCGTCACCCTTCAAACAGGAAATGAAATATTCATGTTGGAGAGAAAACATTGTCAGTTATTTTTAAAAATGCTGTGAGTTTGTTTATCACCAATAAGCAGGAACACTACGTTTTTAAATATCATTTATTTCATGTTTTATAGATTTGATCCTGAACCTGTAACTCGTGTCTCCACCATGAATTTGGCCAAACAGCTCATAGGAGGCTTTCTGGATGTTGTGAGGTGAGTCAGCTTGCATGTTTTGAGGTTTCAAACTTGGCTATAAAGGTATTTTTTTTAATCTTACTCTGCAATCTGTGCCGTTTCTTGTTCAATGCATTTCAGTCTAACAGTAAATGTCTTCTCTCTTCTCGTACCTACATTTCACAGCAATATTGATCATTCCCAGTTTACTCCTTCAGCTCCGGTAAGTTACTATCATAGGCCTATTCATTTTTATTTGTTTGTCATTGCCAATCTGCCTTTTAGATTTAACCCAGATACACTCTTATGATACCAAAGTCACTTAAGTAATATTTAATTAAAGCAAATGGTATGTCTATACTCCAGCTTGAAAAGTGTACATATGATTTTCACTGTGGATTTTCTGACTGTGTGCCTCAGCCTCCTCCCCGTAGACCCCTAACACATGTTCAGGCTGCGGCGAATGAAAGCGAAGGGGACAGGCAGTTCCGCAAAGTTTTCCAGCAGCTTGCTGGAGAAGTAAGTCCTTCGTGCCTTTGTTTAGGGATTAGAATTTGTTTACAGGTGTGCATACATAATATCATGAAGCAATCTGTATTTATAAACCTGCCTGGTCATGTCAGCTGCATGTGAGAACATGCCTGCAAGTCACACAGAAAAAACCTGGCCACTCATTTTCATATATGTGAAGGCAAGACTCAGTGTCTGTAAAATTTGTCTAGCAACATACTTACCATGGCCTGTTCAACTAGAAAAGTTTGATGTTTATAATATTTGATACTTTGGTATCATCATTTGATCACATATTTTGAACTTTAAAATGTTGTCCTGTTTTATTTTTAAAGAAAGATGTACACTGCATGTTTATACATTATTTTTGAGTTTGTTTCTAGGATCTTTACTCTAGAAAGAAAGGGAGTGGCTTGAGCATGTAAAAACTCACTGATCCGTGTGGTTATGAAGCTTGACTGGTTCCTCCTCTTTAGCACATTCCTGCCGCTGTAATGAAGGGTGACTTAATATCTCTGAGAATTTTGTTGTTAAAATGGGTGGGTTTGTGTGTTATGCAGCATTGTGATGGAATTCCTGGCATCGAATTGATTGATTCTGATTTTTTTTTGTTTGTTTGTTTGGGGTTTTTTTTTTTTTTGGATTGATTAAAAAAAGTAAAAACACACAGGACAGCCTATGCACCTGAATGAAATTTAAAATTTTTATATGTGATTTTATACTTTCAAGATTTAAAATGTAATTTAATCCTAAATGAACCACTAGATAATATCTTTTTCTTAGATTTTGTCTGGGCTAAATAAGGTTTGGCAGACTGTTAATAATTTCTCCCTTTTGCAACTAGTCAGTAATTTTGATTTATCTCAGATTTATTTAAATCTTAGGCCTGGATAAAAATTACATTCTTCCTAAAGTATCAGTTTATTCCCTGCTGAGGTTCAATTGTATAAAGTGAGGGGATTATCTACCTTTATAATGCAGGAAAATTCTTAAGTTACTATTCCTTGCATTAACAAATGCCATTAATTAGTATTTACATTAGTATTTTTTAATATATGAAAGTCTAGAGTACTGATTGTACATTTTATCATTACATGGTGTATATTATAATGTAATTAAATCTTGCAATTTTAATGGATATTATGAAATATTTGCTTGTTAATGGTCAAAACTATTTGTCTACCCCAGTAGACACCCTCAAACATATGCTAGTAGTAAACAGATCAGACACCAAACAAGTGTTTTAAATGAATGGTTGAGCTCCGTGTGGCTTGATGGCATTTACTCCTTGTTTTTCTTGTTTTGTTCTAGGACATGGAAGTAAGCCCTAATGAGCTGATGACTATTCTCAACAAGATTGTGGCCAAACGTAAGTGTAGTGTCAATTTAAACCTGAATATCAGCTTTTATTTACAGCCAGTAATGCTGAAAAGCATAGAGAGAAACATTTTCTTGTGTAGCAAGACAGAATTAAATTTTAGCTGACACAGCGGACAACTGAGAAAACAAATTGGGAAGAAACAAAGTATTAGAAAGTATGAGAAAGACGCTTAGACAAGCTTGCACAAACACAATGGCATAATTGCACAAAGCAAGACATGTGGGGTGTGGTGTGTCTAACATTGATAATGACTGCATAATTAGAAACAGATTCAATCTCAGTTGTATGATTGAAGTTTGAGTGATGATCTGACCATTGTTAAATCAATTGTGAAAGTGCTTGAAATTATGTTGTAGCATGAGAATTCTCCATTCAGCACTGTTTATCATGATGAATATGATTGCCATGATCCACAAACAGATTAATAAAATCTTGTTTTTATTCTCAACCTCTAGATGCTGACATAAAGACTGATGGTTTCTCAATTGAGTCTTGCAGGAGCATGGTGGCAGTAATGGATGTATCCTTTCATACTATAATACATACAAAACATACATATTTCAGAATATGGCATTGTGAGCTAAAATTTCTGTTTCTATGTGTGTATATATATATATATATATATATATATATATGTATGTATGTGTGTGTGTGTGTGTGTGTGTGTGTGTTTGTGTGTGCGCATTACTGCCTTAACACTCCTCAAACAGAGTGACAGTTCTGGAAAGTTGGGCTTTACAGAATTCCAATACCTGTGGAACAATATTAAGAGGTGGCAGGTAAGAGAGCTGTGTTATGTTCTTCCCTTTTAAACTGAAAAAAAAACAAGTCTTGATATAGCAGATTAACATACAATCATTCAAAATAATGGTTTGTCCTATAAGTAAGATAAGTGTTTGTACTTATTGACTGAACAGAACAGGATCTAATATTTGTCAGTTTTGGAGTGCCTGCATTCAGTAACTTATTTGTGCAAATGGGGCACCTCTGCAGCTCTTTTATGTCTTTTAGTAAAAAATTAAATTAATTAAGAAATAATAATAAATAATTTTTATTGAATTAAAATTAAAATTTTAATTCTTTAATTAAAATTAAAATGAAGTTCTTTGTGTCACCTCCCTTCCAAAAATAATTCACCTCATTTCCATGTTCACCACTTGGTGAATAATAATGTTGTTGTAATATCAGTCAAATGTCACACATAATGGATATGATGAAAAAAGACAGCTGACTTTATAATTTGTTAAAGTAATAAGGAAAAGTGAAGGGGCAGAACAAGATGAGAAAAAGCAAAGGATGTGACTGTACCAAGCAGATGAACTGTGATTAGATTTTTAAATTGATCCAAACCAGCCACAAGGTCTAATCTCAGAAATAGTTTTTCTTCAATAGCTTTCTTGACATTTGAAGTATATTTTTAAGATTATTTCTGACATACAAATTAGTAACAAGAAAGACTAGACTTGTTATTGGTGGAGACGTCCACATCAACACCACTGGCATCAAGTTTGACTTGTTGGATTCCTAAAGTACATTGATCTGTCAATGATGAGCATTGGGAGGAGACTGTAAGTTACATGACCACATTGTGGAGTAATTTGTAGTATAATTAGGCAAGCTAAGAAAGTATCTTTTCATTGATTTCAGAATTCACGTTGTTCTGTTCATGTTATGTTGTTAATGAGCATGATGTAGTTTTCTAAGACCTAGTGTTCTGACCAAAATATTGTGAGATTGAGCACATATTTTAAAGCTTAACACAGGTAACACAGTTTACTCCTCCTGTCCTCCCACAGCATCACTGAAATTTTAGTCATACCTACCCAATTGGCCCTAGGCTTTCAACACCACTGTATTACATGCAGCTCTTGGAGTATTGTTCAGAAATTAAAGGAACAAATAAGAATTTTGTTTCTCTGTCCACGACCCTAGTCATATGACTCGGGATCTACTTAAAAGTTTATTCAGAATGGGGAGTGTCACCACAAAGTGAATCCAGTGTTGCAAAACTTCATTTTGCGATATAGCAATTTGAAACAAGAGTGTGTTGAAAAATGACCCATGTATTTTTCAATTTACATGTCAAAATGATCAAATATTTTAAACCTCATTAACTGTAAATGTAAAATATCCAATAAAACAGCATTTTATTTTTTGACCAACTGGACTCATTTTGTGGTGAAATGCCCCAAATATTTAATAGTGAAATAAAAGGTAAATTGACTTCTAAAGCTGAAAATCACAGACAGAGAACAGTAAAAGCAGTAGCTGTATTAGCGTATATATTAACTCATCCAGGATATTACTAACTTCTTGACTGAAAGAAAATGCATCAGTTTGTTCTGTCTCTGCAAACATAAGACTGAATTAGCAGAATTATATATTGCTGAATATATATTATGGTAACAAATAGTAATTAGTCCAGTTGCTCAGCGGTTGATCTTGAAGCTCTGTTATTGACTTTTACCTACTGTGTTTTAAAGCAAGGTATGAGCTCATTATCTTCTGACTGACTGATCATAT
>JAQQZR010000003.1:10762088-10800775 GCA_030068235.1 Notoglanidium macrostoma
AATATAAGAAAAAATCATGACAAAACTGAAGATTTCTCTGAAACGATATGTGATGGGTAAATTTTGATGTGATATTCGTGATCAGCACCCAAAAATTTATAAGAAACACCCAACAGTGTTCATGAAGCAAAGACTTTGTTGTGCAGTGTAATTAGTCACCCTAAATATAGGAAACTGCAGACTCTAAATAAGACCCAGTTTGTGTAAAGCTAAGATATTCTTCAGTGGTAGAGAGAATGTTCATTTCCATTTAATGATGATGAGCTCATTCAATGTGCTGCACTGCTTCTGTGAAACTCATACCATTTAAAAATAGGAACTTCTTAACCTTCCTGTTCTGTTCATCGATTATAAATGGATGTCCCACTGATCCATGGCATCCCTTCTGATTTTGTAACAATGACAAATTGTATTGATGTTCTTGAAATGAATGAAGTACTGTTATGCTGTACTTTGTCAAAATGGCTTTTGGGGACATGACAATTTCAAGGGGAAAATGTGTATTTAAAAAAAAAAAAAAAAAAAAAGTATGTGTATGTAAAAAAAAAAAAAAAGAAAGGTCTTTTGTAATTTTTCGGTTTATTTTTAAGAACAACGTTGTATTTCGATGTAATAAATATTGATTACGGTGAATTTGTTGTCTTTTCCATTCATTTACAATTGTAGTATGCTTTGCGCTCGTTGGCTCCATCTGCTGGAGAACAAGCGGAACTGCGAAGCTGCTCCATGGCCTGAGATGAGACAAGATTCAAAATGGAGGATCCGAGTGTGATACATTCAACTTTTTTGTTTATTGTCTAGTCTGCAAGTATTTAAATTCATCCTATTAATATATCAAGTTATCGCACAGGGATGAACAAAAGAAGAATGTTTACACGAAATTTCATTATCCTAGAAACTGGAGATGATTATATGATTATATGATTACTCCTGACTATAAAGTAATAGCTCATATTCAGTCTACTGTGAAAAATACATGCTTGCTTAAGTTTTAGATTAGTAAAAGCAATCTGACGTCAGCTTTAAATTACAAGTTATTAGAAGCGGTTCAGAAACATGACGTCACTTTTTTTTTTTGCTGTCAACCTTAAATCTGATTGGCTAGCCAAAGACAAAACGTCACTTTAGAGCAGCCAATTAAAATTCTTAGGTGTTTAAGTGCATCTCATGAGTGTTATCTGGTCGAGCGACCTGATTATTTAAACGCTATAGTAATTCTTCTGTTCGTTAGTGCGTGAGGGGAAAACACAGCGCAGTTGGGGTTTTTTTTTTTTTTTTTTTGGTACGCAACGCCGCGCGAGGGCGCTGTTTGTCTCCTCGGCGGGTGAACGTGAGCGAAAAAGAAAAAAAATGACGTAGCTAACAAACAGAGTGTGCGCGCGACACAGGGGAGCTCCTTTCTCTACGAAGTTTTCGGATATGTACTCCAGGGCGTTTTCGTCGATTTGCTGACTATTACGGCAACCATAACGCGTTTATGTGGGTAATTAGAAAGTTTATTGTGCTACATTTGCAAACCCGTGCTTTAAAAATGAACATTCGTGAATTCGTTCACAGGGAAGGGGAGAAAACACACGCTATCGCTAGCAGCCCGCTAGCTAGCTAATCAACAGATAAAGCAATTTCAGGTATTGCTGAAAGAGTAGCTAGCATAGCTAACCTTTCTGGTAGCAGGAACCGGCTTGGTGAACGCAGTTAAGACACCGTCATATATTATTATCATTATTACCCGCTCGCTTCGTGTGTAGGGCTGAAATATTATCTCGAGTGAGTGCAGGGTCGCCTGAGTGCGGTGGCGTTTGTCCGGGTCGCAGTGTTTTTCTTGCCGCAGCACCGCTAGCTAACACACGCATACACTAATACACACTAACACACATTCACAACAAAGAAACAGGAAGCACCGTGGAGGCGGTGTGTGTGTGTGTGTGTGTGTGTGTGTGTGTGTGTGTGTGTGTGAGAGAGTCTTGCTGATTACAGGAGGAACGCAGATCATTTAAAGCAAAACGATCCCGTTAAAGTCTTATCGCATTGGAGCCTCATCTGTCTTTCTGAAGACTACACACAGTGTCTCTCAAATAATGGCCACACCTTTGGCATTCATGAACTGCATTTTTCTTTTTTTGCTAAAATTGCATTAAAAGTCGACCTGTTACACTCCTCATCACATCTGTGAGTCCAAGTTATTGCCAGGTTTTTAAATGTTATACATGTCTGTTCATTTTCATGTGAACAAGTCTTATCTTAAAATGACATGACATCAGGAAAAAATAAGTATGGTCCATTTGAAGAATGTTCTGTAGGATTTTGCTGACCCATAATCATCGGTGGGACTGTTTACGTTCTTCCTGAGTTCTCAGATTCATCACACTGTGAAAAGTCCTGTTAATGCTTTGGGATTATACTTCGCTGTAGAATGCTATGAAGGACCCTATCCATTATTGAACATCAGGACTGATGCTGGTTAACTTCGTGTATTCAAATCTGGTTGGAATTGACATATTTTCCAATCCAGTTCACTTGAGTGTTATATTGTATAATATGTGTAACTACCATAACACCGATCATTCGCATGAGCACAGCACTAAATGAGACAGACTAGTATCAGCTATGAGCCAATACCAGAGTTTTGATATCAGAATAATATTGTACTAAACATCCCTAGAAAAATAAGATTTAGTGTGTCTGTATGCTGTCCAGTATTGTACAAATTCAGCAGATGTACCGCTGCGATATACATTATATAAAGAAAGCATTTTTCTTTATAGGGGCCTGGCTGTTTGGTGAATAAGAGACTTGATGTCCAGAAGCTGAGAGGAGACAACAAGGATGTCTGGAGATCCCTTATCTACTGAATCAGCAGTTACATCAGCACACTTCAAAAAAAGGAAGTCACGCTTCACATTTTCTGAAGTTCAGCTTCTGCTGAGTGAGGTGAAGAGAAATCGCCACATACTGGTTGGTCAGTATGATCATTAAATCTCAAACCCAGTTAAGGCTCTCTTTTTTTCCATTTCTTCATAATTTTTGATGTACTAGATGTACACGTAGATCCATGTGCATCACCATGTGTGACAAACACCGTATCATGGATATATCTGTCCTCCAAACAGGTAAATTCAACCAAGGTGTCTCAAGTGATGTTAAGAAGCAAACATGGGCCGCTCTCACAGCTCGCATCAATGAGATCAGCGAGTGTCACAGAGAGGTCATCGAGATTGTGAAGAAGTGGTCTGATCTCAAGTGTGACACCAAGCGTAAGGTGGCAGCGATGAGAGCCTCAGGCTTCTCTGCAGCTCGCGTAACTGACGATCTTTCTTTTATCGAGAGAATGGTGCATCAGATCCTCCAGCCTGGACATGGGGACAAGTTCACCCTGTCGGACAGCATTGCAGATGATGATGAGGACAGCCAAGGTGCCTTTGGGATGCCACTGCACATCCCTGGTACGGCAAATGGCAGGCTTCCCAGCAAGCCATGGGGCGTGCCAAACAACTCTGGGATGAGCAGCAAAGAAGACGCAGATCTGCCACTGGATATGTCGTACAATTGTAAGTGCATTTTTTTAAATCTATAAGTTAGGTTCCGTATAGTGATATTACAGCTTTGGGCCACATAACCTGAACTGGCACTGTATTTTGCACAGTTTCATATTGGACCAGTTTCAGATTTGAAATAAATGCCAGTTGTACACTTTCCATAGACTGCTTGTTTCTGTCCCCAGCCTTACTGTAACCAAATGCAAACGTTTTATTAAAGATGAAGGGTGTATTTTCTGGGTGTATTTACCTTTTGTTGTTTGATCTTGCACTTGAATGTAAAATGTATTGGAAGATACAAATTGAAGAGTTCAAAGATAAATAACTCATTTAATGCCATTATAGATGCTTTAATTTGTGAGTACTCCATACCCATTCCTAATTAATATTATTTGTAAATAGTCAACTATAGTCTGTGAAGCCTGTTACATGTGCGTGCACACACCATGACAAAATCCTTATGTGTAATACAGCTGGCAAATAAATCTTATTTAGCCATCACCTCAAATTAAAACACATATTGAACGAAATAACAATACTTTTGTCTGTGTTAATAATTGAAAAATAATACAATTTTAGTGCTATGTTTGATTGAGGGTGCAAACATGAGTATTTCCTCTCTCTGGCTCAAAAAAATATCCTCACTTTTAACCTTGGTGTTTTAATTATAACAATTAAAGTGTGTTATTTGATAAGGTGTGTCTTATTCTTGCCTGGTCTAGATGATTCTGCAGTGCCTCTTACTGACCTCGAGTATGAACCATCAGGCACAGAAGGTAACCTGAACATTTCTGTTGTTCTTTTTGTAGAAACAGCATTGTGCTTTATGGTGAGTTGTGAAGTGTTTATTACACATTGGATGTTTGACACGTTGTTGAATCCTTGATTGTGATTGGTCAATTACGACATCCCTTGGTTTGTTATTTCGGAATAGCAGAACACTGCTATGAATTACAGACTGTTGCTATGGACACATTTCTGCTCATAGTGCAATTATATCAGTCTGCAGAAAGACATCCAATGGCAAAAAAATGTTACTCGGTCTGAAACCACCATGGCAGAATTTAATTAATTAATTAATTAACCATTAATTATAACACGAAGTAGGCTAATCTTGAGAAGGCTACAATGTTAACGTGGCTAAGCATGTAGTTCCAACCGTAGAATCTAACAACTTTTTGTCCTTAGTGGCAGCAATAAAATCATTTTTAAATCAATATTTTGTGTCAAATTGTTGATTTCTTTAGTAAATTGCCATGTGTTAAGTGGGATAATGTACAGCAAGCTGGTCATTATTGTGAAATAAACCCTTTCAAGTTGACTCAAGGCCCCCCCTCCGTCCCCTTTCAGTTCATGCATTACTCTGTCAGGGTTTATTTCGCAATAATGACAGGCTCTCTGTTCATTATCCCTTCCTTATCATATTGATTTCTTGTAAAAAGTGCATATTGTTGTGTTTCCTCCCTCATCAGACAAGACCGCACAAGTCAGTGAAACAGAATTCCAGTCTGATCGAAACAAAATTCTTCTACCCGCTGCTGACAGAATCCAGGTCAAAAGCGAAACCCAGCCTAAGGCATCAAGCAATAGTACAACATGTGCAGGAAGCTCTTCCCATGCAGCTGTTTGTCATCTAGCATCACAAGGCTCAGGCAGTCTGCAGGAGCACCTCGCCAAGAGCGCCTCCCTCAGCCTGCAGGAGCAACAGGCCACTACCGTGCTGATAGGGACGCTGTCACGTTCACTGGAGACGGTGGCCGAGTCGGTGCAGCGGCTGGTGCAGACACAGCAGGAGTTTGCACGGGACACATTGCGTCTGCAGAGAGATACACTGCACGTACTGCGTGACTTTTCCTCCAGTGCACTGGAATTAATGCAGGACAAATCCAGTGGCCACCCATAGCACCTGCACCTGACCTAAATGTAGTCTACACTAGTGATGGGCATTTCGAGTAAATTTGTTGTTGAGTACACAAATCTATAAAAAGTTGAAACAGTTACTTGATCTTTAACATAAACGGTCTCATGTACATAATAGCACGCACTTTTATAACAGACATTTTTTAAGCTTGATGGCGAGAAAAGAAACAACTGACTAAATTCACTTTATTCAAGTTATAATTTTATACTGACACATTTGCAGTCGCGTAACATTTGCTATGCTTTATATTGCAAAAACTTTCAATATTCATTCTTTTGAGTGACGACTTTCACAATGGCACAGATTTGGATTTATTTATTCACCCACAGTAATGTTTTCTTGTCACTGATATTTACTCAAAGTTGCTTTTCTTACATGGCCTGAGATTTAGGTCAATCTGGACATCTTCCACTTGTCTATGTGCAACAAGCACCTTCAAGGCCACCCTTCAGTAAAACTCCATTAAAGTACTTGCTTTCACAGGCATTTTAAAAAGTCTGTTGTAATGGTGTTATTTTTATAATTTCATTTTTCGTTTTCGAGTCACTTACCCCAACATGCATGTGGCAAATGTGTGGTTGGTATGCTAAAGGGGAAAAACTGATAAATCTATTTAAATTTAACCAAATTTGACCCAATTAATAAGCAGCAGAGATTTATTAAATAATGAATAAATAACTTAAAAACTAAAATAGTTCAAAGTACAGTAAGTCTGCTTATCTAAAGTGCTCAGCTTGTGGTATTTTTATATAGTCACCTTATAAATCATAACGTATAAATTTGATTGTTTCTCCCAATGTCGTTGGTAGTTTCAAATTTTACTATACTAGTAAAAAAAAAAAATTTTTAACAGTGGAGATAACACTGATTTGGCGGTCACATATGAATGTTGTGTAGCTAAGTGATATGTTCTTGTAGATTTGCTGTATTTTTAACTTCTGATGAAGTTTGGACTTGACATTCCCTATTTTCAAAAAGATTAAAGCATTGCCGTGCATGGCTTTCTCACCAGTGCAGCAGGCCGACAAACACACGGTCACTTTTCTGCCTCATAGAAAAGTGCCTATTGAAAATTACAGCTGTTTGTTGGCCTGCTGCTCTTGTGACAAAGCCAAGTACGGCAATGCTTTAATCATTAATCTTTACCCTGTATCAGGCAAAAGAAAATCAATCAAATTTTTTTTACAGCAAATTAGCTAAATAGTTAGGTTGTGCACAATAAGTACTTGATTATTGCCCATCACTAGTCTACACACTTCAGATTTAAGCTATAGGATTTTCTCTGGAGAACAGGGAGTGACTGTTGAACTAATGAACAGTACAGTTATATGCCTCAGGAGTATATAATAATAGTCCACTACAGCGTTCGGCTACCTCCCTCCCAGGGTTCATAGCGATCACAGGACTCATACATGCACTAATACTGTTTACTGTGTGCAGGAGCCTTTTTAAATAAGCTCTCCCACAACTCCACAAATTAGTGATGGAATAATATGAAAAGCCGGTATGGAACAGCTGGAAAGTAGCATTAGATCAGCAAACTGTTTCTCAGATCAGAGATAATTCTTTGTTTGAAATGATTGACTGTTTGGACCAGTGATAAGACACACCTACTCTAAATCGACAAAGCTTTATTTAATGATGCAATGTAAGTAAACTAATTTAAAAAGTCTAATAGTTTTAAATTATGAGTGAATTTAAAACAAGTCTATTTATCTGAAATTGTGGTATTTTAGACACCATATAGATCATAGTGTCTTATGACCCCATCCCTTCTCTCTATGTGACTGATCAGCTTTTCAGTGGTTTTGTCACCCAAATGTTAAATTCAGTGGTGATCTGAATTATTAGTCATTGTGTGGAGGACATTTTTAGTAAATTTGCAGGTTTTATAACCTTTACCGTTGACCTTTAACTACCTTTAATTATTAAGCGTTTACTTTTTTATTTAAAGTTTTCCTCTTCGTGATTACAGGTGCCATATAATATTTAATTCTGAAAGTGCTCAATAAGGATGCGTTTGATACAGCTTCCACTGATTCCTTGTTGGCTGCTCTTCCAATAGTATGAACACTGTTAAATGTTTTCTGTAAAAACTACTGTAGATTGGAATAAAGCAGAATAATCATTTTTGTCTCAAGTGAGTGGATGTGTGTTCCAGACTAATGGTGCTTTTCAAACCCGCTGCTATGATGCTTCAAGATGTAGGTAGTGACCACTTTGTAATTCGATGAGTGGCTTTAATAAATAATGGAGCTTTTTCTAGGATCTCCATAACCAGCGTTGTTCCTGTTCGCTCTTTGAAAGACGGAGGCACAACACTGCGTTGAGAAAAACGAAGACTGCTTCTGCCTTTTGGAACAGTGCCATTATTTGGTGTGAATATGAATCCTGAATAGTAAGTATTTGTAGCCTTTTATTTGGTCTGGGTGTATTTGTGCTTTGTATTTGTTAGGAATTTTTATCACTTTGCTAAAAGGAAATATGGAATCCGGATCTGCTTTATTGTGGGAGTGTAACTTCCTGTTAGCCTTTTTTTTTTTTTTTTTCTTCTTTTTTTTTTTACATGAAAGTACACCTTGTAGGGTAGAAATGTTTTTGAAGAAGAATTTATTGCATAATTCATGAGCAAAATTGATCTACATGGTACAGTTGTAGGTGTCTGAAATTAGAAAACAATGCTGTGTGGTCTTATTTTCCTCATTTGCCATAGCTTGGTGTGTCTGCTTGGTGTGTTAGCATAAGGACATGAATTACAACCTGCCAAAGGTTTGTTTGGGTTTGTGTTATGCTTTCTCCTAGTGACTACCTATTCAAGCTGCTGCTGATTGGAGACTCCGGCGTGGGGAAGTCATGTCTTCTGTTGCGTTTTGCTGTAAGTCAAAATGTCAATAGACACTTGAAACATGATATTAGACTAAACTGGATGTCCGGTCTCATGCTGATAAATTATACTGTCAAATTAAATTCTCATTGAAATATCTTTTAAATGGATTGGTTGCATTTGGAAAGATTGGTGTTTAATCATCAATGTTGACGTACGCTAATGCCAACAGGATGACACCTATACTGAAAGTTACATCAGCACGATAGGGGTTGACTTCAAAATCAGGACTATTGAAATGGACAGCAAGATTGTTAAACTGCAAATCGTGAGTAAAGAATTCACTGTGATGCGGCATTTTGTTTCATCACTGTTTCAGATGTGAAATTCTTCACTGGGTCTGTAAAAGCAGACATTAACATGACATTTGCCATGTTTCACACTGAAGATTGACCACACAAGTAAAATATCATTCCTTATGGAATTCATTATAGTCAAACTTTTAAGTTTTTAAGTTATTCTGTATGTAGTACCAGTAATATTGCAATTGCAAATGTCATAGTTTGGTTTGTTATTTCATCTTGGAATTTCCCTCATCAGTAATCAATCTGGATTCTTATATTGATTCTGTATTTCCATTGGTTCTGTTTCATCACAGTGGGATACAGCTGGTCAGGAGCGATTTCGCACTATCACCTCTAGCTATTACAGAGGTGCTCATGGGATTATCATTGTATATGATGTTACTGACCAGGTAAATAACCATAATAATATGGTAATAACTATAATATGATTTTTTTAAAATAGGTCTTGAGAGATTTTATTGTTCTTCGTAATTGCAGGAGTCTTTCAACAATGTAAAGCAATGGTTGGAGGAGATTGAGCGCTATGCATGTGAAAATGTCTCAAAGTTGCTGGTGGGGAACAAAAGTGATTTAACTTCAAAAAAGGTGGTGGACTTCACCACAGCAAAGGTATCTGCCCAAACCTGTAGTTATAAGTCAGATTAAGTATTTATTAGCTACATTTAATGCACTCACTTTAATACATTCTGAGGTCATTCTAGGCCAAACAATTGTGGACACTTGATCATCACTCCCATATGTGCTTGTTGAACATCTCAATCCAGATTTAGTTCCCCTTTTCTGTTATTACAACCTCCATAATTCTGGAAAGGCTTCGCACTAGATTCTGAAGCGTGGCTGTGGGGATTTGCCCAATCAGCCATAAGAGCAATAGTGAGGTCAGGCACTGGGGTGCATTCAGCATTTCAGTTCATCCCAAAGGTGTTCAGTGGGGTTGAGCTAAGGCCTCTGTGCAGTACACTCAAGTTCTTCCACACCATTCTTGGCAAATCATGTCTTCCTGGAGCTCGCTTTGTGCACAGGGGAATAGTTGTGCTGCAACAGGTTTGGGCCCCTTAATTCCACTGAAGGGAAAATGTAATTCTACAGCATGCAAAAAATATCCTGCACATTTGTGTGCTTCCATAGTTGTGCCAAATGTTTGGGGAAAACCCACATATGGATGTGATGGTCAGGTGTCCTCAAACGTTTGGCCATATAGTATATGTTCTCAACAAAAAAAAATTTGGCTTTGGATTTTTGTTGGAAAACATGGCGGAAACTGTGCTTGAACACAGAACTGCAAAGTACCGTTAGTGTATACATTATTATTATTATTATTATACAGTAAAATACTGCATGTTACTGTAAATTTGGAAGTATCTATGTTGTCATAAAGCAATTTTATTGCTATATTGTGCTAGATAACCAGAAAGATAATTAGCAATTGGCTAGTTAAAAGAGTACCTGGTTAAGTGTATAGTTGATAAGCAGATGTGTTGGTGTTGGCCTGCTTAGTTTATAGGAAACAGACTGTCCAAAAAAAGAAGCAAACAGCTCTCAGCTTGTTGCATTTAAGTTGAGAGATTGTGTCAATGTATACAGTATTATGTTCTTATACACATTTTTTCTAACATATTTAGATGGGTGACAAAGGAAAAAGTGTCTTAGTAAGGTGTTGGGTCAACACTAGCCACTAGAACAGCATAACTGTGCCTTGGTGTAGTCTCTGGAACTGTACTAGAGGGAAGAACACCTTTCTTCCACATGATATTCCCTCAACTGGTGTGTTGCTGATGGTGGTGTAGAACACCATCTAATACACCAGTCCAAAATCTCCCATTGGTGTTCAGTTGGGTTGAAATCTGGTGACTGTAAAGGTAATAGAATATGAGTTACATAATTTTCATACTCCTTAAGCCATTGAGTAAGTGTATGTGGGACCCTGTGTATGGGGACATTGTCATCCTGAACAATTTCAGAATAGTAATGTTTGATTATGGGTTGAAGTTCATCAGACAGGATTAGGAGTGCAGCGATTGGGTAGTTTGGATTGATGCATAAGCAACATTGAAATGTTTAAAATGGCGACAAAAAAGAGACAACAAACATTAATAATATTGTGACAACCTTTTTTTCAAGGAGTTTGCTGAGACACTTAAAATCCCGTTCCTTGAGACAAGTGCAAAGAATGCAAGAAATGTGGAGAAGGCATTTTTAACGATGGCCTCTGAAATCCAGAAGCGAGTCGTGGAAGACAATGTTCAGAACGAGACAGTCAAAGTGGGAAAAATCAATAGTGCTCCACTGTGGCATGGAGCTCAGAAAGCAACGGCTGAGGAGGTCAACACCTGCTGTTAGAGCTAACAGACTTGACATGGAGTATGTTCAGTGTATTTGCATATTAAAAATAATATTTTGTGGACTAATTGTATTTCAGAGTTTATACTGATTGATGTTTCATCCTTCTTTATGAATGAATATGCTATAAACCTCATCACTTGTGTTGCATATTGTTTTAAAGGTCCTAAGTTTCAGATTAAATGATTATGGTAACAATGGTGGATCAAGGATGGGGACAGTTATTTAGCAAACACATTATTTTAGAAGAATTTAGAAGAATTCATTACCTTTGTAATGAACTGAAATAATATATTAGTTCATTGCTTATAAATAATGACTAAAACACTAGTTTGGTATAGTAGTCAGTAATAGTTAGCAAACCCATATTTGATCATTCTAATGGATTTGGGAATTTATCTCCTCAGCTATGTTCCTGTCACATCATAAATTGGCAGGTCCCATCAGATTTCTATTCCTCACTCTCATAAGTACAATAAGTGTTTTTATAAGTGTTTTTTTTTTTTATCTACTAGTTTTTATAATACAAACAGATTTTTTGGCCTGTTTTGCATTTGTCAGTATAAATAGTAAATGGACCAGGACTCCCTGGCAGAAGAGTTATTGTATCTCAGTGGGACAATCTTGGTTAAATAAAGGAAAAATAAAAATAAAACATTTAAAAAATAAATAAATGTAAAATGCCATTCATCGGAATATGAACAAAACCAAACTATAACACAGTTTAACAAGATGAGACTCTGATCTGAGACTCTGATTTTTTACCATTTAACCAGATAAATCATAAATGAAAATAACTAGCATGTGGGGCCTTAAATTTTGTTTTTTAGAAATGTAATTGTCTTAGAATAGTGTACTTTTTTAAACAAAATATTCAAAAGATAAGTTTATGTGGGAGTACTTAAGAAAATATTGTGTGATTTATCTGGTATAGGATAACCCAAAATAATAATACATTTAATTAAAAAAAGAATTATTGTTTTGAACTATCAATTTTCTGCTATCAAATGTGAGCCTAGTAAGAGTCATAAAAAACAAACAAACAAATAACATAAGGGGCACAAACCTGTGTTTCTCTGGGTTCACATTTCAAGCAGAACAACTGAGAGAGTCTCACTCTTTTTGATGAACAATTTTGTTAAGTTTGTTTCTGTTTGTATACAGTACTTATATGCAAGGTTTCAGTATCCTATTAAAGCATTATTTCCTTTTCAGGTCTGTCTTGATTCATAAAATTAATAAACAATAATAATAAAAAAAACTCTGAAAGTACTAGATTACTAATGCTAGAATGTATGTTGTCTGCATGGTGTAATTATACAGCCGTGGCCAAAAGTTTTGAGAATAACACAAGTATTGGTTTTCACAAGGTTTGCTACTTCAATGTTTTTAACTTTTTTGTCAGATGTTTCTATGGTATACTGAAGTATAATTACAACCATTTCATAAGTGTCAAAGGCTTTTATTGACAATTACATTAAGTTTATGCAAAGAGTCAATATTTGCAGTGATGGCTCTTCTTTTTCAAGACCTCTGCAATTTGCAATGACATACAGTCAATCATCCATCCATCCATCCATTATCTATACGGCTTTATCCGTCTGGGTCGGGGGGAAGCTGGAGCCAATCCCAGCAGTCGTATCGGGCGAGAGGCGGGGTACACCCTGGGCAGGTTGCCAGTACCCCACAGGGCCAACACAGACAACCACACACGCTCGCATTCACACCTATGGGCAATTTAGAATAGCCAGTTGATGTCTTTGGACTGTGGGAGGAAACCGGAGCACCCGGAGGAAACCCACCCATGCACGGGGAGAACATGCAAACTCCGCACAGAAAGGCACCCTGGGTGACCTGGGGATCGAACCCAGGAACTTCTTGCTGTGAGGTGACAGTGCTAACCACCGTGCCACCCCAGTCAATCATCTTCTGGGCCAAATCCTGACTGATGGCAGCTCATTCTTGCATAATCAATGTTTGGAGTTTGTCTAAATTTGTGGATTTTTGTTTGTCCACCCGCCTCCTGAGGATTGACCACAAGTTCTCAATGGGATTAAGTTCTGGGGAGTTTCCGGGCCACGGACCCAAATATTTTGATGTTTTGTTCCCCGAGCATCTTAGTTATCACTTTTGCCTTATGGCATGGTGCTCCATCATGCTGGAGAAGTTGGGGTTGGGAGAAGCTGCTCTCGGAGGATGTTTTGGTGCCATTCTTTATTCATGGCTGTGTTCTTAGGCAAAATTGTGAGTGAGCCCACTTCCTTGGCTGAGAAGCAACCCCACACATGAATGGTCTCAGGATGTGTTTTACTGTTGGCATGACACAGAACTGATGGTAGCTCTCACCTTTTCTACTCCGGACAATCGTAAAGGGGATTAATCAGAGAAATGACTTTACCCCAGTCCTCAGATGTCCAGTCCCTGTACCTTTTGCAGAATATCAGTCTGTCCCTGGTGTTTTTCTTGGAGAGAAGTGGCTTCTTTGCTGCCCTTCTTGACACCAGGCCATCCTCCAAAAGTCTTCACCTCACTGTGCATGCAGATGCACTCACACCTGCCTGCTGCCATTCCTGAGCAAGTTCTGCACTGGTTGTCCTCGTCATCATTCTCACCTGTGTTAAGAGAGAATTGCTGAAATGATGTCAGCAGGTCCTTTTGTGGAAGGACTGAAATGCAGTGGAAATGTTTTATTTGGGGGGGATTAAGTTCATTTTCATGGCAAAGAGGGACTTTGCAATTAATTGCAATTCATCTGATCAGTCTTCATAACATTCTGAAGTATATGCAAATTACCATCATAAAAACTGAGGTAGCAGACTTGGTGAAAATTAATATTTGTGTCATTCTCAAAACTTTTGGCCACGGCTGTATAACTAATGAACATAGCGCCCTCTCTCGGACAAAGCATAACCTGCCATGTGCATAAGAATACTGTATAGACCAAAGAAAAGCTAAACATGGAGCTAAATCATACAGTTTAAAGTTTATTAGCCACAAAAATAAAGCTTGATATTCTCCACAAATCTTTCATTAAATTCCAGTTGTGGCAATTGTGAACTTTTTTAATATTTTACAGTGAAGAGTGCGAAACGTAACAGCTTAATCAGATCATCTTTGTTTATTAAAATAAACACTTAAAAAGCTACTTTAAGAGTCCTTTAAGCGATGTTAGCATCCTAAATGGGTTCTACTTGGAATTCTCCCTGATAGTGAGACACCAATGGAGCAAAGAAAAGATCCTTATCCTTACCCTTATTAAAGTCCCCTATGAAGGATTCAACCAAATGAATGCTCCTCCATTACCCCTTTCTTTCCATGCGTGTTAGAGCCACCATATTAGAACAAACGGTGGCTGTCAGGTGGCCTCCCTTGCTTTCTTCATTCTAAGTATGATCTCTGTTTTTCAAAATTTGGGTTATTTGCCGTCCTTCTGCTGCTTCCTTTCAGATTCATGCTAAAATACAAAATGCGGAAAGTGCTTTCTAGGGTTTTTTTGTTCTGAGCTACTGTACTGCCGCAACATGGCAGCTCTATAGAGATGGACCCGCGCCCTATGTAGATATAAAGATCTCATTCTAAGTTTATGAAATGATAATGATTTGTAGTTACAGGTAATTATACACTAATGAAAACATACTTATGAATTCCATAAGTATATTATGAAATATCCCCTCAAAATCCTACATGATTCACCTTTAAGGATCTTAAATTCAACCTTATTTTGTGATTTGAGTGGTTGAGCTTTTTGTGTGATTTATATGAAGTGTTTATATCTCATTGCTTGGCTACAATTATTGTCATGTGCAGTGCAAGTGTAGTTTGTACACATGAATCATGTGAACATATAAATACATTTTTACCACACATTTCCCACAAATTCATGAATCTTATTAGCCAGAAGATGTTGATTAATTTTCTATCACAGCAGCTCTAACAATGATTCCGGCTATAATTCAAATCATGGGTTTATATTAATGTTATTGCTCTCACAAATTATTGTTTCTACAGTATAATAGCAGCTAAGCCACGTGACTTGTATGACAGATACTCTAAGGCTAATAGTAAAGTAATTAAAAATGTGTTTTTCAACAAAAAAAATGTATAACAGTTGATACAGTGAAGCTTTCTGTAAAAAGACATTTATTTATCATTTATGGAAAGAGTCTCCAGTGTCACATCGGACGAGTTTGTGCATTCTGGTTTCAGAGGCCAGTGAAGAGATGACTATTTACAGATGTTAAAATGTAACTGATAACAGGAACTAACTTGTTTCTTGGATGTTCAACAACATTAAATGTAAACTATAATCTTAAGGAAAATACAACATGCTGTACTTTAATTAATTAAAAAAAAATCAAATCATTCATAAATTGCTGTTGTATAAGAGGAATATTACAGGGCCTGCTGTTATATGAATATATTCAACTTCAGGGTGCTAATGCATCACACCATGCTGTTATTGATTATTTTCCTATGTGAAAAGCAAATCCCGATGTGTTTTATACCTACTATATTACTCTGTGAAATTAGTGTAAGCAAATTAAAGAGTATAATGTATTATATCAAGCATTTTGCTGATGCTTTACAATAATATGCAGTGAAGGTCACTCATAACCAAGACTTCTTGCTGCTCAACTTGACCATGTTGGCTAATTTTATTCCTGTGCATTTTTTCTCTCCTGGGTTTGTCTTGGAGGTGCACTCTAGTGTTGAATCTGTCTCAAAAGAAATTGATGGTCCATGTGAGAACAAGGCAGTGGTTGTCTTCTGATGGGACAGAGTGGCTGAAGAGGACTGCAGGACCAGCCTGCCTCGCATCGAATGCCTGAGTCTAATATGCAAAGGACTGTGGGAAACATGTAGTTTCCTTTTACGTTCACAGCACCGAAAACATGCTGTATATAGTATGCGGAAGATAAAGACCCAGCCTAGATAATGAAGCTCAGCAATGTTGAGAAGAAAGCAGCCCAGACTTGTGCTAAACATGAAGTTTAGAAATATAGTCTTCTCAGTAGCACGTGACACGAAGCAGTCGGTTTGAGTCGGGCATGGGTAGGCTTTGCAGCGAAATAGAAATGGCACCTTAAAGCCGAACATATAGTATTGGCCCACCAGGAACATTATCTCTAGAATGGATCGAAGAACCACATGGACAATATATATCAACAAAATCTGGCCTGAATATTCAGTAGGGTCCTTGCCAACTTCTCTGTAGTTATCCTGCAAGAGGCTCTGCTCCGCACATTCCTCCTCACTGGGACTTTCCTCATCTTGTAACCTATGGCTTGATGGGCTTGATTGACTTGATGGCTTGCCTCCAAAATAAATGTCACCGTCTTCACCAGACTTCCTAACATACTTAGCCTGTGGGTGATGGAGTAGAACCTGGGCTCGCTCTGTTCGAACCTTCTCATCTTTGGTGATTTTGTGGAGAGCATAGATGATATAGAAAATGGATGGTGTAGAGACCAGGACAATCTGGAAGACCCAGAAGCGCAAGTGTGAAACTGGCGCAAACGTGTCATAGCAGACATTGTTGCACCCCGGCTGGAGTGTGTTACAGATGAACTTAGACTGCTCATCACTGTACACTGCATCTCCTACTAGAGTCACCAGCAGGATTCGGAAGATCAGCAACACTGTCAGCCAGATCTTCCCGATCACTGTAGAATGGTTCTGAACCTCCACTAGGAAGCGTCCCAGAATTGACCAGTCTCCCATGCTTTACCCTGTAAGCACAAAAGACTGGTCTCAGTCTAATCATGAATTAAAAACCCTTATAGAAATATTTCAGCATTTTTCCATTCTAATCTCTATCCACTGTATCTGTTGTATATGTGTATTACCACAGATTTTAGGATAAGAGAACTTGGGGAATCAATAAATCAATTGAATTATGCAAATGTAGAAACTGTTCCTTCCAGGATGAATCCCTTTAACTCATGCTCAGTGTTCCTGGGATTATAAGCAGTTACTGAAGATAATAATGAATGAACATTTGTCTTACGACTTTATCTCTACATTGTGGTGTGGGTTTGACCATATTCAAAATTGCTTCTGCTGAAAAACTGCACAAAACTACAAAGTACATAATAGCTTTGCGGAGACATTCTCTTATGTATTTCTCATTCAAAAAGCATTTAATATGCTCACCCACTGTTGGAATTGCAGTGGGACTGGAGACTATTCAGCCCATACACACCATGCACACATTTGTGTACTCCTAGGGGCAAATTAGAGTTGTCATTTTACCAGCATGTTTTAGAGAGATTGGAGGAAACCCATACAGACATGAGGAGGATGTGTGAACAGTTACCCAAGTTCAGGATGGAACCAGAATGCAGGAACGCTGCCTGCTGTGCTGCCATGCCACCCTAACTGACAAATACTTTTCACGAGAAATATTTTGCATAATAGATGTTTATTGCTTGTTCCTACTGTGGTTAGACTTCCAATGTACATCTGTTTAGTGTTTTTGGTATACATAAATGTGTGGAAATTCTTTTCTGTGATAATCATACATATGCTAGATGTGCATTAGATTAAAAAATGGTTGAAAACTGCTGGAATATTTCTTTAATATTATCTGATTCTTGTTCACTGTCAGCTACACTTATAGAGAGGTTCCATAACCTTTAACTCTGCTGTGAGTTACAGAAATAAAGGCCAAGTCACCAAGCTGCAATTTAGATAGACATACAGAAAAATGTAGACTCACCTTGTGTGATTTGTCTCTGTTTGATCCAGATCTGACAAAATGCACAAAAGTGCATTTTGTCCATCCACATGTCTACATTTGTAGAGAAGCCTGTCAGCTGGGAATGAACTCCACTGAGCAAGCTCTGGAAAAATGGGCTGACAAAATGTATTCAGGCCTTCCACCCAATACAGTGAACTGTGTTCAGACAAAGACTCCCAATGTACAACACAGAAATTATTTAAATTTACAATAGGAGGCAACGTCTCTGAACATCCACGAACAGTTAAAAATACCATTCAGAAGAATTTGCTGGAAAAGGTAACAATGCTAATTCATGAAGCATTTCTACCTCACTTAAATGTGTATGATGAAAACTGTAAACTATAAATATCAAGTCAAGTGTAAATGCATGTTACTCACCCATGACCATTAATAAAACTGAAATAGTTCCATAAAAAAATTAATTGAAACATGTAAAAACACAGAGGAATGCTTTTATCCAGATATTACTAGCAATTCAGCTCATCAGTATGATTTACAACATATCCATGGAAATCATGCAAAACAGATGGTAAGTCCTAGTGGCTGGTCTTTTTGCAGTGTGTGAGAGAGTGAAGCATTGACTCAGTCACATGTTAGCGCCACCCTGATCACAGTCCTACTATATACACTGGGGGAAAAACACCACCACTACACCGCTCTGCTTAGAGAGGTCAGTGTTTACTGTTGTGAGTGAATTAGCTTATGGGGTGATATCTGGGTTATACCCATAACAACACATTTAATTATACTTAATTTTTTATAATGAGAAACTACGCTAAATTAATTTGTGCTTACTGAGACCGTAATATTATTTTGGTGGGCTCTGGCCTCTCCTGAATGGAACAGAAGAGATATATGTTGTACAGGTATCAGGAAATTATATATCTATGTATTTCCAAATTTGCTAGGTAAATACTGGATATTAATACAGTACATAATAGCACTAAAACCATGAATAGGTCATAGGGAAAAGTCACTTACAGAACTAAAATTACCCTGTAAGAAAGTACAAAAATGCACCACATACACAAACAATAAGTGATATTTAAAAACACAGGTATATTTTTTCAAACATTTTATTTTTCAACATTTTTTACAGTAATATTAGCAATCCCACAATTTATTGTTTGGTGAAGCCTCCCTTCAACCAAAAAAATTTGCACTTGATCTTTATCTTGAGTCATTATCTTGTTAAAAGATCAATTAATCATGTCTTCACCCTCAAACAAATGTTTTAGTTAAAATATCCTGCTATAGTCATATGTCCTCTTGGCAAATTGTGAAATGTTTTGGACTTTTTAAAATTATTATTATTATTATTATTATTATTATTACTCTGACTGTGTTTAATAAAATTTTTATTGCTTATTTAATTTTATATCCATCAACCATTTGTCTCTTTTGGTTTTCTCCAAAGGGATGGATTACAAAGTATTGTGTGCAAGATTACACAATATATGGCCAATTGCAACCCTGGGTCTTCTGGATACTGAATGCAATATTTTTCTTTAACATAATTTTACTAAAGATGACATGTTGCTTGCATTTAATTCATATTCATATTCATCCTGAGCTCAGGTTCCTGTCAATCCTGTATATTTTTTTGCAGGTTACTGCTGTGTTCACATGGGTATTCTCTGGGTTCTTGGGTTCCCTCTCACCATCCAAAAACATGCATGTCCTGAATACACAAAATTACCTGTAATTTGTAATTGAATGTGTGTGTTCATGGTGCTCTGTGATAGCCCGCGGTCCCATCTGGGATGAATTCTCCCATATATATATAAGTGTGTGTACATATTACAAATATTTGCATTGAAAAGGAAGTTCTTGTGAGAATAATTTTTGTTAGAGCAAACATGAGTAGTTTTTTTTTATCATTTGAGTGGTGTTTTTTTATCTGTTGCATGTTATGTTTATACACTGAACTTCATGTTTATACAGTTATGATGGTTGCCAGTAATTCTGTAGTTCACTCTACAGTTGTGTGCATGATGCATAAATGGATATGTGGCCATGGATGGATAAATAGGCTTGAAGAAGCAATTAATTTGACTATAAATAAGACATTGTTTATAGTACACTTCATACACGTGGTAGCTCAAAGTGCTTTACAATATTGTAGCACAAATGGAAGGCTAAAAAGTGAGAGAATGCGCATTATAAATTTTAAGAATTAAAATAGAATGAAAGTATAAATAGCAAAACAAAGGAAGTACTTGCAATTAAATAATACAAAAATAATACTAAGAAGCTTCTGTTTATATTGATAATGTAATTAAAAAAAACCAGACGTTTTTCCCCCTGAAATCAGTGTTGATCTGTCTGCTCCAGATTAAAGAAAATAAATGTGTTGAGTTGTATTGTGTTGAGTTATGTTGTGTGGTGTGTGTGTTGAGTGGACAATCCCAACAGCAGCGGCGCTTTTCTCAGGCGATGGTTTGGCCCGCAGGGTTACAGGAAGTTGGAGCAGCTGCCATGTTTAGCTGCTTTGTTGTAGATTTCTTGTAGGTTTCCTGCAGATTTTTAGCTAAGTGTTGCAATGGAGCCGAGCTGGAGCTCATTTTTATTTCAGGTAAGAGAAACCTTCTCAACAAATCTGAGCGGCTGAAAACGCTCGCATCCTCGAAGCCTGTTTGTACTGCCGATATTTTATGTCTAGAAAAACATAAAAAAAATTTTTTTAAGCTAAAGCTATTCAAGCAAAACAATGGTAGCTAGCTGGGTTAGCTAGCTTGCCAGCTTACATTAGCAGGCTAGCGAGTTTAGCTAAGAGGCTACATCAGCTCCAGACTTCCAGCTGTGGCGTGAGTGTGTGTGTGTGAGTGTGTGGGGGGGAGATGAGACACTCGCGGGGAGCCTTGTGGCTTTTTCTTTCTCGATTTTGCTCTGTGTTGTGCTTGTTTTCTCTTCGGGTTAGCTTAGCAGGCTACTTACTTTTTGCTTGCCAGCATGTCGGGCACTTTTTAAATGATGCCCTCATTGATTTAAGAGGTGCATGGTGTTCACAGTGCGCGGCCAAGGCGAGGGTGGTGGGGGGGAATAAAGAAAACACACTTGAGTGTACATCAAATGAGTTCTTTCTATGTTGCTTAGGTGACCTTATCAGTGCTGTAGGGTGGATATGTTGAAACAGACAACTTTTCGCTAGCAGCGTTAGCATTTCTGTGTACATGCGTTTCATCCACACGCTCGTGCCGTGCCTCTGCCTTACGTTGCGTTGAGCGCGAGATACTGGAATAACCTCAGAACCACAGTGCCTGTGGGGTGACTTTTCACTATTTACACTTTAAACCGACCATAAACAGGTTTAAGATTGAAGCTGGCTGTTTTCTTCTCAAACTCTTACTTTGAAAAAGCAGCATCGGCGGGCTGCAGATGGAATCTCAGCTATGTTCAGAGTAGTGAAGCCACTGCTGCAGCATTCTGCATGCATTATACTTCATACTTACATGCAACAACTATAACATCAGTTCATACAGGAAGACACAGTGCAGCCACTTCATGCACGTGACTGCATGCTACAAAGCTGAGAGTGAGTTCAAAGCTATGAATTTCATAAAAAGTGATTGCTGATTGAAAATTTGGAAGGGAGCCACACGCACTGATCCTGGCATTACAATTTACAGCCCAGGTTGTGCCTGTAATAGACTGTACCAAGTTCATACATGGAAGAAATATAGCCATTTCTTAATCTTCACCTGCTGCAGAAGATGGACAGTCTTTCTAAATATTTATTGTTCCATTTTTGTATTAAGCTCTTCTGCATGGAAAGGATATAATTTGACTTGACATTGATTTGGCACTGCACTTCACACCGTTTTGCCCACAGGCGAAAAAAAGCCTGTGCTCTGCTTGAGAAAGGAAGGCCGAGAGTGTTAATGAGATCTCGAAGTGTTTACAACTCCAGTCAGTGATTGTGATAGAAAAAAAAAAAAAAAATCTAGCATAGACCTGTTCCTGAGGTTCTGAACGTTATTTTTCGGTATCAGAAAAGTAAGATGGAAAATGACTTTACTGTATATATTCTCGTGTATAAGGCAATTAACTGAAAAAACGGTGTGAAGTCCAGCACGCATTACATTGTTTGATCACTGAAGAGTGAGATTAGAAGTAAAACAGTGTGACTAACTTCCTAATGCTGTAAATCTAAGATTAACTTTTCACTTGTACTGAGTGGTTAATATGGACCAAGTATACACTTAATTACTAACTACAAAACCAAACCCTATTAACTTTCAGAAAGATGTTGCTCAACTCGTGTCATTTTGATTGTAATAGAAAACTGAGTATCATTGAAGCATCAGTGATATTTTCCCTTGGAGAAAACACTGAAAGGAACTGTTCTGCTTGATTCCCTCCTTGTGATTCAGCATCTAATGAGACGGCGGTGTAGCGCGTCACCCGGCATTGTTCGCGAGGCGTCTGAGGTTATTCATAAGCGTGGCATTGTCTAGCTCCCAACAGGCATCGCTTAATCCGTCTGTAGCAGACAAAAAAAACTTAGTCTGAGTTCAGTTCAGTTAATACAAATTCAGTCTCTGTTCTGTGTAAAGGCTGAATGTAAAGAAATCTGCAGGCGAATGCTAAAATATTAAATAAAAATTCACAACGTAACTTTATTGGCTTGTTAAAGTGGGTCCCGGATCGACTAGCGACAAACTAGTTGAAACTAAAGCTTAATGTGTTTAGAATCTAACCTGATGCTTAGCCAGGAACGTTTGTGTTTCCGTGCCGCACCGTTCCACATTATTATTGATGTTAAAGTTCAGCCTTCGCAGTAAAATTGAGTTTGAGATTCAGAGCGTCAAACATGTAATCTAAAGCAGAGCAAGCCAGGTTTTTTAGAAAAGAAAAAAAAATGCTAGTTATAGTAATAGTCTTGATAATAAAGATCAACAGTTCTAACTGCTATGGCCTTACAATATACTTTACACTATACTTAATTCAGCTCTTTAGTAGTTTTACTCCATGGTCAGATTTTGATGTGACATGCTTTTAATTTTTCATGTTTAAATATTCTACCTATTTCTCCTGGACCAGGCCCCAGAAAGAGAAATCTCTCCGTATCATTACATGCATTCTACAAAGCGCTTAGCGTCCGAGGGATTTCATTGAACACAGAAGTACTCTTTAACCTGAAGTTTCGTGTAGTATGATGTACTCTAATAAATGCTGAAAAGATACTTAAGCTTAAGTGTTGCTGATGGTGCAGGTCGCTGGTAATGCACCTTTTTTTTATTTTTATTATTATTATTTTTTTTATATTAACAGCGAGTAATTGTGTTCATGCATGCCATTTTTCCGCTGCACCCCATATGCCTTCTTTCTTTCTCACACACTTTCTCGCACGTCCTCCGTCTTGCTATCGATGCCATGACCAATGGGACTGTGCAGGCAGCTGCAGAATGGACAAGCTGTAATGATAGTGTAGTCTTTCAATTCTCCTGACCTCTCAGCGTAGTCCTTTTGTTCACTTCAGTCTGTAATTAAAGTTTGCTTCGATGTAACACGTCATCTTTTTGTAGTGGCGGTTTAAATGAAGTAACATTCTGGAGTGAACACATCAGATTTCTTCCTACTTAAAAGACAACAAGCCTGTTTAATGATTAACGAATACTAGACTTTACCTGGATTTGTTTGTAGTACACAATGTTTTGACATGACAAATATGAATGAGGTCTTTTTCTGTTAAACACACTCACTGTCTGCTATGCCTTCTCCAGACAATGAGACAACTGTATCTGTGAACAGTTTTTGACGTACTTGGACCTCATCTTCATGTGCTGCTATATTGTGAAGAAGTAGTGTTTTATTTTCTTGACTTTGTTGTCATTCTGCGTAGCGGGGTTTAGTGGTGTGGTGTGTGTGTGACACACAGATCTGGGAGTTTTGGCATGTCTCCCGAGCCGGAACAGGCTGTGCCTCAAGTCACATGTGGAATGGCTTTCGTGATAGTCACAGATCACTTTACGTGTAACAGATTTAGGTGGCATCGTGGCAGCATGCTGTGCCTCTCTTTATGCTGAGACGTTAGGGTGTCCGCGGCAAACTTGGTGACTCTCCTGCTGTTTTCACTGGTGACTTGATCGACCTCATGTAGGGGCATAACTCCTTCTAAAACTGTGTTTGCCATTTCATCTGGATGCTTTTGACATTTCACCAATTCCTCATTAGAAGTCTAAAAAGTCTGTCGGCATCTCTGTCTTTCTCTCTGCAGAGATGGGAATTTCTAGGAACTCCACCTTTTGTAACTATGCATATATTAAAGAAGCATTTTCTCCATTTCTGTATCTCGGTTTCTTTAGCCTACATTATTATTTTGTTCTCGTATGACTGCTTTCAAACCATAATATTATCATTACCTTCGATCATGAATAACACTAAGCATAATTTAGTTCAGCTTAATTTAAAAGAGTTTAATTTTCATCAACATCAGAGTGGTTTGATGTATTTTCAGAGAAAACATTTATGCGTACGTCTGTCTGAATAGTCCAATTATAAGTGCATTGATGCAGAATCGTTCAAGAGAGCATTGTGTTAGATCTTGATCATGACTGCCTGTGTCTTTTTGTTTTTTTCTTCTTTTTTTTTTTATATGTATAAAATATCTCTGTCTAGTGATCTGTCTCTCACATGTGCAAATTCACCCACTGAAACTTCCCTGGTCTCAGTCATCGCTGCTTGTTTTTCTGTGTTGCACAGATGCTCTTGAAATGAGTCATGTTCTATTTTGGATAAAGATTTACTACGGCCATTCTACACTTCGCTTGCCTTCCGCAACACTACTAGAACATTATTTTATAGCAAACTGTACTGCTAAGAATTCACCGGATCAGGTCAGAGGTCAGAGCTCAGTGCAGCGTCAGTGAACAGGAGGATGGATCATATTCGTTGTGTTATTATAATAATCCAAAAAGAGGTTAATGCTGAAAATGTACACAAGGATTCAAGTATAATAAAAGTTTAAGTATGTGCCAAATAGGAAAATAAACATACATGTGTACACACACACCATTTTAAACGTTTGTATGTCAATAAAAAAAGTTACATATTACATAAGCGACCTTTATAAACGCTCCTGGCTTTTGCTGCAAAAAATGAAACAAGTGCGACAGTCAAAGTTTCCAGAAGAACTGTGGCAGATTCTCTAAGAATCGAAGGTCTTGTGTATAAAATATATTCTGTGAAGAGATTTTTATACGTTCTCTCTTTGCATCGAGCAGACAAATGACACTCTCCACCACCAGCACCAGGTTGGCCAGAACAGTCTGCTGCCTCTGCTCAATGCTGGAACAGAACCCCAAGACCAAAAGCCTGTGCTCCCCATCCCACTGGAGCAGAAGCCTCCAGTCAGTGCGGCTGAGCTCCTCAAAGACAACATGGTCGGTGGGGGGGGAGGGGGAGGTGGGGGAGGTCCCATAGTGATTAAGAAGGAGCCCAAATCAAAAACTCCCTTCGTCTGTGGCTACTGCAGCAAGTCCTTCCGAGACAGCTACCATCTGCGGCGGCACGAGTCCTGCCACACGGGCATCAAGATGGTGTCCCGGCCCAAGAAGACACCAGCAGCGCCCACCATGGTGCCCATGATCTCCACTGTTCAACAGCGGGATAGCAATGGCAACCCCACCTATGTCTCTGCTGCAGGTATCCTAACAACAGGCACCAATTCAGCCACAGTGGCAGTGGGCACAATGTCCACTCTGTCCCAGCAGCAGCCCAGCGTACCCAAAAAGCCCCCAAAGCCAGTGAAGAAGAACCACGGCTGCGAGATGTGTGGTAAAGCCTTCCGCGACGTCTACCACCTGAACCGGCACAAGCTGTCACACTCGGACGAGAAGCCTTTCGAGTGTCCCATCTGCCACCAGCGCTTCAAGAGGAAGGACCGCATGACCTACCATGTGCGCTCGCACGACGGCGGTGTGCACAAGCCCTACATATGCTCCGTCTGTGGCAAAGGCTTCTCCAGGTGGGTCCTTTTGTTTCCAAACAGGTCATCAGGCCCACACCACCAAGATGGTTCACTTTTGTGCACTCCCAGCACCCAACACACCCTAAACCAGGTATTCTCACTTCCTGATGGTTTAGACGTGTCGGGAGCTGAGAACGAGCAAAATTGTTGACCGTCTGCAGGGGCCTGAGGACCAGTTTGGAGAGTGCAGGATTAAATATATTCTGTTTGCATGATGAGAGCTTTAGTGCTCCATGGGCAATTATTTAGAAGTATTTTTCTGTGCTTGTGATTTGTCTTTTAAAAAATTCATGATTTAATGAGTTAATTACTGATTGGGCAGAGGTGGCTCAGCGGTTAAAGACTCTGGGTTACTGACCAAGAGGACAGGGGCTCAAGCCTCCGCTCCACCAAGCTGCCACTGCCCTTAACACTCCCTGCTTCAGGGGCGCTGTATCATAGCCGACCCTACACTCAGACCCCAGCTGCCTTACAAGCTGGGAAATGCAAATAAAAAAAAGTATTTCACTGTACTGTAATGTACGTCTAACATGGGCTTTTTCTTAGAAATTGTCTAGAAAGCAAACCACTGACCTCCCAAAAACATGCACTGGGCATCATATGAAAATGGCTATTGTGTCCTCATACAAATTTCAGTTTCTGTTGTGGCACCTGCCTGGCATCATTTTAAAAGCTAATGATTCATTTAAAACTGACTGACCAGGAACTAAATTAAAATGAATTTATATTTATTCTATTCTGTTACTGTTCTTCTTGGAGTTTAAAAGCGAAAAGGTTTCATGGCAAATATGTAAGCTTGTACAGGGATTACGTATCATGCTGCACAAGCCTGATGTATATTTAGAGAATAATGCTGGCACGTTCGTGCTGTTGCTTTGTTTCCCCTAAAGGTTTCTGGGAGTCATAACGGAATTGATTAGCTTTATTTTTGGTGCCTTGTGAGAATGCCCTTTAGCCAAGAATAATGCTTCTCTGTCATGCGTTGCTAGTCGTTTTTGCAATCATGTTTTATATCGTGACTCTACTTTATAGTCAACATAAAGCATTTGCATCCTATATTTTGAATATGCATTACACCATCACTACTTAATTTTATTAGTCTTAATCCCTCAGAGTTGGTTTAATAGGAAATGTAATCATTTCAGTGTAAACCTTTTTCACGTACATGTTGTTCCTTTCTCTTTTCCCTTCCACAGGCCAGATCATCTCAGCTGTCATGTTAAACACGTCCACTCTACAGAGCGGCCTTTTAAATGCCAAGTAACGGTAAGAGACCACTCTCTGTTTCTGTCGTGCTAAAACTGGCTCTGGCATTGGTTTTATTGGGCATGTTTGTTGGAAGCCTCAGTTTCAGTGGGCTCTGGTTGTTTTAGTAGTGACAGCTGGTCAGAAAATGTACTGGCATAGCTTCTGTAAGTGGTAAGATAGTAGGAGGGTTGGGGAGTTAAAATGCTTCTGAAGAATTTTATCAATGCTGAAATAAAATCTTGCATATCAACACCACTAAATACGGTTGATGGGATGTTCCTTTTATATGGGCTGAAAGCGGATCTGAGATGCAAGACGTGCAAGTCAAATTACCTAAAGATGGAATGTAAGCATAATGGAAAATGGCATCTAGCAGTTATAATTTTATCACCCATTTCATCAATTATGAAAAATTACTGTGCCAAACCTCACTTATTTTGAAAACAGAGTAACTCTGCTCAATCTGTAGTATCATAAGCCCACATCATCTACAGAATGACCTAATTAACTTTGGCTAGTTAAAATAGAAATTCTGGTTGAAGGGGAAGTGTTGGTCTGCTGTAAATTCACAGTGTGCTGCTTTAGGTAGAGACGTTACCAGAGGAAACCTGTATCTCTGCGATTAATGCGAGTAAGCTAGCCTGTTAACTCTAACTAGCTAAAATAGAAAAGTGAAATGTGCTTGCCAAAAAAATGAAGTAGACCTATTAGAAATTGTACAACAAGGACCAGCATTGACTAGCTTTCCACCAAGTTAAAGAACAAATAAATGCCTTCCCATCATCACTTCTGAATCCATTTCCTCTTATTGCTTGTATTGGACTGTCACATTCTTTCTTTCCCCACCCGAGTTTCCGCCCATCACCATGTATTCAGGCTTTAGTTTTTCGCATGTACACAGATGCCCATGATTGACAGGGGAGAGAGTAATGGCATCCCTCCCATCCAGAGAACATGGCCAGTATTGCTGCCTTGGCTCTCATGCACATAAAGAAATCCTTGTTTTCTAGTAAAGAATTTATTATACAGTTCTTTAAATTCACAAAAAAAAAGCACAAAGCAAATAAATGTATTACAATTTATGCAAAGTGCAGATGACCGTGACAAGGACTTTTTTATTATTATTTTTTTTTTAAAAGAGTAAACACTTTTTTGTTTGCAAATATTTTAAGACAAAATAACTGAAATTCCAGAACAATAGTTATTCATATTAAAAATATTACAATCGTTATGTACTCATTTTAAGTTTTTGTTTAACAGAGTTCATGTGAATAGAAATTTTTTTTGCAAGTCATGTTGAAGGCTTTGCATTTCTTCCTGTAGAATGTTTGAGCAATTTCAGTATGGTAATTATGGACAGCCACCTTATGTGAACTGAACAGAACACTGAGCTTAGTGGATCATCACTGGCTGATGATAAAGACATTTAGGGCATTTTCAGTTTTGTTTTTGAAGAAAAACGTTTAAATGTTAGTACATCAGCATTGTATAGGATTGAGTACACCAGTAGGGGTCCCTGTAATATACTTTGTAGTAGTATTACATTTTCAGTGCATGGTATTAGCATGATATTTTAATTTAACCCATTTATTATGGAAAGTATGGCAAATGTACGTTGAAATGACTGTCAACACAGAAAGACCCAGGATAATTTCATGGATTGCAAAGGTGTAACCACTGTGAAGTGTATATAAAAGTGGGATTATTATTTTTACCACCTTTGTTGATGCTACTCCATGTCCAGTAATTTACAGATCACTCCAAACTGGCATGGTTTATTTCTGTTGTAATTGTGCAGGTTGAAATAACATTAGCATGAAAGATAACATCCTTATTGTCTCTTTTGATCTGTTTGTCTGTCTGTCAGGCCTGCACATCTGCTTTTGCCACCAAAGACCGTCTGCGTTCCCACATGATCCGGCATGAGGGTAAAGTCACCTGCAACATATGTGGCAAGATGCTGAGCGCTGCCTACATCACCAGCCACCTGAAGACACACAGCCAGGCCGGCTTCACTTCGCCCTGTAACAAAGGTACGCCAGCCCTTGCCCCTCACTCCTCCTCCACTACTTCCTCCTGGCCTCCGCTCGCCTCGGCTGCGCCAAACCAGGACGACACGCATTCAGGTGGGCATCTCCCTCTGATGTGGTGATGTCACTTCCTCAAGCAAATCACTCCTGCTGTCTGCTACGGGGCTCTGCTTCTCTTGTCTCAGCCTGTAGAGTGCTTACTGCTAACTCTGCCTATTCACATTTTTAAATTTGTGATCATGTTTGGTATTTTACAGCTCATATTTTTGCAAGGTTTTTAAAATGATGTATATATGGCTAATTTTGATGATATTTATTGGCGTTTGGGTCATAAATCGGGAACATTTGATTCACTTTGACACAGAAAACGTTCAAGTGGTGTGGCCTGTTGCATCCAATATGCAAATTTACAGAGGATGGCACACCCTATGATCAAACAAAACTATGGTTGATATGTTTTGACCGGTTTGGTGACTATTTTTAAATAAATCACTGAGGAATATGAAAATGCCAGCTCAAACTCCGCCTGTGTCTACCTGTGACCGATCAACCTAACATTTACAAGCAGCAGTTACATATCAATCCTGCTTTTTGTTTTGGCACTGGGTGTGTCTAATTTGCAATTTATGTATATTCATGTAATTGAAATGAACATATAGGTGATGAGATGTTCATGGGGATAATTTTGCTATGTGTAGGGGATTTGTTTTTTGCATTAAATCACAAACATTTAAATTCTAGATACACTATATGACCAAAAGTCTGTGGACACCTGACTGTCAGACTCGTATGTGCTTGTTGAACATCCCATTCCAGGTTTGGTCCACTCTGCTGTAATAATAACTCCAGTTTTCTGGGAAGGCTTTCCACTAGATCTTAGAGTGTGGCTGTGGAGATTTACGCATTCAACCATAAGTGCATTAGTAAGATCAGGTGCTGAAATTGGGTGAGGAGGTCTGAGGTGCAGTCAGCATTACAGTTAGCCCCAAAGATGTTCAGTGGGGTTGAGATAAGGGCTCTGTGCAAACCACTTGATTTCTTCCATTCCAGCCTTGGCAAACCATGTCTTCCTGGATCTTGTGATATTGTTATGCTGGAACAGGTTTGCGTCCCTCAGTTCCACTGAAGAGAAACTGTAAGGTTAAAGCATCCAAAGACATTCTAGACAATTATTTGCTTCCAAAATTGCAGCAAATGTTTAAAGAATCACACATATAGGGCTGATGGTCAGGTGTCCATAAATGTCTGGCCATATAGTGCAAGTTATTTTTCATCCTTTAGATGACGTTCTATGGTATAAATTTTAATCTCATTTTTCCTTTATGCGCCAGACACTAACAACGCATGCAACTCTGCCTCAGCCACACCAGTCACTGCCTCGGCCACCACTGCCAGCATGAACCGTGGAATCGTCAGCAACCCCATCACTATCTCCTCCAACACAGTGAATATTACAGCGCCGGTCAGCCTGCAGCACCCAGTGACCATCACCGCTCCAGTCAATATCGCCTCGGTGAACATCCCCGCCACAGCAACCGGCATGAACATCGCCCACCCGGTGGCCATCAGCACCTCCATGCCCATGAACATCACTGGCCCCCTCAACATCGCCATGAGGCCCATGGAGAGCATGCCGTTCCTCTCACAGGTTCTGCCTTCCTCGCCACCCTGGTAGAACCCAAATAGCTTCTGATTACTCATCCAACCCAGTGTGTCTTATTTTAAATCCTGTTCTGGTCTTCCATTAGTAGCGTGCTGTGAAGAAAGGGCAATCAAGGACGTATGGTAGAAGTTCCAAGCTTAGTGTGGATAGATGGTAGCAGCAGATGAGGGGGAAAAAGTAAAGATCTAGTTGGTTTTAGGTGGTGCTCTTTTTATCCTTTTTTTGGCTATTGGCTAAGCAGAATCAGAAATGTATAGACTTTAGTGAAATAGCTTAAGGAAGAGGGGGGAAAAATGTAGACTGGCATGGCAACGTTTGGTGATTTCGCTTCGTTAGTGCCAGAAGATCTCAGCCAATGGCCATTTGGAGAGGAGCAGATTGCTTCATCAGATAGTGAGCATGACTGGTTTTAACAGTTTTTGTTTTTTTTGGTTTATTTTTTTTATTTTATTTTTTTTTTTAACTGTGATGAATTCATTTTTTGTTAATTTTAGCTTGCTGATCAGTATTCCCTAGTTTTATTGCATTGAGTTATGTACTACAAAAGGGACAGGAGCTTCCATTTATGGGAGATAATTATTTTTAATACTATCTAAGTAAGAGGCTGTTCTGGTTTTACATTCATTGTAAGCCACTTAAAACTGTAGCTATTATTCTAGTTTTAAAATATTTTCTGGAGTTGATCATTCCTGGTAGAAGAAAGATTATGTACTATTGTTTTGAATAGTTGGGACATATTTCTGCTTAGTGGGTGCTGGACATGAACTATAACACAAGTGTTGCACTGAAAACATCTGATTGGTGATATTCTAATGGCAGTATTATGAGAAACGTTTTTAAATTTGCAGAGTTAAGTGTCTTTTCTGTAGTTCCATCAATTAGCCGCATTCAATGAGAGGAGTTCACCAGACCGAAGCATGATCTATTTATGAGTGTTTCATCAATAAGAACGCTTTATTCTTCTTCCTTTAAGGATGAGGGCTGTTCTGGCATGGATCTCTTGTCAGGGTCTTTACTGAGAGAATCCCACTAATTTGACACTTGTGTTGGTAAAATCATGCCTAACACTCTTCTGAATTTTTCACCTCCTTAATACACTAAACCATTTTATCCTTCTTGTCCCATAAAAGAGACATTAACTGTACCTGGGTGGAAGGTGCATTTTGTTACATTTATTAGGTTTTTTGTTTTGTTTTTTGTTTTTTTTCTCTCTCCCTTGATTACAGTTAAACCAAAACTGCCATCTGATATTCAGGGTTTGTTGGCTTGGTTTTTTATCAGTGACACTTCTCTGTGTTCCAAATGACTAGAAAGCTAGCAACGAACAAAGGCAAAGCGTTTCATCCATTTTGGATGACAAAAGCAATATTGAAGTTGCACTGCTAATCCATTCCATTCATTTCTGATCAGCGACATACCTTTAACTTCAATATCTATTACGTTTCACATGTTTCTGTATAGTCCCCTCTTTATATGATTACCATGAGTCATGACGAGAAAGAAATCAGCTTGATGTGCCCATAAAAGTGGCTGTGTAGTTAGCAGCGTAAATGCTTTATATTTATTTGACCTTACCTGACATGGGAAATGAATTTAGTAAGCAGTAATTGTAGTAAGAGATTCGTTGCTGATCAGAGATGTGATGGATTTGGGAGGAAAAACAGATCTGGACTGTGAGTTAAGCAAAGCCTAAGAGCTACTGGATGTTCACTTTTCTTCATGAATCGTTTGTCTCCCCATTTCAACTTGAAACAACTTTTCCATGCATTGCACGAACTTTCCAGTTTAAAAACTAGGCACCTAAAACGGCTTTCACTTTCTCGATGTCCTTCAGAGAACATTGCCTTGTTTTAACAGGGGCGTTGTGTTTTCCCTGAACTTTGAGAACTGGAATTTGAAGAATGGGACTGATGTGACTGGTTCAGAGCATTACAGAACTTTTTGAGTGTCCTTGTGATAAATATATGGCCCTCCAGTGGCATCACTTTTTGTGCCTGATCTGAATATGCCACATAGGAACATGACTGTCCTGTTTACCAAAACTCTGTGAAGATTTTAGATCTATTTTGCTTTGGAGATTATCACGTATGAGGAATTATGATTTTGTCATTAGCTTTTGTTTCCCTGAAGTATTGTTATTTTTCTTTTTTTTATGCCTTATGCACCAACAGTATCTTTTAAAAAAAAATGTTTGATTATTAGTGAGGGGTGGGAGATGTTTTAAGTTTTACATTGGAGAATAAAACAGTAGTTCTGACCTTTTACAATTTGCTTTGATGAATTGGCAGAACCATGTGAATGCCAGTGAATGTATATCTTTGTACAAAACCGTTAGCTCGGAGGACGTCGTAGGTATGGTAGACAAGTGCAAGGAAAAAATAAAATAACCTTTTATAAAACTTTTTGTATTAGAACATTAACATTGATAATTTTGTATATATGAAGACTAGGAAATTTTTTGGTTAGCAGAAAGGTGAAGCATTCCTACATTTTTTTTAAATGTATGTATGTCACGAACAGTTATGTAAACACAATGTTTTATGTGCCTTTTATTTGGGTTGTCTAAATAAAAGAAAATTGTAAAACATGGATGTAACTCATTCTTGCTCATTAATCTAATATAAAATGTTGACCTGGTCTTATATGGAGTCTAAATGATGATGTCACTGAGTGGGCTTGTTGCTAAATTCAGGGTTTTTTTTTTGTTTAGTACCTTTTTTTGTTTGTTTGGTTTTTTATTTTTTTTGGTTTTTTTAAAAGATCATTTTAATTTCAGGCATGATTGCAGGTATAACTTATGGCATAAGTGTTTTCGTTATCCTAATGAACCAAGCTATATGGCCGTTGAGGGAGATCCTGTGGCCAGAGATGATCCAAGAATATAGGGGTTCTCTAGCTGATCGGCTTAAATTCGGCTGTATTAATCTTTAATTGCATACCCTTTCTACTTCATCCCTTATTTTCAGTTATGTCCTCAACTAGATTTTCCCCCCACATACATTTAAGGTTTTAACAATTGATTTAATATTGAAAAAAAAATTTTGAGTTTCTATTAGATGATTGACAAAATAACAACAAACGATGAGTTCTGGATAAATATAATCTTATTTAAAATAAAGAATGACAAATGATCGGACTAAAAGTAGTTCAGAAAACATTGGGAATTTTATAGTGCAGTCTATTACATAAGTAACAACCCAAATATAGAGTCATTTGATAGTCTGTCAACAAAATGAAGTTTTCTACAAGATCTTCTATTAGATGCAAGTGCTGCTCACCGTCAACTTTAATAGGAAGACCTGTACACCTGTTTATTTATGCAGTTATATAATCAGCCAATCATGTGGCAACTGACCAATGAATAAAATCATGGAAATGCAGGTCAAGAGCTTCAGTTAATGTTCACATCAAACATCAGGATGAGTGAAATTGAATAATGTGATCGCTGTGACTTTAACCTTTGCATGGTTGTTGATATCAGAAGGGCTGGTTTGAGTATTTCACTAGTCACATGATCTCCTGAGATTAACAAACTACAGTCTCTAGTGTTTGCACAGAATGGTGCAAAAAACAAAACACATTGGAGGAGCAACAGCCCTGTGGGTGGAAACACCTTGTTGATGATAGAGGTTAGAGGAAAATGGCCAGATTGGTTTGAGCTGCCAGGAGGAGTATAGTAATTCATATAATCACTCTTAACAACCATGGTGAGCAGAAAAGTATCTCAGCATGCACAAAACATCAAGCGGATGGATGGGCTACAACAGCAGATCACATCAGGTTCCAGCCCTGGCAACCAAGAACTGGAGTCTGAGGTTATCATGGGCACAGACTCACCCAAACTGGACAGGTGAGGATTAGAAAAAAAAATCAGACCAGACCTCAGACCAGTCTGCCCATTTTCCCCTGTCCTCTCTCATCAACAAGGTGTTTCAGCCTGCAGACAGGATGAGATTTGTATTCTGCACCGCTCTGTGTAAACCCTAGAGTCTGTTGTGTGTGAAAATCCCAGGAGATCAGCATTTTCTGAAACACTCAAACCAGCCCATCTGACACCAACAATCATGTAATGGTTACAGTCGCAGAAATCACACTTTTTCTTCATTCTGATGTTTGATGTGAACATAATCTGAAGCTCTTGGTCTGCATGTGCATGATTTTATGCATTGTACTGCTGCCACATGATTGGCTGATTAAATAACTGCATAAATAAGCAGGTGTACACGTGTTCCTTTTAAAGTGGATGGAGCGTATATGTTCAAACACTTGGTTTTTAAGTTTTACAGTATGTAATCACTGTCCTGGCTATCACATGTAAGGTTATATATTATAGGTGCATCATTATTTGATCAGAATAACCTCTACTTGGGTGTCCAAAGTACTTAATGTCATATATAATTATAAAAAATTATATAATAATCTGTGTAAACAATAATCATGAAACAGAATGTATGAGTAAAGAAGGCTGTCGAATCCCAAGAAATGCATGTAAGTATGAGAAGGGTCATCACAGACCAGCATGATCTCACATCCTGTTCCATTTTCCAGCTCATTCCTTTAGGGTTGAGATGTCAGACTATCAAAACAAAAAACCAGAGGCAAGAAAAAAGACAGACACTGTTTTCTCCCTAAGCAGTAATCTTGCTCAGTAATGTACTGCACAAATGTCCTCAGCACTAGCATTAAACCGCTACTGCTGGGATACATTTATAACAGCTATTACTCTCGGTCAAGCACAATTACTCTTAGGTTCTGTTTCCTGGACACAACAGCAGCTCTATTAAGTTGCACAAGGGAGTTTGTCAGAGTTGCTGGATGGAAAATTGTTTACCTTTAAACACTTAATCATTACTTCTATTAAACTGTCGACTTTGAAAGAATACATTGAATAGACCTTATAGCCATAAGCCGAATATTAGTTGCAATTTGAAATTCAAATCAAGGCTTGTTAGTTGAGATGAACATGTACTTTGAAACAGGCTAGCACTAGTTAACAGTCACATTATGTTTAGTTGCCAAACAATCTTCAGCGTGGATTTCTTAACTGCTTCCTACCCAGGTTGCACATGGTTGCTGGTTTATCACTTAGTGTATGTGTATTTTAGCAATGATATTTGTATTGAATTGCATCCATTCATTTATTAATCTTTGTCGTTATTTTTTCTCCTGGTCAGGGTTGCAGTGGATCCTGGGAACACTGAGCACAAGGGAAGAATACACCCAGAAATTTCCATTCATTGCTATAATTGCTTACTTATTTTGGGTTGAACTACACAGAAGAGACTCTTATTTCCATTTTTACTCACTCATCTCAGGATTGCTGTAAAATAGAGGATGCTGGGAATGATTCTATGAGACCCAAGTGACCCCAAAGGATCAGAATTCCAGAAAATTTTCTGGGAAAGGTGGAACAAAATTCCTACTGGCACCACTATCTAAGTTACATTATATTGTATGTGTTCCAAGCTAGGCATGTCTCAGCTTCTGGCTATTTGTGTGACCATGTGTGAATAATGGAATTTTATTTAGAATACACTTTAGCCAGTGTCATGGTGGTGAAGTTATTGGTTAGCACTGTTGCCTCACAGCGAGAAGTTTCTGCTTTCGGACCTGCCAGTTGGCCTTTCTGTGTGGAGTTGGCATGTCGACCCTGTGCCTGCGTGGGTTTCCTCTGGGTGCTCTGGTTTCCTCCCACAGTCCAAAGACATGCAAATTAGGTGAAATTAGGTCCACTATTCAGAATTACCCAGAGGCGTGGGTGTGAAGGCTGTCTGTCTTTCTGTGTTAGCTATGCGATAGACTGGCGACCTGTCCGGGGTGTATCCTGCCTCACACTCAACGTCAGCTGGGATCGGCTCAAGCTTCCTAACTACCCGCAATGGATAAGTGAAATGGACAATGAATGAATGAATCCTTTTTTGCAGTATCGACACATTGTGCTTAATAAAATTTGAGACACATTTAAGGGGGGAGATGCCAGATCCATCCAAAATGACAATACTTACAGTGGTTCTTAAAAGTGGAGTCCAGGGCCCCCACAGAGGTCTGTGATTAATTATTGTGTTACAGCCATGGAAATCACAACACACCATTATCAGAGTTATGATTATTACTGAGCTCTCATAGGTATTCTGTTTGACTGGCTTCTGGAATTAAACAAGTTTAATCCAAACCGAAATAACAGGAAAACCAGCCGGCCTTATAAATAACAACAGCTCGGACCTGACGTGTCCTGTCCCAGGAAAGGTCAGGAAGGTAAAAGCTCTACAGCACCAATAAACGGACTGAAGAGCTTATTATTGTACTCCTAATTTAAAAATTAGCCTAGTTTGTAATAGTTTAGAAAATAGGTATGTGCTGGATTTTTCTACATCTTAAAAGGTCTGAGAACTCTTGTATTATACTGCTCAATCTGCATGAGTTAAATTAGATTTCACTTTGCAACATACATTACCAAGAACACATTTGTCAGGTTTGAGGAAAAGAAGCAATAGGCTATTTTTCAGCAGAATATCTCGTGGTGATGTAGTGTTGGAGTTAACTTTGGGGACAGGGATGCACGTGATGTGTGCGTGTGTCCACTAGGCAGCTGTCTGCTTCTTTGTTCCTCTGAAAGTCTGATTTTAACCCCCACAGCCTCTTCTGCTGGGTTGTGTTTGATTCACACACACACACACACACACACACCCACTGCAATGTCGCTCCCTCGCGGGACTGGAGCAATAGGAACTACACACACTCAGTCTGTATCAGTGAAGGTTTAAACCCATCCTTGTCTCTGTGCAGCTTTATTCCGCTGAAGGACCCGAGGCTTCATTGTGAATATTTTTCACAGCAGACTGGAAATCTGACGCCGTGCCGCTCACCAGCTGCTCTCCCCCAGTAAGTAGCCGTGTGTTTCGATGTTAGCTTGCTAACCTTTTTTTTTTTTCTATTTACAGCGTTTCTCATCAGTCTGCTATTATTATAATTGCTGAATATTTCACTCACGAGCTCCGACTTCCAAACTGAACAGCATAAATATGTATACACTTATATTTATTAATTATAACATGACTCTTTTCAGGAAGACGTCCCGCATGTATGTGTTGAGCTTCTTGTAATTGTCCAACTCGAATCGTGCGGCCTTCATACAGGCTCTCCTGCTTTTTAATCTGGTAATGAAAAACTAACACAGCACCTACAGGTTAGCCAGGAAGGGCTCCTTAAATTCTGCCGTTTAACCTTGTACGCTAAACGGCTGCTAATGTCACTTTACAAGGTATTACCTTAAACCAATCTCTTCACTTTTTTTTTTTCCAGTCCCTGGGCTGAATCCTAAATACCTTCCTGTTGGATATAAAGCGCGCCACATAGGCTGCACAAGCCATTATTTCCACCCCTATGTAGTGCACTCCTATAAGGAGTCAGGAGTCGTTTGGAACTGAGCCCTTGTCCCGGTCTGGCGCTAATGCTAGCTAGTGAAGTACACTATAGTGTGTGTACACTAGGCTGTTACATTTATAACATTGGAGAAGTGACTAAGCTTTGCACCGAGTTATTTCGTTAATCAAACAGGATTAAATCTAACAGATCAAAGTTGAAAAGTACTTTTCATTCATCTTGGATTTTGTGCTGCAGCTCTTCTGCCATTCATGGGACTAGTTTGTGCTTTGCTGGGTGTTTTCACCAATTAATGCTGCTGTAAACATTATTTATAGAGAATAGTGCTGTCTATGATAGCTATATGCTCTATTACGTGATTTATAGATTTCCAAGCATTACTTTCCCAACACATAATCCTACAGAAAAAATGTTTGTCAGTAAAGAAAGCAACATATTATATACGAGACCAAAATTATAATGAAGGTTTCTGGCATTTTCATGCAAAAATAAGAAGCAAGTGTGACAGTCAAAGTCTCCAGAAGAACTGTGGCAGATTCCCCAAGATGCTCAGTAACACTTTAGCTTATTTCTTTATAAATCTGCATGGTGCGGTGGTTAGCACTGTCGCCTCACAGCAAGAAGGTCCTGGGTTCGATCCCCGGGTCACCCAGGGTGCTTTTC
>JAQQZR010000003.1:10803127-10816932 GCA_030068235.1 Notoglanidium macrostoma
GTATTTTTATCATTTACTATTTACTGTTGCTCTCAAATGCATTAAGAAGGAAAGAAATTCCAGTAATAACCTTTTATGTCAACAACCGCTCATCTAAGTAAAGAGAAACAACAGTCCATCATTATCCAGTCTCTTTTAAAGTAAAAACTTTTGACTGGTAATGTACTTCTGCATTCTTATTTCTGCATAGAATTTTCTCCTGTCATCATTTCTGCCACTTTTCTGTTTTTGTTCTCCTGTTTGACAGTTCCCTTTGCCTTTTCTGTCCCCACTGTTTTTATATCCCAAGTTCTCATGACCACATTCTATTCCTCTTTTTCATCATGGTTCATCCTCTTTTCCGCCTATAAAATTCTGGTAATATTTGTAAAACCTTACAGTCTGAATATTGGCTCTCTAGTTTTCTTAGACACTGGCTTTAAGACCAATTCCTAATAGGTATTTACTTCACTACTAGGCCAGTTTTCCTTCCTGGGCTTTTACATTTTCAGTTGTTTGTGTTTACTTGGTTACTTACACCTCTGTTAGGTTTCTCTGTTGTCACTAAGATACACATTAGAGTGTCTCTTCTCATACAACTGAACCAGGACATTATTAGCGTGTGCTTTATTCCACTTACTAGAGATAAAGGGCCAGTTATCTCCATCAGTGCAAGATAAATGCGTGCTAGGCCCACTTTACTGCTCAAATTAAAAAGATGAGCAGACAAACGAGAACAAGGATGGAAAGTAACTAAATACTGTGATATTCACATAGGGACTAACTTCAAAAACGTGTAAAATGTACTCCCTGCAAGCACTTCCTTAAATAATAATCAGAGTCACAGAGGGACTACCAGAAAGTCACAGTCTCCTCTTTCTCTTTTCTTTTTTAGTAATACACCTGTCAGCCAGTCAGTTTCACTACAACCTACAAACCTTTTGCATATTTCCCTAAATCCTGCATCAAAAATAACACGCAGTGTTCTGCAGGCTTGTGTTTGTTCCTGAAAATCTTTCAACCTTATGCCAATCTTTCAGCCTTATCTCTAGTATGTCATTATATTCTGTCTCAGCTCTGTTTTGCAGTCATTTAGCTTTTGCCCGGATGCCAAGGGGATACAGTGGAGCAGCATGCTCTGTGTGGAGAGTGTCAAAAAACGTGTGGAGAATCTGACGGCGGCTTTCCAAGATCTTTCCCAGTCAGCCTGTTTAGTTCATCAGTTTCGCAAACAGGCACATTTCTGCTTCAGACTGCTCTTTTTATGGTGATCTGTAGATACGGAAAAAAAAAATTAACAAGCACATGCAACAGCAAATGAGAAAATGCAACAACAAAATCAAAAACTTAATTCAGGAAGAGCTTAACATTAACTTAAAATGGAAAGGGCGGGTCCGAATTGAACATCACATGCTTGTTGCTGATTCACCCGATGTATGAATATCACAAGGAAAAAGAATTGAACTTTTTCCAGTCTGTTATCCGGTCAGTCTAGTGACAACGATGTAATGCTAAGGAACTTAATGGGGTAAGGAGTAATTCTTCTTTTTCAATCATTTTGATTCTTTTAGGTAAGTTTTCATAATTCAATAATTAAGTTGATGTTTGTGTGCTGTTACGTTTGCACATTTGCTGTGATGTTTTTTGTTTTGCTGTTGCATTTTTAGTTTGTCTTTGTCTTTGTCTTTTTGCACTTACAGGGCATTCAGTCTTTCTCCTGTACTTTGACTGAATTTTTGTCTGATGGTTTGTTCAGTTTGCTGTAGCATACACATTGTATTACTTACTCTTGTCCTACATTTGTGTCTTGGCACTCAGAAAGTCGTCCTGTGAAGCATGAAAGCAATCTTGCAGAATACCCAAACTGAAATAAATAAGTATTTGATTTGTGCAGTGTATTATGTAAGGTTTCTGTTTTTCTCCTTGTTTCTTTCTCTGGCTGTTCTGTTCCTGATGCTAGTTTCCTTTTCTCTTAAATTCTGCTTTCATTGAGGAATTAATAGCCTAACAGGTTCACTTGCCTCTTGTCTGTTATAATTCCCACTTCCTCAATATAGGTTTCTCTCTGACGCCAACAAACTTAGGGTCAAGAGATGTTTAATAGGGTAGATGACACATTTAAAAGGTTTTGATCAAGATTAAATAATTTTGCTTTATTTTCCTATTCCTGTCTGCTTTGCAGTTTGAGCAGTTTTTGGATTGTAATGCTACATTATGTATTCAATCTGCTTATGCTGATAATACGTAAGTGGCATCCTTGTCTGACCAAGCACACCTTGATAGTGCCTTGATGTGGGCGTGTGAGAACTGACCTCATTCGGTCTGTTTTGTCTTTGACAGCTGTTGAAACATACTGATCCGCCTGTTTGCAGATACAAGGGCAGGAGGCAGGAGTGCTGCTCCCAGCTGGGAAGTCGCACACGACTCCAGGCTGGCACCGCTGTGCAAATTGTAGTATTTGTTAGTATAAACATAAAAGTTAAAAGAAATCGATGTGCTGGGCCAGGAACGTTCTCTAATGTGGTATATTATTGTTCCTCTGAGGTTTGAGCTGTAATTATGAAATATGATTCTTCTAAAGCTGAGGACGTCCTAATTCCCGCCTCATGATTTCCCGCCTCCAGATGGCGAATAAAATGGTCGCCAATGTGACTAGATTTTTTTATTTTGCGACTAAGTTTCTCATTCCAGTCGCCAATGGCGACTGCATCTCACAATCCCCCCCAAAAAAAATAAAATAAATAAATAAAAATGCAAGAAAAGTGGCAGCTTTTAATTATGTGCATACGCTCTCAACCCACGTCTACTTTTCCTGCTACAATATGATGTGATTGACGTGTGGCTCGATCCGGAGCAGCGTTGACCGATTGAGCCATTTTGGGTTGCATTTGATTTGCATGTAAAAATTTTGTCATTAGTAGACAAGTTTTGTCAAATCAAAACTCTTCACGCAATCTGGTAACCTATTGCAGAAATAGAGAAGACAATAACATGATCTATATGAGGAACATTGTGTTTTACTTCTATTATATTATACAATAAACAGTTTAATCCATGTGGTGATTTCTAGTTTCGTTTTAACAGTCACTACTTAACTTTTAGTGGCCGTGTAACAAATGGAGTGGCCAAAATAAAAAATTCAGACCATTCCTCACGGCCTGCTCGTCCAAACCCTGCCTCGTCTACATCCAGACGAACAGAAAATAATTCAATTAGTGGGTCATCAGAGGTACAGTCATTTCCGCCCGACAATATATGATTATTAGCAACGGATGATAACGCAGTGCCAATAACAGAGTCTTCTGCGTGCGCGGCTCCGAACTCCTCCTATCAGCTTGGTTACAGGGGTTCGCCTGGTTACAGTATGACAAGGGTAAATATACTGCAGCTTTTGTGCACAAGCAGGACAAGAAAATGGCGGTAAAACAGAATTCATTAGTGGTACGAGACATTTTAAAAAGGAAACTGTGAAGAAGCATGGTGATGGTTGTATTCAGTATACTGACTGGCGTAGTGATGCTGACATCATAATGTTTGACGGTGAACTTGAATCGTAATTAAGTTCTATAATATTTGTACATACTTAGCAAGATGGTAAACATTTGTGGCGTTTCATTTCATTTTTATAATGTTATTTATACTTGTTATTATGTGTAAGACACATTTCCACTGGTTATATTTCTAGTGTTGTTTATTTATGTTATTATGTATAAGACACTGCAGAAGTGACTCTGGACTTGAAGTATTGCTTGTTAGTTTACATTTGCAGTCTTCATATTTCTGTGCCATTTATTCTTCTGTTAGTAAGTATAAGATGACGCAGAAGACAATAGTAGGTATATCAGATAGCTCAGATAGGAGAAAGAAAAGGCAGTGTGAGGTAGACTATGTTCCATGTAAGTGTTTTTTTGTTTATTTCACATTTGGCATGTAACAGATTATGGCTCCCCAAAAAACATTTGGCTCCTGAATATTTTGGGTTTAGGAGCCAATGGCTCCTAAAGGGTTTTTGCTTGTTTGTTTGTTGCTGTTGTTGTTGTTTTTGTTTGTTCATTTATTTTGTTTTGGGGCATCTGAGTAATTTTTAGAGCATTCATTTAGAGATTGATTTACTATCCAGTGACACCAAATAATTGCAGTGCTCTTTAATTTGTATCCCAGCTCACTTTTAATAAGAAATGTAATATTATTTCAGGACATATTAAGACGTGCTGATTATGTAATCCCAATTTCCATAACCCTTCAGAATGAAGATGAAAGTTAGAAGTGAGATAAAATCCAGTGCATTTGTGAAATCGATGGTTAATGGTGATGCTGGCAACGTTTCTGACGAAGTCTGTATGGTATTAAGTACTCCCAACATCTGGCAAAGTCTCTTGGCCCATTGCTAGCTTACAGACAGGATGTGATTTTATTTTATTTTATTTATTTATTTTTTTCCCCCTTCTTCTTCTTCTTCTCCCATAACTCACATCACACAATGAATCTGGGCTTTTCCTAAAGTAAGCAAGAGGTCAACCTTAGTGCTGGATGAACTGGCTGAATATTATATTTACTGCCTCATGATGATTGAGGCATGAGCATGATTTATTTATTTATTTTATTATTACTTCTAGTCTTTCCAAATATTCTACACCATATTCCAAGTAGTTTGACCAGCTTAATATGAGCCCAGAGTGCTCAGGCTGTTTGCACTAGTGTTCGCACTCAGTGACTTTGCTTGTTAAGCTAAAAATATGCTCTGATCTGCTGTAGTCCTGCATTATTTTCTCTTCGTAACTACTTTTGCGATTATTCACTTAGTAAATCCTTTTACCTAAAACAATACCAGGAAGTGACTCATAATAAAAACCATACTTAACTGCTTGGCTCTGTGCTTGGCAGAACCTTACCGCAGAGCTGAGCTGTTAAATTTGTGATCTGTGATGACTGTGAAGCTGAAATACACAAATCGCTACTTGCTACTACTCCCCAAGTCATTTACATAGCCAAATGTTTTGATAAAAATAAATTAGGCAAAGCAGCAGATTTGCTTGTCCTAATCCTTTTACAAGTAATTAAAGAATGGAGATTAATATCAAATATCAATTTGTCACTTGATATTAAACTGTTATCTGACCAGCAATAGTGAGACTAGCAAGTTGTCTGTAACTGAAGTTCTAAGCGCGCGTCAGAAAGTCTTTGTGAGAGAATAGGCTTCATTGTGGTGAAGTACTGACATGTTATGACATCAGTGTTCGTAGAAATCAGCAATCATAGTTTTGGACATTAGACTTTAGGGTATTGATGGAGAGTTTGGGAGTTTTTGGTGAGTCAACATAACCAATAACTGCTTACTTTAGCAAGAACTGGCCATTGGCCTAATTGTGCCATTGACTAACCAAAGACATTTGCAGATATGCAAGAATACTTACCATTTACTGTTTGTGTCTTCTTTTTTTTTACCCTTTTCTCTTGAAATTTTCTCTTCATTTGCCAATTCACACCTAGCTCTCTCCAATCACACCACAGCTAGCACGGAGGGAGGGTGAAGACTAGCATGTCCTTCCTCCAACACACGTGAAGCCAACCACACAGGGTAGCTGAACACACTCAGAGAAAAGCTCTGAATGCCCTTTTCCACGTACAAGTGGTTATTCATATGTTTGGTTAGTGTCGCTTGCACTGATAGAGGAGAGAGAAATGACATCCCTTCCACAAGAGAGCATGACCAATTTTGCTCTCTTGGCCTCCCTCCGGAGTCCGGGGATATTTTTTTTAATCGCGTGACTGTATGTTGCTCTGAAAAGCTTGTCAGATCACAGTGTTCAAAAGTTGCAGTGCCTGAAATGGAAACTGAATGTTATGTGATCAGTTTGCTTTGTTTTATTTCCTCTTAAAGATGCTGGAAAAAGTTTTCAAACTTTATAAATGTAAGCTCCGATGTGAAATAATGGGAGGTACTGGAATCCCCATTGTCGGAACTCGTATCAAGTCACCAAATGAGGAATTCTGCAAGTAACCAGCATTTCCAGAAACAAGCCACTGCAACTAGTGGTTGACTGTTGTACCATAGTTCAGTTCATTTTTTTCATGCTTTTCTCATAGTATTCTCTGGGTCACTATAATAGCTGATAATTCTGTATTCTGAAGTTATTGGCTGAAGTCTGAAGTCATTAACGTTTAATGCTAACCATATACTAAAAGTCTAAAGTCTGACACCCCTTCATGTCTAAATACAATGTGCCATTAATCACCGAGTTTTTAGTCACAGACTATGATTTTGCCTCCATGTCTATCCACCCACCAGAGATGTTGCTGTACCTACTGTGCTGCTTCCTGTTTTGTGCTGGAGAGAGTTCACCTATTGGTTGTTGACAATATCCACACCACTATTTGCATGGGTCAAGACTAAAAACTTATAATAACATTAAACACGGTTAATTTTATTGGACTATCGAGATGAGAAACAGACCGACAGCTATCCTGACTACCTTACATCAAACGACAGAGATGACAGGAGTGTGGCCGTCTCTAGGAACTCTAGCAAAACTCTTGTAATATTATTCTGACATTGAAAATTTGTCTGCAACAGTGAAATCACTTGAAAAGTTGTTTGGCGTAAGGCCAGCATAAGTTTAAAATAATGGTACAACAGTTCATTATGGTCCACTAATTTGATTGGACAAGCTGATTGGAGTGCTGGGACATTTCACTGTTTGTATCACTCCGCTCATCTGTGTTCACTACATAAAATTATACCAGTTTATTACACTGCATAATTGCACTATCTTGCACTATCCAAGTGTGGCTTTTTTTGGGAACTATTTTTGTTGGTGGCGCAAAAAGAAACATATTTGGGTATATTATGTCTGAAATGTCAGTTAGTCTAGATTAATTTCCTGTTCACAAAACTGTTGTATTAAATCAATATCGCATGAGCAAGAGTGCTGTTGTACTGAATATCAGCACAGCTGTGATTACCACCCCAGTGTTTCCAGCATGGGCTCAGAATCCAGAATAAAGCAGTCACTGAATGAGTGTTGTGTGTACTAATTTTTTGCTTCCCCACCAAATGGGAGGCTTGCTGGCAAATTATGTGACATTTAAAGACAGCTGCAGACGTTCAGCTTAGCCAGTACATCTGAATCCTGTCCCGGCTCTGGAAAGTCAAGAATGAACTAAACTGTGATTATCAGCCAGATTTTTAGAAATGAGAACATAATCTTCCTGAGGGATGGGGGTCATATCTCTCTCAACAGACTAGGTCTACCCTGAAAAGTGTTCCAACCTCACATTAATTTCACGACGCCACTTAACCAACAACTTCGTGAAAGTTTCTAGGCTTCACGCCTGGGTAGGAAGGCTGTAAACGGGGAAAACACCATTTTGTCTGGTTATGTCGTATGAAAAAGCATATGGATTGTAACTACAATGGAGGAACTTGTAATTCATTCTGTGCATGAGGTTTTATGTATTCTGTAGGTCCCTTTCGTTTAGTCAGCAAAGCTCAAGTGGGAAGCAAGACCGCAATATGGAGAAGCTGAAGCTTTATACTAAAGGGAACAAGAGTTCCAGTTACTTCAGTAGGAAGACAAAATGTTCTATTCTATTTCTAAAAATAGAAACATATAAATTTCAGATTAATATACTTTGTAGAATGCATACCATTTGGCACAGTGCAGCTCTTGGTACTAGATTTGTTTTTAGCCTGCTGACTGTGTGAAACAGTAACTAACCATCTCATGTCAAGTGGGTTTATTGTCATTCCTCGGTATAACTTATACACTGGAACTAAATGTTGTTTCTGCAGGACCACAGTGCAGCGCAGTACACAGCACTACATAAAAAGCAAATACACAACAGTGTGAGATGAATGCAATAATATACATAAGAAAATAGATTCCAATATATCCTGTAGGAACAGGCATTAACTAGGCAGGACAACAGAACAGAACTGAATGGAAGAAACAAGGATATTCATGGCAAATTTATCTTATGTGTTGTAGCACTGCACGAGCCTTGATTTTGGGTGTGGTTTTGTGGCTGATATGCACTCAGCATCACTTTGGTAGGAACACTCTACTAATACTGGGTAGGGCCTTCCTTTGCTCTGAAAAACCCTCATTTCTTCGTGGCATGGATTCCACAAGATGATGGAAACATTCCTTTGAGATTCTGGTCGAAGTTGACATGATTGGATCATGCAATTCCTGGACATTGTTCAGATGCACTTTCGTGCTTCGAATCTTCCATTCTTCCACATCCCAAAGGTGTTCAGTGGCCTTTCCAGTAACTCGATCTGAATCCAGCTGAAGAAAACTGAACTCATTGTCATTTTCATGAAACCAGTTTGAGAATTTTGATATGGTGCTTTATCATGCAGGATGTAAACATTAGAAAATGGGTCAATTTTAGCCATGAAAGGATGCACATGGTCAACAATAATACTCAAACAGTCTGTAACATTCAAGTGATGATTGTTATTAACGGGGCCCAAAGTATGCCAATAAACCATTCCCCACACCATTACACCACCTCCACCAGCCTGGACTGGTGCAGGCTGGTGTCTGCAAAGCAAGGCAGGTTGGGTCCAGGGATTTATGTTGTTCGTGCCAAATTCTGACTCCTCCATCTGTGTGCCTCAGCAGAAATCAAGATCCATCAGGCTACGTTATTCCAGTCTTCAGCTGTATCGTTTTGGTGAGCCTGTGCCCGCTGCAACCTCAGCTTTCTGTTTTTATCTGACAGAGTACATATAGTACACTTGACCTTTCTCATCAACAAGGCATTTCCGTCCGTAGAACTGTCACTCACAGGATGTATTTTCTTTATTGCACCATTCTGAGTAAACTGTAGAGACTGTTGTGCATGAATGGAGATCAGCAGTTACAGAAATACTCAAACCAGCCCATCTGGCACCAATAATCATGCCACGGTCAAAATCACTGAGATCACATTTTTTCCCATTCTGATGGTTGATATGAATGGTACCCGAAGCTGCTGGACAAAATATGGTTCCAGTGAAGGAAAATGACAATGCTAGAGCATTACAGAGTGTGATGTCAGGTGTCCACATACTTTTGTCCATTTAGTGTATGCTGTGATTGTGAAGTGCAAGTCATTCCACATTTTAGTGTGCTCTGTGGCATCCTGTTTCTCATTTCCTGTTTGCAGGGGATCTGAGGATTAAGTGCCTTTCAGGGAGATTTTCCCTGCTGAAACACCCATTAGAGATGAAGAAGTGTGACCTCCATATTTAAAACAAAGGGAAATGCAATTCAAGTTTTAAAGGAAAAAAATATCTAGTTTAAAACTATGAAGTTACTTTTAGTGGCAGGAGTTCTTTACAGAGAGTAGAATTTACTTTCACACTGTTGAGAAAAGATCAAATTGTCATTTTTTGAAGTGACGTGCTGGAATTTCCAGGAATTCTAAGGGCCTTATATAGAAAATTACTGTGCTCTGAAGGGTTTACAAACTTTTTAAAATATAAAGTTACCTAAACTCAAACTTGAGTTTTGGTAGCCTTTTCTTCTAAAGCCATCTTTGTGTGTTTTGAAGGTATCATACTCCCTGACCAGAATGAGTAATTAGATGAAGTTCAGAGGCTATTAGTTCAGAAGGGATCTCGGACGCTATCTTTTCATTCCAAAACAACTCTGAAGCCACAGGCATGGCCACGCAACTGCAGCTTGCCTCACAGCTTGCCTCACAACCTCAAAAGACAGACTACATATTCTCATTTTGCATCCTGTTTACATCACAAACATGAGGTTGGCAAGGCACACTGGGACCTGGCAGTGCCATGTGGGCCTGGCTTCAGCTTCAGCCTGGCTTATTGTTTCCCCAGAGCCGGGATTTCTCTTCCCAGTACTGGGGGAGGGTGGAGAGAGGGACTGAAATGGCCGAGGGCAGCAGGACAACATTACAAGGAAGTTGCACTGGACTTCTACATGCGCTCATGCTTTTCTTTATTCTTCTGGATGTGAATAGGAGATGGATTCTGTTTCAGCAATTTATTAAATACGTGAAGGTAAATGTGCTGATGTTCTGTTATGCTGGTAAGGGTGTTGATTATGACACTTCCTCCTTTTGGAGATTAACTCTAAAAATTAATCTGTTTCTCACTTGTGGATTCGGTATGTACTCATTAATTACTATTAATCAGGCAATATACACTATGTACAGCTTGGTATTTTATTTCCGCTTGAGTCATGTAGAATAAAAAACATTAATGTTAATTAGATTTGCATACTGTGAAGCTATTGTACTAAAATTCCTCTCAGGTAAAATGCACTATGTAGCCTTAAATTAAGTGTTAACGTGCTTTCAGAACTGAAGATCTTGTACCTATCTTAATACTGAGCAATACTATGTTTACTAGCTTTACTTGCTGGAAATCTGTTGCACAGAAATGTGTCTTAGGCAAATGGTACCATGTGTTTTTTTTTTTTTTTCCCCCCATAGTGGTTTCCTTACACAGACCGCTCGTCACTGCAGCTGTTGCACTTTGGTCTGTGCCACTAAGATGTAGACTTATGCAGAGGTTTAATGCCACACCCTGGTTAGGCCTATTACTAATCTGGGCCAGCATAATGTCATTTGAGTTAACCTCCGCTATACTCTCTCACTTTTGTGTGACCTATATCTTGCCATTCATTTTTAAAATATTTAGTTAGTAAAACTGTTGGAGCATGTATCCTCACTAAAACTGAAAAACTTGACAAACACATTTTTAATGTTAGTCTGTTCCATTTAATTCACACATTTTTGTGTACACTTGCTCCATATTCAGCTGTTGTATAGTGTTGGCTCACCCTTAGTGGAAGGTAGGGGACTAAGGCTCTGCTCCACCATTTGTATCAGCCTTTCAACAAATGTCATCTCCTTGAAGTCTTGATGTACAACTCCATCCTTTTTAAATTCTGTGGAAATGCTAAACTATTCTAATGGGTGACTGTCTGCTTTTTGACAGATGAACTGGTGTTACTTTGAGTGCTCATCTTTCTAGTTGATGTGCAATCATGGGGCAGCACACTAAGTTCCCCACTTATCTCCATAGAGTTGTTATTGCGCCTAGTGGTCAGATATGGGAACTACAGCTATTGGAGGTCGATTGGGGCAGGAATGATGTTTCTCCTTGCTTGTGGGAGGAGCAGTGGACAGGACCGCCAAGGACAGGTTGCCAGTGTCGCACTAGGCGATCGGAACCGCTCCTAGGAGCTTTTGACCCCCAAAGACTGGTTTGATTGAACAGTGTGATCGCTTCATACCATTCCAGATCAGTTAGCCTCATGCACTGTGTGGTTGTTAACCATGCCCAGGCACCGAACTCAAACCCTATCACAGGCACTTTTCAATTCAGTGGAGAATATTAGGCTTAATAACAGGACTGGTTCTCACCTTGTAAATGAATGTGGATTGTAGTCGGCGAGCAAAGCTACAAATTCCTCCTGCAGTATGATTTACTGAAAATCACCATCTTGCATAATTAATAAATCTATACAGCATGTGAGTGCACCATGTGTCACCAGACCCAAAATAATCCATAATGTAAAACCAGTCTCCATCATGCTAATTGAGAGTGTGTTTCTTCAACGCGAAAAGTTGCATCGTGATGATGTAGTGTGAGTGCAGACCAGCGGGGGGTGTGAGGAGGAAGGACAATTGCTCCCGGGTGTGGTACGAGGCAATCGATCCTAGTGTGAGTACACCCCTAAATACCAAATTGGGCTAGACTGAAATACAAATCTAATTGCAAGATACAAGTTTTATAGCAAGTTAAAGTTCAGGGGCTAGTTCAGTTTTTTTGTGTGGTTTTGAAATGTAGTTGGGCTGGAAATTTTGCTGAAACCTGACAACCATGGTTAACTGGTCTTTTGTATGCACCGCACAGTGACAGGATCACACCTGCTGTGTTAAACACCGGTATGTCTAAAACCACTCAAAATGAGCTGCTAGACTGTATGCTGGATGACTTCGTGACTCTTGGATACATTATACAGATTTCCTATAAAAATTCACTATAGATAGAATATCCTACAGCAGAAGTCAACTGTGATAGCCCCTCGACTTAAATTTTGTTTGAGGCTGTGATGTTCTAACGTGGTCCTGCTCCAAAGGCTAAGGTCTGCTGCTGTTATAGCTACATGGCTTCTACCATAGATGATCTGGCGAGTTTTTCTTATTCTGTTGTAGAAGGTATCAGACATTTATGTTTTTTCGCACTATGAATCCGTTTTTGTTTCTTGTGTGCAAAACCTCTAACTCCTTTATCCGTGGATCATAATGTGTTTCATGGATTCAGACTCCTTTGCATGTTGAAGATGGATATTCATTGGTCATTACATTTTTGTAATTGGCAGCCTAATGTGTATAGCAAACCATTTGACCTAGTCACTTCAGCTTGAAAAGGCTTTGAAAATGTTCTGACCTGAACTCTAACATTTGGTTTAAAATGTCTGTTAAGTGAATTTAAGGAACAAGCTTGATTTAGCCGGACAAGTTGCTTTATAACTGTCCCAAGGATGAATTGCTAAAGAACTGCTCCCCAGGGAACATTAATCTGCACGTTTGTTCAGTTTTCATGCTGTTTTATCAGCTTGTGGAGAGAGTGACTCATTAGAGGCTTTGTTTTTTTTGGTTTGTGTTTTTTTTTTTACTGTCGTTCCATCTGCTTCGCTTTCTGAAGAGGAGTTGCTTCTGTTCAGTAACACTTTGTCAGATAGTCTGTAGTAAGGAACCTTAAAATAAACTTTCTAACAACTTGATGAGACACTAAAATACCAAACATCCACTCAGTCAGCAGAGTTTAATTTTGGTACGTCTTCTGCTGACTTCTCTCTTAATCATTTTATTTTCCATTCTGCCCTTATAGGTCCTGAGGATGACCTACCAACTCTAGTGGAAACTTTTGGAGTCTTAGGCCACAATATGTTGAATACCATTCTTTCTTCTTGAAGTGACTCCATTACGGCTATTTTGGATGCAGTTGAAAAAGCAGAAAAGGAAGAAATATGCGTTCTCTTGCCCTATTGGATTAACCTAATTGTGCAGAGATGAAAGAGTGAATAGTCGTGAAAACCTGTCTCTTTGCTCTGAAACAAATACAAGTGAATATAAGAAAGTGGATATAAAAAAGTCGGAGTTCGTGCCATCATTTCCAGGGTGGCCTAGTTGGTCAAGATGACCAGTCTGTTTCGGCGGAGCAGCAATGGTGGCTCTCGTGGAGGAGGAGGAGCTGGAGGAGGAGCAGGAGGAACAGGTGGAGGAGGAGGAACAGGTGGTGGAGGTGGAGGTGGAGGAGGAGGAACAGGAGAACTGAACAACAGTAGGCCTAACCGACAGGTGCGGCGCCTGGAGTTCAACCAGGCCATGGAAGACTTTAAGACCATGTTTCCTAGCATGGACTATGAGGTGATCGAGTGTGTACTGCGCTCCAACAATGGTGCTGTAGATGCCACCATTGACCAGCTTCTGCAGATGAGTCTCAATGACAATGGATCAGATGACAGCTCGGACTCTGATGACAGCATCCCACCCGAGGTAGCAAAACAATCTACGCACTGTCAGACATGTTAGATTATATATCCCTCTTAAGCCACACAAGTCAGGTTTGTGTCAATTGTACTTTTACCATCTTAGAATTTAATTAATTACTACTTTACCTGAATAAAAGTACAAATTGAAAAAAAATGTGCTCTAATTCAGTAACATTTCAATGAATTTCAAGCCTTTAGCTACTCCTTGCATATCGCAGAACCATGACTTATACAGGGAGTGCAGAATTATTAGGCAAGTTGTATTTTTGAGGAATAATTTTATTATTGAACAACAACCATGGT
>JAQQZR010000003.1:10817825-10832773 GCA_030068235.1 Notoglanidium macrostoma
TAAGACAACATGCATGAAGAGGATGATGTGGCCAAAATACTCATTTGCCTAATAATTCTGCACTCCCTGTATAATTGTAATATATAAGTATATAATATAAAAAATCATGTTACCCCCACATCCCCATGTAAAACTAACCCAGTCTGAATAGGGCTTGAATTGCTCTTCATATGTTAATACTACATTAATGGAAAGAAAGAACCTGATCTCATGAAAAATGTATACAAATCCAAAGAAGGGTAATGTGGTTAAATTTCATTTAACTTGCATATCTGTGTTGACACCCCTGTTCTTAAGTGTTTTTAACTTTTCATGCAAATTGAGTTGTGCTAAATAGTGAAGAATTCGCATTTTTGAGGCGATATTGGAAAAATGTCTTCATTACTAATTTCAGTAAAAAAAATTTTTACCTAATTACCTTTTACTATAACTGAGTACTTTTAAATGTGGACACCTTTTAACTTTAGCTGACACTAGTACATATGTAACGTGCTTTTTTTTTTTTATTATTATTATTATTTATGAAATTATTTTTGGCAGCATGGGTTACATTCATGCCTTTTTTTTTTTCCACCACCACCACCTCAGTATTCTACTGAACTTGATATTATCACAAGCCTGAGGTTGAAACTACATTTAGGTAGAAACAAAATTTAATTGAAGAGATAAAGCTAGACAGTAACTCGTTCAGGAAATGTTTTTAAGGAAGAATTTCTTAGTTTCACATAGTTGGCTTTGACTAGTCAAGTCATAGTTAGACTTTGTTGGTGTGTAGAGACGGTTTCCACTTTAACTCATGCTGTAGCCAGTTTCTGGCTCTGCCTCCTACATTTTTCATCTTTAATCTATTTTTCATAGCTTAGCGAAGGCTCAGGGCCTTGATTAAAATCATGCGATTTGTCCTATTGAATATAGTTTCAACCTCTGAAAAAAAAATTTGAACATAATACTCTAGTACATGCATTTGTGTCTTGATGTAGTTGTAGAGTTTTTGTAAGCTCATTCGAAGGCCATCTTTGGTAGAAAGGAAATAAATGCAGGTAAGATTATTGTTTTGTTTTATTTGGTATTTTCTTTATATAGCATATCCTTTTTATGTCTCACTATTTGTGTCAGATTCTGGAGAGGACCCTCGAACCAGACAGCTCAGACGAAGAGCCACCTCCAGTCTACTCTCCACCCACATATGACATGCACATATATGACAGGAAATATCCCAATGCCCCACCCACTCCTCCCCCAAGGTAAAAAACAAGAAATAACGATAATGCAAATATGTTATCATAACATGAAATATGAGAAATATTGCAAGTTGTAGTTCTTCAGATTCCTGAATAAAATGGTAAAAATGCTTCACTTCTTTGGCTCTGCTTGTGATGGGGATAGATAACATGTTACTCAGTTCTTTCCTGCTCGTTCCCTACTGATGCCCCCTGGTGTTCAGGACTCATACTGCTGGTTCTAGGCAGCACTGAGTTGGCATTTAATCTTAGGCTGTGTAAAAGCAATAAATACCATTGTGCCTCAGGTAATCAGTGTCCATCTAAATCAGTTTAGCTGTGGCACAGGTACCCATAAATTTAGATGAGGTCAGAGTAGCTCAGCAGACTAAAGTACTTTAGATGTGGGTCAGAGCAGCTCAACAATAGCTCAACTGCTGAGGCAGTGTTTCTGCACGTGGCTTGTTGTGTAAGATGAGAAATATACTGGAAAGTGAATTAACTTTAATAGCTTTGCTTTTTCTGTTGGCAGGTGGTAAATTTATTTCTACCAGCATGATGATGCAATTATTTGTAAGGCAAAAACAACATGAACTAACAGAAATACTTTAACTACATTAACTTAATAAATGTCTTTTTGTATGTCTTGAATGGAACTTTAATTTCATCATTATTATGTTAACGCAAGGTTTAAATGAGTTGATTTATTTATTTGTTTGTTTGTTTTTTTGTTGTGATAATTGACAAAATCTAAAAATCCTTTGTCAACAGTTTTGTCTGTAAATCAGTCGTAGCTAATCGAAGCTGGTTCACCAAACAGCCAGTCTGTCTTCATGATGTTCTTGTTTGTAATGTAATAATGCTGAAGTCTGCTGCTGTTACTGTGAGTTTTCATCAGTTGATTAAAATTCCAAGAATGTGAAGTTCTGTTTGGTTCTGTTCTCCTTTTTGAGTGTGCAGTAGAAAACCACCCATTCACTTTGGGTAGTTAAGATTGTTAATTAGTGTATACATTGAAAGAGGAAGCTCAAATTTATCTAAATATTGGCTTATACATGTTAAGTAATTAAATTTTAAAGCCTGATGTGAAATTAACATCAATGGAACATTGCAGGTTTGAAGTGCCACCCTCAGTAAGGCAGCACACGCAGAGTTACAGGAACTGGAACCCACCGTTACTTGGCAACCTGCCTGATGACTTCCTTCGAATCTTGCCCCAACAGTCAGACAATATACAGGTGCAGAATTGGACATTTACCCCATAAACGAGCCTGCTGTTTTATTTTCGTTATATTAATGGCTCTTAATTTTGCATGTAAACATTTCTGCTTCTGTAAAAACAGCACCTGTAGTTTAATTTTCCTTTAAACTATTCCATTCTGTGTTGAATCTCTATTACATTTGTTTCTTTAGAGCTCTCAAAGCAGCATGCGTGAGCCATCGACCTCCCTGGCATCACTGCCTCAGCAGGCTGCTGCCGTTGCCGGAGCATCCGGAGCCTCTGAGCAGGAACGCAAACTCAAACAGTACCTGGAAGACGAGCGCATCGCTCTCTTCCTCCAGAATGAGGAGTTCATGAAGGAGCTGCAGCGCAATCGAGAGTTTCTCGCCGCACTGGAGCGAGGTACAGAGTCTTTACTATGCTCTGAGGTGTATTCTCTAAGACTGCTTTCACAAAGACATCTTTCAATGATTTAAATAAGAGCAATGTGTGATGTTAACACCATTGACTGTATAAAAAAAAGATTCTATAGAAATGAAACCAAGATACCTCCACTATGTTGTCATGTTTGCAGCCAGAGTCAAAGTTCAATCAGCAAGAGTGACACAGTCACTTGTTTGCTATGCCCACCCCTTCTCTGGTAGAAATTATCAGAGGAATACAGTCACATTCTAAGATTCTCTTTATCACACCTATCCAGAGAGCTTAAATAGTTTCAGCTGGAGATATTTCATTAATACGAGTTTGTCTAGGAAGGTTATTTATGACATGAACTGGAAATTTGTCTATAGATGGATGTAACTAACTTGGAATGAGCCAGCAGTGAGCTCACCGAGGGGGTTTAAAAAAAACCTAATTAGATTTAAAAAAAAAAAAAATTTTAATTCTAAAGTTTTTAATAGAAATGGCTAACAGTGTGTATTTGTGCATGTGTCCAGAAAAGTTCAAATAAGTAGGTATAGTAAACTGTGTAGTGAAGTTGACCAGTCTCTTCCTGATATCAGCATAGGACAAACAAACTGTTTGAATCAGACACTATAGATGGAAAGACAGTTTAGACAAGAAAAGAGACATGGAATATAGGCTGTTTCGTCATTGAAACATGTTGGGATGGCCAGGGCTAAGAATTGAAACACATTTGGATGGGCGCGGGGTGGGGCCCCACCCAGCAGGAGTGCTAAACCAGTGGTAGCTTCATGTTTTACAGATGATGTGCTGTCTATTTTTATATAGTTGATGGTCAGCATACATGAATGATAGGGCAGGGTATTGCATTAAAATTGCATCCTGTGGTCAGTTTACAAGGTTCACTACAGTTCACTACAGTACTTTTGAAAGCTCATACTGTGACCTGGCCATCTATGAGCCAATAGGAGATATTGGGACTGAACTTCATGTTAAGAGCATGTGTGGAGCAAGATGTGGAGATTTGAATAGTCCAATGGTCCAAATCTATAAGGACAGCTCAGATAGCACTAAAATAATTAACCAGTGCACTATGGGTGCTGTGTTGCATTTTTTTCGTACACTGTATCATTTTGAGACAATAGCATAGAAATGGTTTGAAAGAACGTAATGGTTTTAATTAGTATTTTGTCCTAAAAACATGCCATACCAAACCAAGAACGAGTTTCAGTGTGTTTTAGGATTGTTCCTGTGAAAGCAGTCAAGAGATCTTATGATGCGTCACTGCATTGATATAGTGATGAACACAAATACACGTAACTTTTTCTTTACAAAGCCTCGAGATCACTACTAAGATTTTATCCATATTTGAAATGAAATAAAGTTTTAAGCATGATAATTTATTAATTGAGAATTGAGAAATAAAAATTTAAAGCATCAGCATATCCTTATCCCCATTGAATTGGAGGACTGACAGTGAGTGAGCTGATGATGTGCATGTTTTCAGTTTTAAAGCTATACGAAACATTACTGGCATGATGGCAACATGGATTAAAACAAGTTGTCTTCTGTCCAGATACAACACTGATGTTCGACATATGCATTTATAGAAAATCTCAACACCTAATCCCATATTTATCCAGTTTTTTAGGCCAGTATCAGCCTTGATACTGATACTAGATTTCACTGGGGAAAAAAAGCAGCTGATGGTACAGTTTCAGGTTTTCACATGTTTCTTATACATGAACTCATTTACACATGTATGCATGCTGGTTTACTCAATCATGTTTACTTTCAGTTAGCACTGCAGGCTTTATCTGTGCATATCTGAGTTAGAGCCTTGGGCAGTTTTTTTTTTTTTATTTGAGAGTTTTTATCATTGATGTCACTAACAGAAAAAAAAATCATGACTTTTCAAAATGCAGTACACCAAAAAGTCAACCTTTTCCTTTTCATTTCTAACACAACATCTATCTTGTCTGTTTTAGATCGCCTGAAATATGAATCAAAGAAATCTAGATCAGCTGGTAACTCTACAGGTAAATGTTTTACACCTGATTAAATTTTGAACTTTTTATTGATCTGTTTACAATTTTGTAATATTGTAGGTCTTTAAAACTGGAGGCGGAATGCATTTTCGGTGATGTTGTATGTTCTCTACATGACAGGTGACCACTACACTCCTGGATCTTTTGAGGCATGCACGGTAGTGTCAGATGATGCTCTGTTCAGAGACAAATTGAAGCACATGGGAAAATGTAAGACACTTTCTTCTGGCCAAAAAAAAAATCACTATTCCAGAAATACAGTATGATCCATTTCTAATGCAACCAAAACATCACTTCCACAGCAACCAGGAAGAAACTGTTTGAGATCGCCAGAGGGTTTTCAGAAAAGACAAAACGGAGAAAAGCCAAAAGAAGGACACTCCTGAGACATCAGTCATATCCTTCAAAAGGCTGATTTCCAGCTCTGAACAGTTTTAACATGACTAAATATGGAGTTAAAAAAAAAAAACTCCATTCATCTTCAATAGTTGTTTTTATCTGTTTTATCTTGGTCAGGGTTGTGGTGGATGCAGAGACTGTTCCAGTAACACCGAGACAGTCCAATGCAGTGTTCCATGCAATCACACATTCATTCACTTCTAGGGGAAGTTTAGAGTAGCCAATCCACCTACCTGCATGTTTTTGGGAGGTGGGAAGAAACTAAAGGAAATATGAATATGTGAAACTCCACTCAGACTATATCCAGGGTTCAGGATCAAACCAGTTAGCTTTGAGCTGTGTGGTGCCAATGATATCTGCATCACCGTGCCACCAAAAAAACATGCAAAATTACAATTAAAATGAATCTGCACTGTTATAAATAGTAACACCTACCTTTTTCATTTTACTCATTTAACTGACAGCTACTGACTGGCTACAATTTGGAATATATCCGAGCAGCTTCAAGTCAATCTGATGAGCCTTAGCATTTGACTGCCCTCAGTTCTATCAGTGTACTCTGGTGTTTTAAAAAAAAAAACATATTCTAGTGGAAATTAATGGAATGCGTGACAAATGAATTTGTTTTAATTGGGTAATAATTGTAACACATCACCCACCCTGCTGTACCTGTTCAGTATATTAATAATAGTGTTTGCCTTAACAGTCTCTCAGACTGGGCACTGCCAACTCCACTGCCAATCTGCTGGATGATGTGGAAGGAAACCCCTGCGGTAAGAATATAGTGTCAGCTCACAGGCTTTTACCACTTGAGCATATAATTAAGGACATACAGAACTGAAGACAATTATCTGGTCACAAATCATATATGGAAGCTGAGTGTGTGACTGTCTCTTTAGAGGAGGAGAGTCAGCTCAGAAGATTGGCTATGCAGGAAGAGGAGAGGCCTAACAGGGAAGCACTTTCATGGTGAGAGATCATGCCATTGTTCAGCGCATGTAGTCATATTTCTTGGAGATTAACTGGTAAATTTATATTTGAAAAAGTAGAGCTGAAGAATTAAGTACAAGTACTACATGGAATACCATTTAAATTTTGTTGTTTCAGGACAATTTCTCTGTTCTTTGTCTCATTTTTGAGCATAAATATTTAATATTGGTTTCATGTACACTGCAAGTCCAAAGCTTTTGAACACCTGGGGTTTCTTCTTAATTATAGCTTAATCTCGATTATTGCCACAGACCAAACATAATAGTGTAGTGTATCAAGTAAGTGAAGAAATCTAAATCTTTTTAAGACTTATAATCTGCTCACTTTCAGTTCCTAATGAGACTTATTAAATGAGCAGGAAAATTTGCAGGGTAAAGCTGTTAGGTCTATGCATAATACACACACAAACATACTAGTATTAACTGTATAACCTAAATATGTAGTGTGATGCAAGTGTTTTGAAGTGTGCAATAATTAGAGTGATGGAGATTTTCTAATTAAATACTTCACTAAAATGAAGTAATTTCTCAATCTGTAAGCATTTAATAGTAAATCTTTCTTGATTGGCTTTTTGATCCATCTATTCCTTCGTTAGACTGTAAGTATTTAATAATAATAAAAAACCTTGAATTTATTTATAGCATTATGTCATGGATGTCCCTATTTTTATTTTTTTTTTTAAAGATGTTTTGTCATTTGTGTTTTACTTCAGCCTGCTTTTAAACAGACTGCATGCTACATTGGGCATGAAGTACTGTTGTGGGAAAGCTTTTGCTTGGCTTGGCATTACTGCTGTCTCTCCAAGAGAGACATTCTTGATTCAGTCTGCTGAATATCTGCTAGACACAAACTGAAGATATTGTTGCCAAACCTCTAAGTGAAAACTCTTTCCAGTCTGTTCTTCCATCAGTCCTTATGCAAAAAAAAAAAATTTAGAACTTAACAACAACAAAAGAACATAAGAAAAAAGAGGTATATGAAGTTAAAGCAGGTTCACCAGTACCTGAAAAGATTGTTTGAAATGTTCACTGTTTTACATTTGCAGATTAACAGATAGCAAAATTTCTGCATTTTTCTGGTGAATTTACACCTAGTACATTAAAAATGGCAATGTCCTGAGGCAAATCAGGATTTGCATGGCCTTTTAAGTAGCTTTAATTTACACAATTATTTATTCAAGCAATTCAGGTTCAGTCAGTTTGATTTAAGTCCGGAATCCTTAAATTTGCAGTTAATATTGTTCTAAAAAGCACCCACATAGCCTCATATATTTCTGGAGTAAAATTAGACATTGTTAGCAAGATTAGATCTGTTATTTCATAAATAATCGTGGCATTTGGGTTAGTGAGGGTGAAATCTAATATTTTCTTGTTCAGTATGCAGCTGAATCTTTTGGGAACATCTCTGTGTAATAGCTTTTAAATCTGTTATTACTAAGCTAGTAATTTGTAACTGTATTCATGATGTGTGATGGATAATAAGCTGGTTAATATTTTATGGCAGTTTTAAGATTGTGTGCAAAACATATAACAAAGATAAACTCTGTCAAGACCAATCCTACAGTCAGAACTACATACCACTATTCTGAATAGTAACATGAGTAAAGTATATGGTAATTTATAGTTTGGGACCTGGCCAAAGCACTTTCTTAAAATGTACACTATATGGACATAAATTTGTGGACAGCTGGCAATAAGACTCGTGTGCTTTTTGAACATCCCATTCCAGATTTAGCCCCCTTAGTTTGCTGTTATAATAATCTCCACATTTCTAGGAAGGCTTTCCAATAGATTTTGAAGTGTGGCTGTGGGGATTTGTGCTCATTCTGCCTCAAGAGCATTAGTGAGGTTAAGCAAGGAGGCCAAGTGGGCAGTCAGTGTTCAGTCAAGTCAAGTTCTTTCACATTAAACTTTGCAAACCATATCTTCATGGAGCTCGTTTGTACATGTGCATTGTCATGCTGGAACAGGTTTGGGACTCTTAGTTCCTCTGTAGGGAAAGTATAATGCTACAGCTTCCAAAGGCATTCTATGTAACTTTGTGGCAACAGTTTGAAGAAGGCCGACATGTACACTTAACATTTTATTAGGAATACTATACTAATACTGGGTAGCCTTTGCTCTTAAAATGTCCTCAATACTTGATGGCATGAATTCCACAGGATGTTGGAAACATTCATTTAAGATTCTGGTCCATGTTGACATGAAGCATCATGCAGGTCCAGCAGGTTTTTCAGGTACGCTTTCATGCTGTGAATCTGCTGTTCTACAACATACCAAAAGTGTTCAGTTTTCCTCAGTGGCCTTTATAGTAACTGGATCTGAATCCAATTGAACTCGTTGTCACTGTTGCTTTGATATGGTCCTGCTGGAAGTAGCCTTTAGAAGATGAGTAAGTTGTGGCCATGAAGGGAAAAGTACTGAAATAGGCTGGGGAATTCAAGTGATGATTGATATATAGACAATAGACTGTTGTGTGTGAAAATCCCTGAATATCAACAATCATGCCATGGCCAAAGTCATAGAGATCACATTTTTTCCCTATTCTGATGGTTGATGTGAACATTACCCAAAGCTGCTTGCCCGTATCTGCATAATTTTATGCATTGCACTGCTGCCACATGATTGGCTGATCAGAAAATTGCATGAATGAGTAGGTGTACTTAAATTGTTCAGTGAATGTAGCTGTGATGGTCAAGTGTCCACAAACTTTTAGCTGTATAGTGTATAAAAGATGTGCTCTCGGTTCTGAAGTGTGCTCCATAATTTCCCCCCATAGTATAGCAGAAAAAACTGTGAATTGAAATTTTGCTTAACATGTGTTCTTGATTTCAGATCCCTCCTGTCACATGATATATTTGAAGTATCCGTGGTGAAAGCAGAGTAACCCATGACAGACTGCCTTATGGCTCTGTGGTTCCACGATGATGGTTCGAGCCAGTCCTCCCCAGCGCCGCCCACACGGTTTCCTCTCACACAGGCTTCCCTAGTCACAGGAAGGGACTAGAATTCTAAAGCAGCATTATAACGAGTCTATGATTATTGTTATCTGCAATATATTAACTGTATAGTAACTCTTTTGTTAATATATGTTTTCATATGTAAAACTGAACAAATACAGTATTAAATTTCTGTTTTTTCCCTGTATAATGGTTAGAAAAATCTCAATTTGTGCTAGCTACTTTAGATGTATTCTTCCTTTGATTATTTATGGTTTAAGAAGAATTTGGCTTGTTATGTATCATTTTTATATCTTTGCAAAATATTTATAGTTTTTCAAACATACAGGTTGACCGACCTGATGGGCATATAACATCGGAAAGTTTTCTATAACGTCCAAGAATCCAGTCCTTTAGTTATTCAAAAGGTTACAACATTTACTTATGTAATCAATTTGTAGTAACACCAAAATGCCTTTTAAAATCTGTACTCTATTCTGTCTGGCTACAGTATACCAAGGCATAAAGGTTCAGACTAAAGGTTTTATGATGATGATGATGATGATGATGAGATGCCTCTGTCATGTGCAGAACTAATAGCCAATTCAGCCTCTGTAAGTGCCCTTTTATCCAGCAGGCATGAACTTGTTCTGATTCTACTTGTCCAGAGCTGAGGCTTTCTTCTGCATAGCCAAATAATGCTGTTAGAGTGCTTAAATAATTCTTATTGACTAAATGTAATGTCAGAGTTTTTCACATGAACATGGGAAAGGGCAACAATCTATGAATGAACTTCTACTTGCACTGCCACTAGCATTTCATAATCCTGTTAAGATTATTTTGTAGTTTTCCTACAGGAACTCGAACTAAAAAGCCAGTATTAACATGATTCTAGCCAGTGATGCTTTTTTAGACTTTTGTGTTTAGGATCACCTGACTATTGTGTTGAGGAGTTAGGTCCACAAATCAAGTTGAAAGATACCATCATGTTAGTTTAATGTGTTGTTGCTATTTGACTTGATTTAAATTCTGTTTCAAGCAGTGAGATTTTATTGTAAGGGAAGATTATGAGAATGAATGTGACCTACACTTAGTTTGTATTTTAAATGATGCTAGCATAGGGGGTTCTCCGTGTTCTCTATCAAGTCATTTGGTTTCTGTGAGTAGAACCACAGGAATACAATAAACTGTATTTTTGTGCTATTATGCAATGGATTCTTAGTAAATGTAACAAATAATCTCTTGGTTTGTTGAAGAGAGAACATATTTCTAAACATTGTTTGGACCTTTATTCTATCATTACTGGTTCTAGATAGCAGGTTTCTCCATCTCCAGCCATAGGAGACATTGCACAGTCCAGTGTTTTTCATGCTCTTTACACTCAAGATTTCATTCATGAGATATGAGTTATTCATGAGATAAGACTAAAATTCATACGAACAATAATCCTACGTGATACTCAACATATTAGAATATCCAGTCCAATAGCTCTTATTTGAAATCTCAGTGAGACACTGAAAAATTCACTTTGACATCATATAGTTTGCTTGGGTATATTTTCAAAAATGAGTGTATTTAAATTATACAAATTCATTCTTTTATTTGTTGTTTAGAGACACTTTGAATATTTCTTTAAAAAGTCATTTAAATGATTTGCCTTTATTACTATTGAAATTGTTTTCTCTGATTTTTCACCTCAGAAGTTTTGATCTAGTAAAAGCAGGCCACCCTGTTTTAAAACTCTCGTAGCATTGTTCCTCACACACATTCACACACATTCAGTTCATCTGCCATATGATCTGTTCACACTAACACATTTAATCTCTCAGGGAATTTAAACATTTAACCATTCTGGTACAAGCACAGCTTAAATGGACATAAAAATGAATAGTAAATACAGCAGTTTGAAAGCTTAATGTAGCACGGTCAGATATGCTTCATAATGCAATAAAAACTGTTAATCTAACCAAAAGATTTTTTTAAATATAATGTTAGTATTTAAGGATTTTTTAGTTGTCCAATATGTTATTTTCGTTTTTCATTAGGTATGTTGTTGAACTCATGCCTAAATTCTCACCAAAGTCACATTTGGTCTTCATAAAGGGTTAAGTTTGTTTGAATTTACCTTACATGGTAGTGAAAGTTGTGCAGTAATGAGTGGTGTAATAATCAATACAGTGCTTACCTAGAGTGTTTAATTTTCATCGGATTATATGGAATATTTTCTTAGTGTTGAACTGGGTGAATAAATTGAATTGGTAATATAAAATTACTACTATTATTATTATTATTATTATTATGGGAGATAATTACCTTTATTTCTAAGACTATGACTGTATTTGCCCCACTAATAAGTGTAATGGTTATGTAACCAAACATATTCTCAACACTGTCTCCAGATCTAATGTTTTCTTACAATCCTGTTACATTTATTAGTTATTTAAAAAGAATAAAATTGTTATATGTTGTCCTGCGGTGTCATTATTTCAAAGGCATCCTATGCAGTTGTGTGCTTCCAGCTTTGTGGCAACAGTTTAGGGAAGGCCCATATATGGGTGTGACGGTCAGACCTTTGGCCACATGCTGTAGTGTACATAAAGAATTCAATTTTATGCATTTTCACGCATATTATCTTTACGTGGTCCGGCCAGTAGGAGGCAGCGCAATCACACAAACATCAGTAGGTATCCTGGGTTTGGTTATTTTACCAGAATTTTCTCGACAAGCTCTCAAATACAAATATATTTGTGTACAGTATTTCTTATGATTATCTTTTTTTTTTTTTAATAAAATACATTATATAACTAAATAGCTAATTAAATGTTTTTATAGGATCATGACACATCCACAAACCAGTGTCACTTGATCAGATGCCTAAGCCAAATATAGCCTATTGGCAAGTATACTCTTACATACTTTATAAAAGCAACTACTTGTGCAAAGTCGAGTTATTCATAGGCTGCTTACTGGCTTATATAGACTTCATGATTTTGTATTGTGGAAAAAAATGATTAAGTGGTGATTTGGTGATGTGTAGTCTGACCTAAAATAGAATGTTCTGGAAAAGCTGAGAAACAGAAAACATATAAATATTATACATGTAAAACATCTTAATAGACAATATACAACATGCATAGCTAAATATAAACATTAAAACGGTTAACACTGTGTGTTGAATTACTTATTGTTAGACAGAATCTGCAGTATCTCTACTCAGCTGGGAAGGCTGTATTGAACTTTGGTAAATGACTCGTTTGACATATTGAACTGAGGCAGGTTTCACTTTGATAAGATGTAATCAAGCACTACCAGAGCAGATTTTTTTTAAACAACGCTCAGAATTCAGAATTTGTAAAATAATTAGAACTAAAGAACTAAACTTTTTTTTAGTAGAAAAAAATCCATTCCATTTACGTAAACAAACAGACGCCTGCATACGTGCCTTCATCCACGCGCAGCAATTTCGACCAATCACAGGCTCGATAGAAGTTCCTTCGCTCGAATCTGTGGGCGGAGTCATGACGTGTGTGTTGACGTGCGCTATAGTAACCGTCCCTCTGGTATAGCGGCCATTATAATCCAGTGTACACAAACGAAAGCAGTAATACGCCTTCTGAGGGAAAGGAAAGTGTTTGAAGGGGATACACGTTTTCGATGCTGGTTTGGTTTAGCTTTGAGTTTATGTAATTTTAACGCTCGAATTTATATTATAAGGAGTTTAATTGCTTTGCAGACTTGGTTATATTATTATTTTTATAGCGTGTTAATTGTTGTGCTAGCATCCTTGCTCTGAGTTAGCTCGCGCACTCCAGCCCAGTGAGAGGGTTTCGTCAGCCGTCTTTCAACCAAACATTATATCTCCTTAATCCAAGAGGCGTTGTTTAAAGAGTCGTTGTTTCTATTTAGATGGCAAGCTTCCCAAATTTTGTCAACGAAACTGAAGTAGGTGAGTATCGAAAACTGTTGATTTGCTGTATTTTTACCTTTTTGGCAGTGGTCGGTGGTACGGATGGGGGAAGGGATCAGTTCGTTAGCTCCTCCCTCACCGGGAAACGCTGTATCTTGTATTAGTCAGTTTGTCTATTTTCTGTTTTATTTTATTTGTTTATTTTATGTTGTACCATTTATACATTTTAATTCTCATGTATTATTTTTTTTAAAGCGACGTGCTTATTTATTTTTAGTATAGTTAAATGGACGCAGAGTTTCGGATGCTAACTCGGTCGACGTAAAGCTAAATTCTCAATTTGAAAAGTTTAACAATCAGCTTTTTGACGTTCTCAGTTGAACAAGTCCAATCCCATGTGTTAGCTATGTCTGCTTGCTGCTCGGGCTTGAAGCAGGATGACTCATAGCACTGTTTATCCAACACCGGAAGCTGAGTGATAATGATTAACTTTCATAATCCTGTCTGATTTTATTATCTTTCATATCTGATAAACGATAACTTCACTCTAGTTGTTTTGTTGATGTTGAAACGTAATTAACAAATCTCCCTTATAGCCAACTTTGAATGATTACAAGCCAGAAACTCCACAGGTTTATAAAGAAAGCAGATTTTAGTATTTATTTAGACATTTCACTTGGATGAACGTTGCATTTTTTTGTTTTGGGTTTTTTTGTAATCGAAACCCTCAAGTCTATCATTGGTTGTGATCAGGTCTACATGCTTTAATCAGGATAAGAAATTTTTTTAAATGCTGATTCAAGATGACCAGTCGTACTCTGAGATATAATGGTGCAAGGTTTTCATGTTGATGCTTATCTATGTCTCTCTCTTTCTAGCTAAAGCTAAGTTCATTGGAGAACTTTTAGCTCCTGTGGCTCCCTTTGACCAGAAATCTGGACGGGAGACATGGACTGTGGCTTTTGCTCCTGATGGCTCCTATTTTGCTTGGTCTCAAGGACACCGCATTGTACGGCTCGTACCATGGTCAAAATGCATGAAGAACTTGTGAGTATATGCCTGCTGTTGTTTTTTTTTGTTTGTTTGTTTGTTTTTCCCCTTTATTCTCTCTTGTATGTTGAGGAACTGCATGTAGTGAGGCTTTATCATTAACTTGTAATGAGTTATACACAAAGAAAGAAAGACACAGCCTGGTCACGTGTCTGCAGTCGATCTTGCCCTGTCACACTTGGTACTTGCACCTATGTAGTGGTTGTTTTTATGACTGCCTTAAATTTCCCCATAATCAGCTACCCATTATTATGCTCTGTTACTCTGAGCACTCTGAGAGAATAGTGGAAAGTGTAAGCCTGACCGAATCATCTCTTCTAAACCTCCATTCGGTTCACTTTTCTGTCATAGACATTTCAGATTGTGGAGCAATAGGTACTGTATCTGTCAACGATTTTTAGCTTTTTGTTTGGCTAAATAAACTGCAGGTCCTATCCAGAGTGGAATGTGGTTATTGTGTGACGTTAACTGAGCAATTTCACTTCTAAATAGAGCCAGTAGTATGCTTTGAATAAGTAAGCTCAATTTGAACCATAACTCCAGGTGATTTTTCAACCACTTGCGGCTTGTGCCTGTGTAGGTGCGTGTTGCAGCTTTACAAAAATATTATTTACAAGTAATGAATTTTATTATGTCTTTAACAAGGAGTGACGTGGAGTCGGCACAAAACAACCAACCTCTCTCTTTATGCCTTAAAAGGAAAAGGTGCTATAATGACAACAAAATTCTCTCTGTACTATGTTAATGTATTACAAGGAGTTTATATATG
>JAQQZR010000003.1:10832873-10849593 GCA_030068235.1 Notoglanidium macrostoma
GACTGTTTTCCCTAAGTAACAAGGGGAAAAGGAGTTCATTGTTCAGTCTATGATGTTTGAAAGTTCATTAGTGCACTCAGAAAAATCTGGCTCATGATGAGTCTGCGTGTCTGATGCACCTCCTGATGAACTTCATTAGTCTAAAGCTAAAGATATCAAACAAATCAAAATACCAAGCCAGCAAAAATACAGGATAATAAAGGCAGTATATGATCTCTACAATAATATAAAACTATAACTTTTATATAAGTAAAATTGTATGATATTAGGTTCCTTTTTAAACTTTGTATTTGTTGTTTGGGATTTTTTTGTTTTGTTTTTTTGGTCATTTTTATTTATTTATTTTTTAAACATGCTAATGCATGTTCATCAACTACCAAGCTTACGTATAGTCTTATCTGGCATTACTTACCTTTAACCTATTTTTTGTTTTGGGTTTTTTAGATGTTATATGCTCCAGTTGACTAAGTGTGATCATTGACCTTCTAATACTCCGTCTCCTCCCTGGGGCTAAGTAGTAGAAGGTCCATGATCACATTTGGTCAACTGGAGCATATGACAATATCCTTATCATTCCTTATCCTTAACAGTTTTCTTTTTCTTGTTCTTAACTCTTTGTCTTAGCTCTGTGAGGAAGGAGGAGTGGCTAAATGGCGCAGGACCCAGGCGTTTGTCTCGGCAAGGTAGCGACAGTGCCTTGGTCCCAGGTGAGCCCAGGGAGCACACCATCGACTGCGGCGACATCGTTTGGGGGCTGGCATTCGGTTCCTCTGTTCCTGAAAAACAGAGCCGCTGTGTGAATATTGAGTGGCACCGTTTTAAATTTGGCCAAGACCAGTTGCTGCTGGCTACCGGCCTCAACAACGGCCGCATCAAGATCTGGGACGCGTATACTGGTGAGAATTTTCCACTCAGACATGAACTGAGTAATTGTTGGTTAATTTTACTTAAAAGTTAGAGCCTCTTTCTGAAAGCTGTTTTCTCCCACAACACACATTGTCCTAAAATATGTATAGTATATCCCTTAGCCTGTTTAACAGATGTGTGATGTGCATTATAATAAGTACATTGTATCATGAGTTGGGTTTGGTTTTTGTTTTTTAAATTTTTTTATTTTTTTTTAACACTTCACTTTTTTCCCCTCCTCTGAGCCTCTGTTATACGTGGCATTCTTCATACGTGAATTTGCTCAGCAGGCTCCAATGAGCTCTGATAGTGACTTACAGTGACTCTTTCCTCAACTTCAACCTAAGCTGCAATTCCGCGTTGTCTGTAGTACTGTTTGTGTGTGTGTGTGTGTGTGTGTGTGTGTGTGTGTGTGTGTGTGTGTGTGTGTGTGTGTGCGAAGGAAGGTGATGTCTCACTGAAATGAAATGTTCACCATGGTAGTTATTATTTGCCTGTCAGTTGAACAGTGTTTTCACTGGTATGTGGGAGGTACCTGAAGAGGAGGACACTGCATCTGTACTGCTATTGGTTGGTTTGGGTGTATATCAGTGACTGCCATTTATTGCTGTAAAACAGACACCTCCTCTCTTCTTAGCATTGCCATAAAATTGACTCCTTATACTCTCCTATCTCAGTCTCTTGTTATCTTTGAACATACCATGTTATCAATGTACAAGGATTTATTGTAATGCGTTTCAGAAACCTGATGCCATTTGACCATAGGAAATTGCAGGCGATTGTTGCGTTTACCTGATACTGATACGTTTTGTGGTTGTCAGAAAGTAAGTAGCTACTATTACTTAAGTCAAAGCTGAATTGTAGGGCTTTGCTGCGAATTAGCTTGACATGATTTATTCAGTGCTTCCATATCCCTCAAGGCATTGACTCCATGGAACAAAAAGGCTTGGGTGTGTCATCTGAAGCATTCTCCAGCTAATGGGAGTTGTGCAACTGTCTGGGGAGAATGGTTGACAGTAATATTCTCCATTAATAAATACTAATTTTTTTTCCCCCTTTTTTTGGTTTTGAAGTTGGTTTTTGTGCCATTCTTCAAATTCTGTGTGCTGAAAGTGACCATTTAAAGGCTTTCCCTGTAGGAAGAATCAATCGATGTGGACTTTGTACAGTAAACAATTTTAGCTAAGACTGCCAACTGTGTCAACCTGTGTCTTTTTACCTCATTTTCATTCTAATGGTCTCTTGTTTCCTCTGTGCAGGAAAACTTTTGTTGAACCTGATGGACCACACAGACATTGTGCGGGACCTGACGTTTGCTCCAGACGGCAGTCTCGTGCTCGTGTCTGCTTCCAGAGACAAGACATTGCGTGTTTGGGACCTGAAGGACGATGGTGAGAAGACATTGTGTTAATCTAGGCAGTGTTCCCGAAAGTCCTTGGAAGACTTCTTATCATGTACATTTGGAAAAGCAGTCAACTGTTTGTAAAAAGCTGTTTTTCATATTTGAGTTTAAACAGTGAATAGTTATAACATGATGGTTATGTATTGACTAGGCACACCATTTTTACCTCGTATGGAAAACACTCTAGAAACTCACTTGCATACACACATAATATGCACCATATTCCATAAGCTCCTTTTCATTTCTGCAGTTTTGGAAGAGGGAAGTGGAGCAAGGTTAAGCTTGCCAAACAGCTGTAACTCAAGGCAGCATGAGACCCACTGTTCCTGTTAGCATTTTAATTAAGCATATTAAACAACTTATCAGAATCCTCTTGCTATAGAAATAGAGTGAAGCCACAAAAACACACAAAATGCTGATCGCTTTTACGTAAGCCCAGTATATGTGCCTAATGCAGTATTATTTCAGGTCACAACCCCTGATTCATTTTTGTGCTTTGCCACTGCAGGTAACATGATGAAAGTGCTGCGTGGGCATCAAAACTGGGTGTATTGCAGTGCCTTCTCCCCAGACTCCTCAGTTCTATGCTCTGTGGGTGCTGGCAAAGCGGTATGTACTTTAGAACTCCATTCTCATTTTCTAACTGGATGTACTGTGTGTGTTTATTACTGCTTCTAACTAGTCAAATGACAAATCAATGAAATTTTAAAGTGAATCTGAACACAATGCTCGGTGTCATGATCTGCTCTCATAGCCATGCCTGTAATTTTACATTTGATGCTGGGTTTTTTTGTTTTTGTTTATTTGTTTGTTTTTGTTGTGTGACTGACATTCTGCATATTGAGCATACTGAATACAGAAATGCCATGGCATCGTAATGGCCATTTTTCTAGAAAACCATCCCTACAATTATCAGTGTTAAAAAAAAAAAAAATCACTTTGTCAATGAAAGGATTGTTCTCCATTTCTGTAAAAATAAATGGCATGTTAGTTCATCCAATAATTTGCTACTTTTCAGCTGCACTAATGGGCCTAGCTTGCTGAGCCCTTATGGCATTGCTTTTCCTAAAATAGGTGCCAGAAGAACACATGACTAGTGTGCTGGTCGCAACACCTCAAATGCTTCTGGCCTTTGAGCGCTAGGCTAGCTCACCTCCCATGAGCAGACTGCAGTCGTTGTTCCATGCGGTTGTGTGTGTCTATAAGTGTCTTGCTTTCCCTGTCCCAGGTGGAGGCAGAGCTCTGTGTGTGAGTGGTATTGAGGGGAAGTAAGCGGGGCACGGCTGCCATCGCGCCCCCTGCTGGACGCTCATGTGCCCGTGCCCACGCCCCAGGGGCCTCCGTGCTCCTGGCTGCAGGGGCTTCCTGTACGTAGGTGTTGCTCCATGTCTGTCTATATCTGCTGTTGCAGTTAATACTCCCTTTGTTGTATTCTTCAGTATATCCAACAAGAGTGGGTTCATTTGATAGAAACTCCCTTCCCCAAACACTATTCCTTCTACCACATTGTACTTTTTATTTATTTGTAGCATCTCCGTTACCCTCACATGTCCCTTCTCTTTAATTCCTCCTCTGTCAACCTGAGCAAATCATGTGTCTTGCTGTATGTGTAGGATTCTGGACAGTAGCGCTTAAATCATCATTAACCACCACACATTTGTGCCCTGTCTCCTGCCCTTGCAGGTTTATGGGCCAGTGCAGTCCTCTGTTGGTGTGTTTTGGGAAATCAAATACATACCCTGAAATGTTAGTTAGTGGTGCAGGTCATAGCAAACTGTCAGCATCTGTGAAGAATGAAAGGGCTCTTGGTGCCTTGATGGTATGTCTGCCTTTCTGACATTTATTTAGCCTTAAACCTGAATGTAGACAATATTAGTTCATGAAAAATAAGATATAATTTCAGCTGCCTCTAAATGTGCCAATGGCTGCTGCTTGTTTAGTGCCCCGCCAGTGTTTTGTATACTGCTTGTAAAGTTCCTTGCAAATCCGTTGTTTTGAGTGAAAACCTTTGAAGCATGAGCAGCCTGGAGGCTTTTTATATAATTTCCTAATGGCTTGATGCTGCTCAGCATACCCAAGTCATGCAGGCAGCAGATGCTGGAGGCTTTTTGGTGAGCTGTATTACTTTGTAATATGCTTGGTGCCAGAAACTCCTTTGCCGCCAGACGGACCCTGCTGCTTAAGCTTAATACAATTCTGCCTGTTCCAGCTGCAAATGTCATGCTCTGCTCAAATTTAAAAAGCAGGCCAGGATCTTGGACACTGGAGCCCTTTCATCTCATGGTGCTGTGTAAGAGGGGGTGGAAAACTTGTATACTGTTTGAGTAACCTATACTAATGCAGTACTTTCTCAACTGTAGTTTGGACAGTGGCAATTGTAATGCAAATATACCCTTTTGCTCAAGAGCAATGCCTTCACAACTACATCTTGACTTATTAAAAAAAAAAAAAAATTTGGTCTTCTCACCAAACAAATCTCATTTTTGACTTGGCCAGAATCATGCACTGGGGTGTTGTTCTGGAGCAAAGTTGTCTGTAGAGAAGCACATGGCAAATTCTGATGTAACGAGTTTCCAATGATCATGCTGTTTGCTTCTGTATGTTGTTTGCCAAAAGCGTCAACCTTTTGGCCATCAAATGTTCTCTTCTCTTGCAGTATCTGTCTCTCCTCGTAGGCCTCCGCCGGCGCGGTGCAAGCCTATTGTAAACTCACGTGAACTAAAAAAGGGGATACCAGTGGAGTAACATTATGTTACCTTAAGTTACTACTTGTTTGTATATTTCTTTCCATTTTCTTTAGTCATTTAAAGTTTTTGTATTGTAATTCAACTGAAATATTTTGAAATAGAACTGGTAGTGCTACTCTTCAAGATGAAACTAGAGAAATGCATTTAAAGTAGAATTGAAATATTTTGGTAATATAGATATTTGCTTGTTATACATTAATAGTTTAATTACAATTGTGTGTAATACAATAAGTGTAATTTAATAGTGTGCTACATATGTGTTAACAGTTAAAATTGTTAAGAGATATCATTGTCCAGTGATTTTTAACAATGCCTTGCTGTTTGAATGGCATGTGCTAACTTTTTTTCTTTTTGTTTACTGTACTGTGTAATGACACTGAGCATATCTTGCCTTAATTTGACCATAATTTTATGTCATTGTCTGAAACCTTTGTTGTGTAAATGCTCGGCAGTGCAGGGAAGATGGGCTATAACCAGTTTTTCTTAACTTACAGGTGTTCCTGTGGGACATGGATAAGTACAATATGATTCGTAAGCTGGAGGGCCACCATAATGATGTGGTGTCCTGTGAGTTCTCTCCTGATGGAGCTTTGCTGGCCACAGCTTCTTATGATACTCGCGTCATAGTGTGGGATCCTCACACGGCCACTGTATTGCTTGAGTTAGGGTAAGGCTCATTAATAAACACTGTTCTTTTTCTTCTCTCATAACTTTGTTCTCCCCCTCTGCCTGTCACGGCTGCTCATGTTTCTTCTTGCTTTCTGTTGCAGGCACCTCTTCCCTCCTCCTTCTCCTATATTTGCAGGCGGAGCAAATGACCGCTGGGTTCGCTCTGTGGCCTTTTGTCATGATGGCCGCCATATTGCCAGCATCACTGATGACCGGTACATTTATAGTCGTTTATCTGTAATGCTTTTGTCATCATTTTTTGTGTACTCTGTTAAGATTGAAAACACTTAGTCCCAAAGGTGTGTGTGTGTGTGTGTGTGTGTGTGTGTGTGTGTGTGTGTGTGTGATCTCCTTGGAGAGACCACATGCTTCTCACATGACCGCCGTAAATCATGGACGATCCCAGAGCCTGCTCCGCGTCATTCTGCCTCAGCTTGTTATTGGCTGGCTACAGGGGAGGGGTCGCTGAGTGGGTGGCGTATAGGGGTGGTGGGTGTGGTCCAGTTCTGGCAGAGAGGATAGGAGTGTTTGTTATAAAATGTTTCTGCAAAATGTTCTTTGCAGCATGTCTCTCTGGAATGTCAAGCAGATATAAGTAGGATCACACCATAAAGCTTGTCCTAAAATGAGGTGTTTGTGAAGTTTTCCCCCCTCAGTACTCTATTAATCTCTGACAAGGATAAGACACTGGTTCCATAGAGAACTGAATGATAAAGATGTAGACTTTGTTCAAGCTCTCACCATGGTCTGCTCTATCCTTTGGTCAGGTTGGTGCGATTTTGGAGCGTTGATGAGAAATCTCCTCAAGCCGTTGCCTCACTCACTAATGGCCTCTGCTGTGCCTTCTCCACGGATGGAAGTGTTTTAGCTGCTGGGTGAGTTTTTTTTTTTTTTACTTCAAGATCTTTGACTTCAGGTTTCAAGATAATGGATGTTGGACTGGTTTTGCAGCATTCATCATGTACGTTGGATTGGTAGTTTGTTTATGTAGGTGTAGCCAGCTTTACCTGCAAGCTCTTTTCAGAAGCATGCGAGCGAAGCTTTCACCATGACTGCTTTTCTATTTAAACGTTTTCTGCATTCTGACAGAATAAAGAAAACGCATTAAGATCACCAATGAAACAGAAATTACAAGTCTGTTAACTAGTTAAAATATTACATAAATGCAGGTTTCCTAAATATGTAACACCTTGGCATTAATGGTCAATCTCTCTGTCTCTTTGTCTTTCTTAGTTCACGTGATGGCAGTGTTCATTTCTGGGCATGTCCACGCAGCGTTGCCAGCCTTCAGCACTTGTGTCGCATGGCACTGCGAAGAGTACTGTCCACACAGAAAGTCTATGCGCTGTCTATTCCACAATGCATGCTAGACTACCTGGCCTACAGGAGCTTCTAATACAGGAGGCAGGCAGCCTTTGCATGAAAAAGGGGTGATATTGGTGGTGGAATTGGACAAGAAAAACTCACAAAGATGGGGAATTACAGTGATCTGTTAATAAAGCCCCAAGGTGTACTTAACGACATCACTATTTCAAAGAAATTTTTTGAAAGTTATAAAGCTGCTTGCACATTTCCAGTCTAAGGCTTGCTAAACCCTAAGCCTTCTCGTTTGCGCTCACCCATATCTAGTGGCCTTTAGACAGCCTTATCAATGTAATTTTCTTCCCCTTTTTTTATGGCACAACTTCTTGTGCAAAAACCTATGGTGCAACTTTCAAGAATGAGACAGCTATAATGTCCTCTTTGTAGCAGGAAATGTGAATGAATATTAGCTGGCCTGAAGTGTTGTTTTCTCAAAAGTATATCAGCGGAGAGTTGGGGAAGGAAATGGAGAAGAGAGCAAGTGTTAAAAGTGTTAGAATGAAAGAACTGCATACTTTTTCTACATGTACAGTGGTGTGCGTTTGCGTGTGTGATGTATGTTTGAGATTAATTTAGGAGACCGGGGATCTACGCAGTGCCTCCCCTCATTGTGCCTCGATATCTCCCCAGTGCTGTATGTCCACACCCAGATGCTGCCTCAGTAACAACAGCCTTTTTATCACCCTCCATAACCCTGACAATGTAGTGATGGATTTCATTCTCATTTTCAAATGGTTTAATTTTTATCTGTACAGATGTTTGTAAAGAGAAGTTGTGGGCATGTGTAAATGTGTGTATGTATGTGTGTGTGTGTGTGTATATATATATATATATATATATATATATATATATATAAATTTGCTTTGCTTTTTTTTAGCTGAATTTGCAATTCAGCTAAATCTGAATTGTCTTTTTCTTTCTTTCTCTGCTGAATCTAAGAATGTAAGATGCTTCTGTTGCCTTTTATGTAGTATAAAGCTCATGCTGTGAAACTCCAGAGATTGTGACAGGACACTGAGCTGGCTGTACAAAGGAGAGGAAGCTATCGGTATGCATCTATAAAAGCACTAATGTTCCCTCTCCTCCAAACTGATGCTTCTTTAAAGGTTTGCTGGCTACCTGTATTTATGGTCCTTATTGGCCATCAGAGAGCACACTTAAAATGTCACCCCATGCTTAAGCCTCTCTTGGGCTTCTGCTAGCCGAGTAGACTTATGTCCTAGATTAGCTCGAGTAATGTCAGGTGAAAGCTCAGTATTTACATGCAGTTTATCAGTTAGCAGAGTATCTCCTGTTGTCATAATGTATATTTCTGTCCGATCTATCTGATGATCGCTGATGGAGGAGAAGCAGTGAGAGGTATATGCTCAGTGTGGGTGGGTTGGTTGCGGTTTACACAGTTTGTCACTTCTTCCCCCTACGTGCAGACAAAGAATCTTGGCAATAAACTGTTTGTTGTAACCATTGGAGCTCATGCCAAAGATCCCAAAGGGTTCTTAATTGTATTTTTGTCACTCCTGTGTGTGTTGTGGGTGGTTGGTGTTTATATATATATATATATATATATATATAAACCCTCTCATATCTATGTCTGGCTAAAACTTGAAAATCATACATACACTTGTCTGTTTTTGTGCTTAAGCCAACTATTGAGAGCTAGTTTCTTGTTCTGTGTTCGAGAAAGGCATCGGAGCACTCATGATAAATCAAATGTGATTGCATGAGTTGTCACACACGTGCACACTTTTCTAATACGCTGTATTCTGTTTTACATTGCCAGCATTTCCAACATTATTGCATACATAAAGCAACTGGAGTAGTCCTATGAATTCAAGTTTTTGATTTTGTGTATATTGTGTTTTTGTAGTTGAAATAAAGTCTTGTTTTCAAGTAGGTCTGTGTGTGAGGTAGATTGTGTTGTATTGTGGTGTGGTTTGTATGTGGTGTTTTGTTTGTTTAATGATGTTATAGCAGTGGAGATCATTAACTATTAACTTTGTTATAGAAGCTGAAATCACTTGAGTAGGTTTAATCCCTGTCATTAATCTAAAGCACAGTGGTGTAGTTTCCCCAGAACTGGTCAGCTCTGTGCTTTGACTGTATCCTGTCAACATTTGTATATAAAAGTATGTTAATGGACTAAATGTATAAATGTGAATCTAAAGATTTGAGCACTGCTGACATGATGCGCTCGGGAACAGATTCCACATTCCAGCGCGGTGTTTTGATCGCTCTTTTTCATGCGGTGGAACACTAATCCAGTTTTCTGTGTGCGTGCATAAGCAGTACTGAGAGATTCCATAGCAGAGCTGCTTTCCAAAGGGGCCCAGATGAGGATCTCTCCTACACAAAAATCTCAATAGTTTGTCTGAGCCCAACTTGTTTCATAACAGAAACTCAACAGCAGGGTCTACTCTTCTGCAAAACTATAGCATTAAGATTTTCTTTATGTCCAGAGTTCCCTCCAGCAATGTACTCCGTATGCTTTCATGTGATACCATCTGTCTTCTTATTGACTTGCCTCTAATGCTGTTACGTTAAAGATTAAAACTGCAGAGGAAGTTGCTCATGTTCTATAAAGAGTGACAAACACAGTACAGTGCTGTTAACAGTATCGGCTCATGAAGCTGGCACAGCTATTAAATTTGTACATGTTTTTCTAATGCGTGCACACTGCATGCCCTGGGCAAAAGGGAGGAACATTATTGGAGTATTTGTTGATCTCAAAACTGATTGAGTAACAGCAGAGTGGAAAATTTTGTGATCTTGTGAAACCTGTTTAAACACCCTTAAGGTTTTTATTTATTTGAGGAAACACTGGTGGCTCAGTGGTGATGGGTCTAGGTTAGTGATTCAGGGGTTGGGGGGTTTGAGCCCCAGTAACACCAGTGTGCCATTGTTGGGCCCTTGGGCAAGGCCTTTAACTCCGTTCAACCTATCTTCAGTAACCCGACATAGAGTTGGGAAAGCAGTGTAAGAAAAAAAACATGTTTAATCTCCCCTTTTTAATTTTTTTTTCTAATGTGGGCCTCCTGCAAGGTTGTTTCAGCCTAAAGTAAAGTCCTTTCACACAATGTTCTCCAACATTATAATAATATTATACTGTATATTCCAATGTTGTAGTACTCAAGTCTGGATTTTTTTCATGTTCCACTTAGTGGGTCTTGTCTCAGAGTTGAATCTACTCAAGCTTGAATCGGTCTCTGACTATAGTGGCATGGGCTGGGTTTTCCTCCACCACAATGACAATTATAAACTTTTCCATTTTTTATACTTTGAAAATAATTATACACATTTATAAAATATAAGTAAAGTGAATCCATTAATTATTAATTATGACTGCAGAGGAAAAAACTGTGAAACATTCTAATGTGAGCTGTCAAAGGAGCTCAATATCTGTCTCAAAGTCTTTTACAACATATTCAGTGATAGGGTACATTTTAACCTCATAAAATGTTCATGTACCCCGGGTGAGCACTTTTCGACCTTCAGGTATAGTCCATATGAAGAAGGTAAACATTTTATGTTACATTTTGGTTTCAACTCCCTGTAGAGGGTTCCAAACTGCACCGTAGCCATGATCCACGAACCCCTTCAGAAATTCCACATTTGAATATTAATGGGCTGATGGGAAATAAAAACAAATACAGCCTTTATTTTTAAGGGCTCTGTCTTGACTCTTGACTCGATATTAGGTGGTCTCGTTCTCATCACTAATACATTCTGTAATGTAGATATGGAAAATAAAAATCCACAATTCTTGGTTTTCCTTGGGTTTCCTACAATTGTTCACACCTCCTGTTTTCTAGCTGATGTTACTATGGACTACAGAGACATTTCCTGTGCTGGCAATACATGCTCTCATCTCTCTATTCAAGTGCAAAATTCAGTTTATAATTACAAAGTAGTTAATAATATTTTAAAAAGTGCAAATTTTGTATTTTTTTCTGGCACTGTAATAGTTTAAGTATTGATTGATCCTACAGAAAATAATATGCTTCAATTCAAGTATGCTTTATACACTACAATTACAAGTATTTTTTTTTTTTATTGTTTATATTTTTACATAAATAAACACTATCATAAATGCCTTTGGAAAACATCCAAGCTCATAAAATATAATACATGATATAATACACAGTAAGCCATCTATCATGGTTTCATGCAGTTTTTCTAGTTTTCCTTGATACAAATAGGGATGTCAATTCCAAAAAAATTCCAAAACCTCTTTCTTAAAGTGTTAATTTATTATTTTTATTATTTTTTATTGTCAAGCATTATAAACTACCAACCTATGACCATGCTGACAAAGTCAAACGAGGTGCTTTAGATGTGGACATGAAGCAATAACACTGGTCAAAGTCTAACTTATTGCATTCAAAAAGACATTTTTGGACAAAATGCAAAACAAAAGATCTGTTAATGTATTGGCAATATGTACCTATTTAACAGGTAAAAACTCTTGTCTTTATATAAGGCTTGCAAATATATATACTGTTTTTGTAGAATGAGGAATATAAACCAGAGCTACACTATTTGTATAACATGAAACCCATTATAAGAATGATCAGTTACTTAAATTTGAAACATCTATCTATATTACGTTGTTATCTAATGCAATTTTACAGACATGCATTTTATTATACTATTGAAGCTTTTCAAATGTTCATTCTTTGTATATCTTTGAGTCAATACGAATAATGTGTTACTCTGTATATATAACAATGCAAAATCTTTTTAGATTTTGAGACACCTACAAAAAAGAAATGAACTTGAATAAATATCAGATCGTTCTTGAAAATCAAATTTATATTTTTTTTATGGAGGTGAGGCAATATATTGCATAAGATTACAAAATTTGAAAAATGCTGGTGGGAAGAATAGATCCATTACACGGCATGTGATAGCTTTCAACTTGTAACAAAAGTAACTTTAGTAACTTTAAGTTTACTTTTAATCCTTTTAATTGTTTTTGAGCAATTGTTTAAAAATCCCTTTTGTGTTAATATTTCTACTGGACATACTGTACATCCACAAGAAGAGCATGCAAATATACACGCACATCATTGTGTGTGTGTGTGTGTGTGCGCGTGCGTGCGTGCGTGTGTGTGTGCGTGCGTGCGTGCGTGTGTACTGTGATGTCCAGCAGGTGACGCCACTTTCACACGCAGTAAACAACAGCTGTCAGGTCCAACAGCTGTTTGCTCTCAAGGTAAAGATTATGTGTCATATTTATTTATTCATTATCAGAATAACACTGAAGAAAGTGTTCAAGAGAAACTATCATCACTTGGAAAGTCAGTTTTCTTAGCATTTCTATATTTTCTTTTGCACAAATAAAAATTACACCAAAAGTTGCTCTGATATAAACAATTACTTTGGATCAGAGATATAAGATTCTAGATAAAATACACACATTGCAACTTATTACAAAACGTAGACTTATATGTGAAAAAAGGTTTCTTAGAAACGTAAATACCCCTACTTGAAGTGCTGCAGATGAAGCATGAACAAGTTGGACATAATGACTATTTTAATGTCTCATTGTCCCTGTGTCAAAATTAAAGGAACAGTCCACTCCGAAACGCATTAAATGTTTATGCAGAGATATTTGTGATGTGCTTAGTGATTATGATACTAATTTGTTGGATGATGATATATTTTTGCTGTTCCTATGAGAAGTTAGCAGTTGAGTGCTGTGCTGACAAATGAAATTTTTTTCTCGCTCACCATTTTTCAGTGATGTTCAATGTCATAATTATCAGTAATCCAACCTAGAAGTTGTGAAGACAACAAATGCTGGACTCCAAGTTGCAGAATGCAATTCAGGTGTATGAGGCGTTTATGCTGAGTTATGGCACAGACTTGGCTCAGTTAGTTAGCCGTCTACAAGATAACAAGCATGATAGTGTTGATGGTGATATTATCAAGAAATTTGAAGCTCTGGAACCTGATCTGTTTGAGCAGAGTGTGCAGATAAGGAGTTGAGAGTGCTGGACAGACTAAAGGACTAAAGTGCTGCTGCATCAGTCACGTGCTAATATGAGCCGAAGGTCAAATGAAGGTAATGTGGGAAAGTGAATACAATAGTTCAATGTTGATGACAGTTAAAAAGTGAAGACAATACTTAATAATAAAAAAAAAACCTCAATTGAAGAATATACAGTCCAGTGTTGCAAAAGTTCATTCTGAGCCCTTTGAAATGAGAGTGCGTCAAAAATGAACCACATATAATTTTTCAAACTTGATTTTCTCTTAAGATGATGATATATTAATAAACATTTTGGCTAATTTCTCTGGATTGGATGCACCAAATGTCACAAATGTCTTCTTATTTTAAGGATAATTAACTGCAGATTTACAATATCCAATAAAACAGCTTTTCATTTTTTGACAAACTGGACTTATTCAGGGTGGAGTTTTCAGGTATTCAGGGTGCAGTTTTCCTTTGAGATGGGATTGGACATACTTTTACTTCTCTCACTAAACTTGGCATTTAATGTGCCACAGGGCACTGTCATGGTCCTGTCAGGCTGGCTTGGGTGTGTATCATTAACTGGCAGACAAGCTGAGAATAATTGCCATTGTCTAACACATTTCTATATTACACTGCAATCATGACAGATATAGGAATGACTAAGGTTTATTTTGGGTACATTAAACCCACATGCAGGGAAGTTTTCCCTCTGACTGGTTTTACATTCTCTATAGAACGAAGCCTTTCCTTTGCTCAATTCTTGGCAAGCTGCTTACGCAAGGATGATGCTCCCATGGGAAAGCTGGTAAGCCTGCTACAGCAAGCCTGCCTCTCATGCAAGAGCTCTACTGCGTCATCATGCTTCTCTCTACCCCAACACGTTTCTGCATACTGTTCATGTCAATCTACTTTCATGTCATTCTCTCCCAGTCATTTCAACAATAACAGTACTTATCAAGAACAGGGGTATGGAACATATGAAACACTGCTCTTGTGCCTACAAGTGTGCAGAAAGCAGCACTTGTAGGCATATATTCACACACACACACACACACACACACACACACACACACACACACAGAATAGTGAGTACATTTTATTTGCTCCCTTGATGCTTGTATAGCAGTGCTGATGAGATCATGGGAAAAGTGTGAGTCAACGAGAGAGAGAGAGAGAGAGAGAGAGAGAGAGAGAGAGAGAGAAAGAGCATTTGACAAAATTGCCAGTAAGATATTAAAAATATTCAAGACTTTACAACAAACTGACACAATGGATGTTCATAAACCACAATCACAGTAATGCTAAGTGTTTTATTTGTGAGTTGTCTGCTTACAGATTTTAAAATGAGTCCTCACTTCATGGTTCTTTAGCTCTTATTTTCACTTCTTTTTTTTTCAGAAACCTTAAAATTGGAGATATAAAACTCACTATATGCAATATTAAAATACAAACATACCATATAATTTGTCTTCTTTCCTTATTCATTATTAATACTTCTATTACACTCCTAGAAACAAAGGTTCCTTAATAGTTCTTTGGAGAACATCCAAAATGGGTTCTATTGGGAACCCTCTCTAGTAGACTAATTCTTTGCTGTAGGGTTCAACACATAACCTTTTAGGGAGGCTCCTTTAGGCTTAACAAAGGGTTAACAAACCCTTAAGGGTTCTAGATTGAACCTTCCTAGGCTACAGTTACTTTAAATATATTGTGCTTTGAACAATTTTTCAAACAATAAAATTACATATTATTTATTTATTTGCACTGCACTGTACCTCATGTCATCAACCCACATCAGAACAGCGTGATGAACACATCAGAACAGAACCAAATGTGTTGGGACAGAAACCCACGCAGGCAAGGGGAGAACTTTCTGACTACTTACAGAAAGGCCCCAGTCAGCCGGTAGAGTTGAACCCAAACCCTTCTTATTGTGAGGCAACAATGCTAACCACAGCACCACCATGCCACCCAGTTTGCATTAACTAACTTCCAAAATCTCCAGTGGTGGCTCATCCACTGGGGGAGGTGGGGTAGAACGTCTATAGAAGTTCCATAGAGTTGTTATTGCGCCTAGAAATAATAAATGGGAACTGCAAGCACTCATAGAGGTTAATTGGAGGAAGGAATCACACTGTGAACGATTTGATTATGAGTGGGGGAGGGGCAATTAATGATATTGCTTGTTCTGTGACAATGGTGATGATTACAACACCTGCGTTATCATCAAGAGTTGAAATTCTTTTTAAAAACAAAAATCCATTTGAGAGGCGACACGGTAGTGTAGTGGTTAGCGTTGCTGCCCCATATAGCATTGTTAGGGTCTGGGTTCGAACCTGCTGGAATGACTGGGGCCTTTCTGTGCAGAGTTTGCATGTTCTCTCGGAGCCTGTGTGGGTTTCCTCTGAGTGCTCTGGTTTCCTCCCAAAGCCCAAAGACATGCAGATTAGGTCAACTGGCTACTCTAAATTGCCTATACATGTGAATGGTTGTTCATCTCCATGTCAGCCCTGTGATAGATTGGTGACCTGACCAGGGTGTACACCACCTCTCACCTGAAGTCAGCTGGGATTGGCTCCAGTTTCCCCTTGAGCTTTCACAGATAACCAGTTTAGATGATGGGTGGGGTGAAGCTAACTGTTTAGGGACTAAACATTAAAAAAAATTACAGCTTCTTTGTTTTGTGTTCCCACCAAATAGCCCCAAATGTCCCCAAAACAGACTGGAGCTTTACCTTTGAGTTTATTTATGCTGCTTTTGATTCATGGTTCTCTCCTCATCGCTAATGAATAATGACTCTGAAGGCATAATAAAGTGTAATAGCTGATGTGTCTTTCTTACTAGGCTAGAAAGCCATATTTATTTGTTTTAACTACTAAAATTATTATGCAAGTACATTAAAAACCTTTGTATGGATTTTAATGAAAGTTTTTTAAGTTTTACTGAAATCAGCCACACACCGCTTGTGTATTGCACACCCTGATCTTGTCTGTTGTTGCCTTATTAAGTCACAGGGAGAGGAACTACATTTCACACAATGCACCGCGCCGTACGGATGCTACCACTGTCTGACAGCAGAGGAAAGAGAGAGAAAAAAAACCCCTCCGTGAGACGCTCAGCAAGCCGAAGAGGATTCGCGAGTGAACAACCTGACAGCAGGACTTGTTGAAACATCTGCGTTTGTTGTTAGTTTATTGACATCACAAAGGAAGCGACTGTTGAATCCTGTGGGACGCGTTTGGCTGTTTACTGTCCTGTAGCAGCGCTCACTCTAGCTGCTGAAACATGTGTTTGCGGTAACATTAGAGGCTTCGGTACGGCTACAGCCTTTCCAGAAAAGTGCCAATGCTGAGGAATGGATGGTGAAGAAGGGAACATGGTGGCTACTGGGGATGAACAGGTTCAGAGGAACAGCACCGACACATCAGCAGCTCTTCAGCAGTGCCAGCTTCTCCAGAACATCATCGACATCACCATCTCCAACTTACAGGGACTCCGGACCAAGTGTGCCGCGTCCAACGACCTGACCCAGCACGAGATCCGCACTCTGGAGGTGATCACGCACACTCACACGCACACTCACTCATACACACACACACACACACACACACACACACACACACACACACACACACACACACACACACACACACACAC
>JAQQZR010000003.1:10851018-10890217 GCA_030068235.1 Notoglanidium macrostoma
CTCTCTCTCTCTCTCTCTCTCTCTCTCTCTCTCTCTCTCTCTCTCTCTCTCTCTCACACACACACACACACACACTTTGGTATTCCTATCCTTGTTAATTAATACTACACCTAAACCTAACCTCGACAATGAAAAATGAACTTTTTCTGCTCTTTTATTTTTTCTTATTTTTGTAAAATAAGCAAACAAACAAATAAATAAATGAATATAGGAATACAACGAACACTTTCCTTATAGGGACTATCCAAATATCCAGAATTGTCAGATCTTTCTATAGTTGTGAGGACATTTGGTCCCCATAAGGTTATAAAAACATGGGGGGGTCAATGCACTGCTCATGAAGAACATCATCACATTTAATATGTTACTCAGCTCTGATCTTCACAGTCTGAAAAAGTATTTGTTAATGATATTAGATGCTTTAATAAATCCTGGAAATAGGGACACTACAAACTAACGCAAACGCGAAACACAAACACTGAGAGGTTCAGCAGGCGTAACACCAAGACAAAAAAACAGAGAGAGGAAACAAATATGATGTTAAGGATGGAAATAATAATGCTAATTACAGTGACAATATCAATAGCAAATACATCATTTGGTGTGTGTAATTTCCGTCTGAGGCTGAGTGAATGTTTTAATAAAGGTGTGTGATGTATCCTACAGATGGACTGTCGCTGCTGTACTTGCTCTGCCTGTAGGAATCCAGTTTCGCTGTAATCGGGTGTTCATGTCATATTATAGTTCACTAATAAGTGATGGGTAGTGTCCATGATGAATTCATGGTTTTGTTTTTGATTTGAGGCTGATAGTTTTTCCGTTGATATGTAGTCAATTTTTTCATTTCATTTTCCCGAGAATGACAGTAGATTCCCACTTATACAGGATAGTTGTCTTGGTGAACACAGTTACTAGGTATAGATATTATAAGGATCATAATATTCAAATGTAGTAAATATGCAACTTAAAATTTTAAATACCTACTAACATACAAGGTTAGCTTTGTCTGTATTTGACTTTTATTATTTTATTTTTTACATTTTCAGAGCCTGCCCTTGACCGATATTATGCATAATTAGTCTATATTAAATATTTCAGTATTTATTCTTATATTAAAAAAAAAAACTTTCTGCATGCTTTCTTACTGTATTACCCGCCAACAGAGGTTGTAGACTGATGGGGCCCTTATCGTAATCATCATTGCAAAAGTTTTACATGTGATCATTTCACCAAACATACCCAAGCAAGAAGATATCAGTTTATATTTGGAGCCAGTTAAATTCCAAATCCATACCTAGACTACATTCTTTCATATCCAAATATTATGTTTCACCTGTGTTTCACTCAGAAATACATGATTGAGTTACATTTTATGCTATCTTTAACTTTGCAAACAAAGATTTATTATTAAATTATGACAAATTAGTTACATATTAGTATCAGTGGAGTTTCCTTTTTGATAGTCACAGTTAGCAAACCTGCTAACCTGTGTATAAAAAGGGTGTACTAATAGGTCATTTGTCACTGTTACGGTCCTCATATCACCCAGCCCTAACATGTCTGAGAGCATTTTTCATGCCTGCTTCAGTTTGTTAGACTGCACAGGTCCTCAGCAGGACTAGAGATCATTAATTAGAGAGTTATATTTCAGCTATGCTTAGATACTATCTACTAACTAGATATTTGTATTCATTTAACTTGCTAAAATTTGTTTAAAACGCTTCCACCACCTGCCTTGGTCTTGGTTTGGCTTTATCATTTGTTTTAGCCTGATAGGACTCCTTCCTGTTTTCTGCTGTCAATGTTTCATCAACCTGTCGACTGTTTCCTCAAAAGTGTATTTATGTACCTGCTTAAAAGCATACAAATAACAACCAAAGCTTGTAAAACTGGAGGATGCTGTAATAGAGTTAGACAGTCTTTGCAAATTTAGGAATGCATTTCACGAAACTGTCACTTTAACGTTCGTGTAAATTATTCTCATACTAATATAAAAAAGATATTGGTTTAAATTTTAAACATTGCTTGTAATTCAGAGCCTCTGTGTATTATATGGTGCAGCACAGGACCTGTACTTACTTAGCTTTTTAAACAAGAGAAGCCAGTGTCAGTTGAGGCTGTGTACTGTTTCTTATGAGACAGGTAGATTGTGACACTGTGTGAACGCTATGTGAACATGAAAGCAGAGCCAAGAGCTGCGGGTTCTCAACATTGTGTGTTGAAAAACAGCACTCGCGTGTTTACAGTCGCGCTCTAAGTTTACAGTCTGCTTTCTATAATGATAAAGAAAGGTCATTGGGGCAGCCTAATATCATTGTATGATCTGATTTCTGAAAGGAAACAGGATCATATTCATGTGCTTGGAGGATATTTTTAGGAAGGAAAGATTATAAATGTTTCTGTTGTGATTCGAGTGCTGACCTTTTTACTCTCACTGTACCTCCTTTCAGATTCTTTAAAGGCTGCTGACAAAAATGTTAATTCCGTCGCCACCATCCTATCCCAGTGCCTTCTAATATATTTCATGTTTTAGAAAGTGCAATTTATTTTATTTTTTTAAGTGGAGGGCAACATCATGACATGTTACTGTTTGTCTCTCAGGCCCGTGTCACTTAAAAGCTCAAGTATTCTTCAAGTATTTTCTGCTCACAATCTTTATTAGAAACAGTTTTTAATTCAGTGTGAAGGACAGTTGTCAGCTACCCGATCATCACACGCAATGTTCTGTATCTCTCTTAACTTTATATACAATCAGGTGTGTTTCTCGGTTGTCTGGAGATGGATATAAATAGGGAAGAAATAAGCGTTGTTGGCAAAAGCGAATCTCAGGAAGGATCTCCGATGTGCCAGCGTTCTTCTTTGGCACTTCCTCTACATTTCTGAGCTAGCTGCTACATGCAGAAAAGGGAGCGATTAACTAATAAGACAGCTGAACAATAAATAGGTGAGATTTTTAAGGTCAGAGATTGGTGACTCTGTTGTAAACATAATGATGGGAATCTCTAGACCTCATGATTTGGTGACATTTTGATGTAGGTTGTCAGAATGTGAATACAAATCGGTTCTTTAAGCATCTGAAGCAATGCCGAGTTATGATTTTGACTTTCTGTTTTTAAAATCCATGATTATCCTGACGGATGAACATGATAACGTTAATGTGTTTCCATGCGGTCAATCTTCACAATATTTGTGTTCAAAGACAAAACGCATCAGGATTACATATTTTAAAGGCAGGTTAATTTTGAAGATACTATGTTCTCTAATGTAAGTCAAAGCAAATATATAATCACTGATGCATGCATTTCTTTGGCTTGTCACTTGATGTAAATAAACAAAGGCTTTGAATGAGTGTATGTCATTTTGTGCATACTGTCCTTAACTAATGTTCAATCGAGTTTTGTCCATCATCTATCCTGAATGTGATCAGCTACATGCCTGTTACTTTTTTCTGTGGTGGTGTTCTAGATTGTTCTGGCATTTAGTGCACTATGTAGTGGGTATATCCAATGAACTTGGTTTGGCATGTGTGTATTACTGCTGTATGAGGACAAGTTGAATATGATGGGTGTTTGTATGGATTCTGGTCTGCGCAAACAATTTAAAGTTGAATGCCATTCGGGTGGATCCGAACTAATATCTGTCAGGATATTATATAGAGATGCTATACAAATATGACCTTTAGCTGTACATTACAGATAATATAGCTGATGGGCAAAGTGGTGCAGTGGTTCATATTGCCATATCAATGTTCTGTTCTGTCACATCAATGAATGTTCTGTCTGTGTCTGTCTCCTCTGGATGCTTCAGTTTCCTCCGAAAAACATGCCAGTAGATAGATTGGCTGTGCTAAAGTGTCCCAAGGTGTGAATGAGTGTGTGAATAGGTGTATTCGCATGATTCCCTGCGATGGACTGGCGTACCATCTGAGGTGCATTTCTGTCCCATGCGCAGAGTTCCTGGGATGGGCTCTGGAGTTACTGTGACCCTAACCAGGATAAAGAGGTTAAGTGTAAGTGCTCTTCTTTACTGTGGACCGTCCCTGCTGTTTGAGTTTCATTAAAAATGAAACTGGATACCAGAAAGTTCCATATCGTAATATCTCATGTTTATCACACTCTACGTGCATTTCAAATTACATCACTGTGTCTTTATTCCTGTTACTGGTGTAATGAGTGATGGTTGACATGTCAGAGGGCACGCAAATGTGATTTTATCTGAAGTCTGTTTTGTCTGGTTTGCGTTTCCAACCTTAATGTAGGTCAGGCTTAAGTGTGACAAAGTTCAGCGTAATCTTGACTAACTTTGTATACCCTTTTTTTTTGTTATGAAGACCTTGAAACGCTTTATATATGTTAGAGTTTATGCTTGCTTTATCTTGTAGTTTTGCTATGGGGGGGGTTAGTGTTTCTCAATATCTGTATACCAACATATTTCTGTTTCATCAATGTCATTAATATCTTGTTAATGTGTTCACGTGGCCCAGTTGTTCGTGTACTGCTACATACTGGCTTACAATAGTGAACTCTCACCAAAATAATATAAGCATGTCACTTTTGTTTTTGTTGTCAGCTCCTTCTTATCCATACGTGCTTAATGGTATGAAAGATCTTGGAACGTGGTGCAACACGTAAGACCTGTAGAAGGTTCTTGAATTAATTCTTTTTCAGCTCCATGCAATCAAACGTGTTTTAAACAGTAGCATGGTGGTGCATTGGAGTTGAATTGCAGATGGATCACATTTCTAAAGCTTTCAGACAAGCCAGATGTGTAACTCTTGAGCATAATCATGTCCATAAGATTTTCTCTGAACTGTTCTTAGGAGCAGGACTACAACTTCTTGAATAATTAACTGATCATGAAATCCATGCCTTCTATTCATTTAAGCACTTACGGACTCACACGTTCATACCGATCAGTTGAAGCAGATTACTGAATTAGACTACGAATGAATTTTTGCATCTTCTTTAAAAAACTTATTTTTCATCAGTGAAACTGGGAAGAGTTTGTGTTTTGGTTATGCTCTTCCTCAATTGTTCCTTTTACCTTGGGGCAGAATTTGCAAATGAGAAAAACGTTAAAATGAGTCTTTGTGACTTGAAGAGGAAATGTGTTTCCTAGCCCTCAGCTGATTACCTTGTAAATCCTGTTTACCTGTAACTGTCTCTGTTAGTCTTGGGCAAAACCCTTTTGATGTGTAGGTGTAAAACTACTTTAAGGTCATGTTTCATGAAGCGACTCGTTACCTAGAGAGATATGGCAGCCTTAATTTCCCTCAGAAAAATGTAGTTGCAGTAAGAAACCCTTGAAAGCCTTTTATTGTGGATCCCATACATTACAGCCCTTGGACTATAACTATCTCCAGCGAGAGAGAGCGTGTGATGGCGGCATTAGAGTTAATAATCATGTTTGATGTGAAGTTTGGGCATACAGGAATATGTAAATATGATATATAGTGAATGTTTGAATGCACAGTGGATAGATTTAGTGTATCTTTGGTGGAAAAGTTCACTTCACGTCTCTGAAGGCCAATCAGGTGGAGGAGCTCAGGGCCTCTAGATCAACTGTTACTTTCAGGAAATCCCCATGTGGTTTATATTCAGCTCTTTCTCTCTCTTTTTTTCCCCCCATTCTTGGTTCTTTCGTTGCCTTTGTCACTCATGTTGACTTTCTGTCTGCCCTTTTCCACAGATCATTTTCCATAGCGGAGACGTGAAGGGTGGTCAAGTAGAACTGACAGTGGGTTTGGCAGAAATGTGTCTTTCATGCAACTGCATTGGAAAATGGTGAAATGGTAGTGAACGGTTACTGGAAGAGAAAAATACCCTAACCCTTCCATATCTCAAACTAAACTTAAAGCCTCTTTACCACACCTAACATGCAATAACTTCACACATTAATTAAGGCTAATTAAGCGGCACAGTACATAGCACTCCTGTATACAGGATTTTCCATGATGTTATCCAGGCACTGTTATAAACAATGGGAGTGGGTTATTGTGCAGCTCTTCTAGTCTGACATGTAGTAACATGAGCCACCGCTGTCTACAATTACTCTCATCACCTATTACAACTGTGACGTTTCTCCCAGGCATTTAAATGATTCTGTGACGTATCATGACATGGTCATGCTCTCCTCGCCTTTGTTGTTGTTTTATTTCCCGGCATCACATGGGCTTTTAACTGAATTAAAAGTTGAAGTTACAAAGCACAACCCAATATCACGTTAATGCTCCCACGCTGTATACCTTACTTCTTTCCTAATTAGCTCACAAGCTGAATTAACAAGTATTAACTGAATGCCAACACTTGCTATGCTCTATTTGTGTGTGTCGTGTCTCTCGAGCCCCTCCGTGATTAAGTGGCTGACTCTTATTGTGTTGTTGCGTAAGGCTGCAGCTTGAGCAGAGCATGGTTGGCTGCGTTCTGTTGTCCCAGCGAGGTTGAGACAGTCTATTGTCAATCAGGCTCTTAAGTTAAGCAGGTGTCTATGAATACCCCGCTCCTGCTCTCTGCCCCTTGAGAGGTGTAACGGAGAAGGCAGATGAGGAGGAAGATTGTCATTGAATACAGCCGCGGCCCCGCACATTGTGCCAGGCTGCGTCTGGTGCAAACTAACACCCCGCCGTGTGTGAGGTTCGCTCGTGGCCGAGCAGTGCATTAAATCAACCCGGGGCATCCTCACGAGCAGCCAGTCCGCCTCCTCCTACTGACTGCTCCTCACCTGCTGAAACTTTAATGCTATTCATTACTCATCTGCATGCTGTACAGCACACAGTAGAGCTGTCGGGATAGACTGTACTGCTTGAATGCTTGGAAAATAAAGCTGAATTGAAAGGCAAAAAACACAAATTTGAACATTTTAAGTAACCTAACTTAAGCTTTTTCCGTGGCTGAATTTCAGGTTGTCTTCTGTATTCATATAGTGCACCAAGTCAGTTATACACCACAATGTTATGCCTTGTCTAGTGACCTTATACAGTGACTAGCTCAAAGCGTGTTTTGGAGAGGACTTAAATTCAAATGTTCTCCATAAAGATAAGTACGAAGTACGTGCAGCCTAGCTTTACAACAAAGACAAGGAAACAAGAACGTGAAAAAAATCACCACTGCTTTCTCATAATTTAATTATCTCACAATTTTCACTTTCTGTGGTTTGTGATATGAACACATAGTGCCGCACTGCTGTTTATGGACTCTGTCTGTAGATGTATAAAATCTAAATGTGTTTGAATGCCAAAGAATGAACAAAGGTATTTGCCAGTCCTAGAACAGTTCTTAAAGAGCTACCTGAGAGCAGGTTAAATGGGCGTGGTCGGAATAAAGGTGAGAATAATTTGAAGAGCTTTGGATCACGTTTAGCGAGGAGATGAAGCTTAAGCGTGCAAAGTCACGAGTCCCACATGACCCACTGTTTTCGCTAACAGAAAGCACTGATCTTGAGTCTCACAACATTGTTACTGTTCGAACAGGCTCTGCAGTACCTGGAGCTAGCGTGACCGCTGATGGGGGCTTTAAAGGTGCCTGATTCAGTACTATCGTATGTCTTTTTGTCTGTGAGACTATGCTTTCCGGCCTGTGGTTCATCTGGCAGCTGTGTGCAGAGATGGATGTCTCTGTCTTCCTGCCCTGCTTGTTTGTCATGGGTACAGAAAAGACAGGTCAGACTTGCTTACTATAATAACTTCTAGCTATTTATAGACAGCCATGCATACTGTTAGGAGCGCTTCTAAATCAGGAGGAAGACAGGTGGAGACACAACAGGTTGTTCTGCCTACTAGTGACGGGCTGGGAGACATTTTTTTTTTCCACTAACATCCACAATTAGCCATGGTCAACTCTGATTATTATGATTTTTATGATTATGATTATTATTATTATTATTATTATAGGCATGTCTGCTGCTGTGCCTAAATCAATCCAACGAATGCCATTGTTTGGTGGGTGTGGATTAGTGAATGCTACATGAAGGCAGATTTTAACTGATAGTTAAATAGTGATAACTATTTATAGTGATACAGATAGTGTTAAAAACTGTGAGTTCAGTAATAAATTTAATTACTGCAAAGTCTGCAAAACTAAATTGTTTATTATTACTCAAAATTCTACAAGAGAGATTTTATCATCAAATCAGCTGCTTTGAGTTTGTAATTGTTATGAAATGTATTAGAAACTAAAGATATATCACTAGTGGTAACATTTTAGAAAAGTGTACTGCGATATAGTTTGTGATGATATCAAAATAATTTTCGTGTATTATTTCAGATCTTAATATTATATTTGTTATTTCCCAGCCTGACCATCTGACCTGTTCATGAACACGAAACATCTTTTGCCTAATCTTCTTGTTCCTTTAAGCAACCTAATAAACTTGTTCTTGCATCAACTCATTTTCACACTTGCAGCTAACCACATGTATAGCCTTTTTGCTCTCTGTCACACACTCACGCACACATAGAGACAGCAAGAGCAACAGCAGCTTTCACCCACCATATCACGCTGACGTCATTTGTGGGGATTTCCTCAGCTCTGGGTCTCGGTCGAGGTTTTTCATGTTAGATTGCACATAGAAATGGTTCACAGTAAGACTGCAGTGAAATATCGCGTTTTATCAGTTTCACAGCTTTTTTTAAACATGCCGTGTGACTTTTCACTTGAGCATTCTATGATGAGACATATTTGCACCGCCCCCCCACATCCTGCATTTTTCTTCTCAATCATTTTATTTTTACCCCGTTTTCTTCCAATTAAATCTTTGCCGATTCTCTCTCATAGTCTAGTTGGAGGAGGGACGTGCTTTCTGGTTGGATAAAGTGCTTTCTCTGAAACACGTGAAGCCACCGCACATTTCCCAACTCAATGCCGTCCTTTCACCCAGACAGCAGGGCTGATTATGCTCTTGTGGACATGCGCTCCCGACACCACATGTCTATGATATCGTCAGATCTTGCGATCTCCTGACATTATGACGTAGTTCCACTTGGGCTTCAGGTTACTGCTGGCTTTTTGATGTCCCAACATTTTGTCTATACTCTTTGAATTTGTCAGCACTCCATGATCACATGATGTCCAATAATAATCACAGCTGATCATCAAGGCTGCGGTGCAGGAACAGGGGTCTGAAAAATAATTGATTATTTTTATGTCCTGCTTTATTAACATATGTTTAAACTATACAGATTTTCTAATTCCGTATACAATTTATGTGCTGAGAGTGAAATTACACTGAAGGAGTTAAGTTTCAACATGACTTATTGGAGTCATTTTGTAAACCATGACCACATGTCCAGTCATATTCACAGCCTGCAATTTTTCAGTTTCTGTCTCTCTGTGCTTGTCTAGAGGCATGTATTGAGACACTTAAATTTACTTTTTATTTGGCAGACACCCGTACTTACATTTATCAGTGTTAAGGGCCCTTGCTCAAGGAGCCAGCAGTGGCAGTAGTTGGAGTTGAACTCACAACTTTCTGCTCAGTAGCCAAATGTTTTAACCACCGAGCTACCACTTCCCTAGAGGCTAATAGTTTATAACTGGTTTAGTAGTAAATTCTATCCATTTGCTCCGCAGACTTTTTGGGCGGTATGTTTCCATCTTACCACATATAGATTGTATCCTTCTTCCAGTGATGCTATAGTGAATAAACTGACAAGTTGAGTGAGAGAGAAAAATGTTCAGCTTTGGATCCTCTGTAAGCTTTGTGGTTTGTGTGTGTGTCTGCCCCCTGTAGGTGAAACTGGTGAAGTACCTCAGTAAGCAGCTGCAGTGTAAGCAGAGGGTTCCTGTGTGTGAGCGATCGCCAGCCCTGGACACCTACCCACACCTCGTGGACTGGCTGCATACCATTAATCTCAGGCCTGAATTCATAGAGGTATGGTCTGTGAGTGTTTGTTTTATTGAATAAATGCACTTATCTTTCCAATGTTTGAATCTTTGGCTTCTCCCCAGCACTGTTTCCTATGGTTGCAATACATATTACTTTAGTAAACGTGTGCAATCTCTTGAATAACTTGAATGTACTTGTTTGCTGTAAGCACGTTAAATACTGTCTATGGGTTAATTTGGTGTTGAGCAGTGTCAGATACAGGATTTCCTCTAGAAACATTTTTATTAGTAGGTCTTGAGGGTTATTTACAGGAGCAGGGGATACACATATTCTAACCATGACAACGGACTACTCAGTTCCGCTTTTGCTTTTTACACTAGAAGCAGTGACTGCTGATGCACTGCATGCAAATCTCTCTTATGTTGTTCAGTATAGCCTTTAACCATCGGTCACGTGCAGTGAGCAACATTGCTGCACTTGCATAGTAAGTTTGTAGTGCTTGTGGATTCTAGTTCTAACAGTTACATAATGCAATACTTTTCATATATTGTCCAGTCTTTGGCTATGATTAAGATGGCACATATAATATTTCTCAATTCTTGCTGTAGCTGCAGTTGCATTCACTGTTGTTTATAATGACAAACCTTGTGACAATGAAGTCTGCACCCTAATAGCAAGATATCTGCCATTCTGTCAGTTGGAACATCATATAAGCCTACATCAGCACAAAAGGACTCTTTTCTGCTCAGAAAGAACTGTATGTTTAACAACTACGCTTCTGTTCACTAAAACATAAGGCGGGAAGCAAGGATGGAAAATTAGCCGATCTTTTTCCCTCCCATTACCCCGGGGGTATATAAGTTTAGTAAGGGAAATACAAGGACATAGTAGAGGAGCGGGATGTAATTTTTAGAGCCCTCTGCTGATAGTGATGTGATTTGCAGTGAAAACACCGACACCCACACCAATTATATATGCTAAATTGTGTATGCCTTGTGGTATGCTTTTGAATGAAAAAGAAGAAAATGTTCAGAGCACTTCTCTAGCTGAGGTGAATGCAAACAAAAGTCCGAAGCAAAGAAATTAGACCTATATCATGGCAGTACTGTGAATGAGCGTTTTACTAAGATGTTTTTGAAATTTGAAGGCACCTTTATCTAGAGAGAGATAACAGGTTTAAGTTCTGGGATTTTAATATCAGTAGAAGAAAGCACATAAAAAAGATAGCGTTTATAAAAGATAATTTATTACAACAAAAAGGGGAGGCAAATTGAAATTGGTCTGTGAAGCATGAATGTAGTCCGACTCTTTTATTATTTGAACTCTTATGTACCTTTTGCTCCCACTTTCACACTCACCCTGAAAACCATTCATTTACTGCTATCATGCTGTAACGGTCTCGTGTGGGAATGGGAGCAAAACGGTAAAGTCGAGGCATTTATCTGTCCCCTTGTGACCTAGTTACATTAACGCTAATCTTTTGCCATGGCTTCATTGGGAATCGGAGCCATCAGATTAACATGTTGTGACCGGTGGTGACGTTGCCGGTGGTGACATAAACCGTGTTTCCCACAGGTCTGATATATACTTGTGGTGGTAGCTGGCAGAAAGGGACGGCAATACTTGTTGAGCACAAAAATGTTCTACTAATGCATGTGATATCAATGGAATCCGCTTCGCTCGTATACAATTACATTTTTTTGACTTGCAAAGTAGGCAGAGAAATGCAATTTGCTTTTAAATTTTGAGCCTGTGATTTCCGATCATAAAAAAAAAATGGCCTATTAGTTTCTGTTCGTGACACTAAGATTGAATGAGCAAATGTACACGTACTGTTAATGTCCTTTTAATAACTGTAATAGAAAAAAGTGCTATTAAAATAAGAGCTGAATGCACTGACTGGACTCGAGCGCTCCATGTTGTCATGACGACATAGAAAATACAACGTAACATGCATACTGATTAAGACTGTCTACAGCGTTTAAACTCTCTGTTCATGTGGATGGATATTTGGCTAGTCATTCCCGCAATCCTTTTAGCGATCCAGTATATTATGTTCATTATTATATATCTTTCACTCACAGAACATTCTCGTTCTTCATGCTTATTTGCATAAAAGGGGTTGTCAAATCTAAATCCTGCCTGCTCAAGTAAAGTCTGTGTGTGGGAAACATTGGACGTAAGTGATGATGCAATGATCTTGCGACAGAACTACTGACACCAACATAATCTTCATACTCGTACTCATTTCCTCACTGTAAAGTGACCGGCGACAAATTCAAAACAACAAGGAAAGAAAACACCGGCAGATATGGCTGGAAATTGGAGTGAATTATACGTCATATCCAGTCTCGCATGCTTTACACATCTCATGGTGTTTTGCGTGCCGTAGCCTCTCGTTAAATGCAGTCAGGTGAGATTACTTTATCGTTATGGAAGACTGAGTGGCAATGAAAATTTGTGCCATGGTGTTTTTATCTGTTACATTAATGGATTAGTACAGAGAGATAGACAGGGCAGGTTAATGGTGTGTATAGCTGTGTAAACAGTCGTGTTACATGGTCTCGCTGACATTCCAGTCCCCCGTCGGCTCCCACACCCAATCTGACTCCTAATCCTAGAATTTGCCGAGTCAGCCTCTCTGTCCTACACGCTCGGCTCATTCTATTTTTACACCCCACCGACCCCCGGCATGTGTGTACACACATTCAACTGGCCAGAACAGGACTCCACTGGCTTTCACTCTGCCTTGTCTACTTTTGTTAGACAGAAACAAACTGAATAGGTGCAAGAAGAGGAGAAGACTGAATAAGTGTTAGAGGTAGAGTAAAAGAATTGGAGGGAACTCCGAACCATGGCTTTAGTTTTGCCCCAAAAGGAGGCAGATTCATAATGGAAAGTATGTCATTGTCTATTCCTGTGCTGCATTTTGGACCCTGAAGTAGAACTAATAGAGGTGGCATGTCTGTGTTTTTGTGTGTATATCTTTCTACAGGTGACTTGTCCATGCCTAACCACTTGTTTACATGTGCATGTTCTCTTGCCGCTATGTCACTGTTGTTGGCGGTGACATAAAATGCTTGTTGCCATTCTTTTTTAAGCTGAACTAAGGCTATTCTCCTTCTCTGAGCTGCGTGATTCACAGGGCAGGAATGCATCCATGCGATTGGTGGCCCACATGGCACCATTCTTGCTCCGTTAGGCTGTTTGGGAGAGGATGAGCGCTGAAGGTCACATTCACGGCAGCTATGCTGTTACAAGCGTCCAAAAGGCTGTGATGATATTCTCAGGAAACAGATAGGAATGTCCTTTGGGGCAGACAAGATCAGGCTGGCTCTTTGAAGATAATTTGCATGATTGTGCAGTTTAGGGAAATGTTCTTTTTTGTGTATATTCTCTTTAAAAAGACACATCAGGCTTTCCAGCATATCACAACTACCAGGAATCATATCTGTACCTCAGCCCTACAGCTACATGACTGTCAGGCATAATTACGTGGGTTTGTTTCTTAGGCACTCTTTTTTTTATCAGTAGTTTATATCAGTGATAAATATTTGTTATTTGGATGTTCCAAGAATAGCAGGGTGCTTTGAACACGCTCAGGTTGTCATTGCAAAGTTCTGCAGTTTGGTTAGCTGCAGTAGTAACAGGTATGTGCTACATGCTGTATTCCAGGAAATGAAGTAAAGCAGTTACAACAGTAATGTCATTTGAAACCTTTTTTTCTTGGTTATTATGACTCATGCATGAAGGCTACTGTAAGTAAATTGACTTGCCTTTGCTTAATCCTAGACCAGGAAAAGAATCTCTCACCTCTTAGAGTCACTAAGGAGACAACTTAATTCAAATGTTCGAAAACAGTGCAACATATTTTATTAACTCAAAAATCTCCTAGATAAGAGTATTAACTGTTCAGAGTCGGTACAATGACATTTTGCATGATAAGAGCAGTTAGTGAGTGTTGCAGTGTTTCAGGAGGTCTATAACACCTGCTCAGATAGTGAAATTCAACTGAACATCTTCAGCAAGTGTGCTGATGAAATGCTTCTGTTTAATGGATTCACTGTTGAAAGATTTAGTATTAGGATGTATCTGAATATTAATGTAACTATTATGGCGGCATAAACCACAAAAGTAACATTTCAATATCACAATGGTCTCACTGAGCAAACAGTTCCACGTCCTTCTCGGTAATGCTCCTGCATTTCTGGTTCTTTCACTACACTAGCAGTGTCAGTATTTTACAGTCAGTGTTTGCAAGAGCTCCAGAAGATGAACATTGCTTATGTAAGTAATTGAATTTACGTTTAAGACGGTGTTCCAATACTTTTGATCAGCCAACGATTGCCATCAAAGGTATCATGTTGTAAGTGTAATACATTTAGATATAAATATCAGGAAATGAAAGCTGAAATTCTGATCCATCGTCTCATATTCATCTTTTTATTTCAAACCCAAATGTCTGCAGAGTGTCGCGAAAACAAAAGAAAACAAAAGTATTGGCGTTGCTTCCAATACTTTCAGAGGGAACTGTGTGTGTGTGTGTGTGTGTGTATAAATATAAATATTGAATTTAAATTATATTAAAAATAAAGTAGGTCACAAATTACCCTCATTTTTTCCCTAAAATAAGTAATGCAAGAATCATTTATACTAGACTGAAATATATGAAATATTTTTCACTAGTTTAACATCAAGTCAATAAAATTTGTTCAACATCCATTTGAATGCATCCTGGTTACTCTGTATGGACAAATTTGCAGTATGTTTAGCATTTGCCTGCTAACTGATTAGCTACTTATTTGCTAAATTAACTGAATTCATAAACACAGATGTCCATTCAGTGCTCACATCCTGTAGATTCACAGGAAGAAGGGTTTCTCTTAAGGAAGGGAGGAACATGTGGTGAAAGGGGGGTCTGACCCTGAGCTTGGCTTCCTGTTCTTTAGCCTTTTCTCCTTTTTTCAGAGCCTTACATGGGATCCTGTCATTTACAGCACAAAGGGATCAACCATGCTAAAATGTTTGATGCCTTCTAACAGGAAGCTGAACTAACCCCTTTCTCACACACACACACACACACACACACACCCCACCTTAACTGAGTCCCTGAGTTAAAGCGATTAAACATGTCAATGCTTGTGTCATTATAGCAAACTGATGTCAGCGAGCCGGTTTGAGCCTGAGTTTTGTGGTCGACAATTCCCCGTGATAGTTGAAGTTGCGTGGAAGTGTAATGGAGCAATACTGGAGAATGAAGGGTGACCACGTCTAACAGGAAACACGTGCAGTTCACACTCACTGTGTGGTTTAGGTGTGTAGACTGGGAGACGTACCATCTGGTGATAGGCTGATTAGATAGCTGGCAGGCATGAAGATTAGGAGAAAGAGAGTGAGGTGAAAGAAATATCCAATTTAATTGAAAGATGAACAGATAGGTACACGCAGTAAATACAGATTATCAGTTGTGCAATTGCGATAGATAGGTACAAAGTCAGGAAGAAGACAGAGAGATGAACATAGAGAGAGAGAGAGAAAGCATGTGAAGTTGAGGGGAGGGCAAAGCAAAGAAGGAGGGAAAGATAGTTTGGAGAGGGAGGTGGGGTGAGTAAAAGTGTGCCGCTCTCACAATCCGACTGGCTTCCGAAGGAACACAGAGATCTTGTTAACGTCTCTCGGAGATGATATATGGGAAAGGATTATTTCAAACCTGACTTTTTGATGGTAGGTTATTTCTTTTATTGCTTGTTTCTCTTCACAGCCTTTCTAAGCAGCACATTTGGACTCCTGTAGTTATTTTCTACTCTGATGTTGTGGTTTCCTGCCTGTGTCTCTCTGGGCTCACAGAGGTTGTGTGCAGTATTAGCTCCTGCACTAAGCTGTTAACTCTTTGTTTGTACACATCATACACTCGTAAAAAGTGAGGGCTCTGGGTCTTATCGTCCGGCCTAATCTGGACTTTCTGACCCGGCGAGATTTTGTCAGAGGTCCTACAGGTCAGTTTGTGTATACCAGTATGGTGTTGAATTCAGCAGCAGTTTCAGGTGAAACTCTGTGTCAGGTGGAAGAGAGGGAGGAACCTTTTATCAGCTGTGTTTGTAGCCCTGACTGTTTAATGATTCGTGAATGGTGCTTTCCGTAGAGCTCATGATTACAGTGTATGTATGCGTGTGCGTGTGGGTCAACACCATGCTGTTTATGGATCAAATTTGTTTCCTGGTTTTGTGATTGGTGTAGTCTTGAGTATCATTTCCAGTCTTACGTCAACACAGATCACAAGCAGGAAAAACATGTCCAGACACCATCTTGGGGTAGGTATGTGTCAAACCCTTGTGTACTCAGCATGTTTTCTGTCCTGGCTTGTCTTAGCAAATGTAACCTTACACAGAAATCTTCAGTGCATGGAAAAATACTGCTCAGTAAGTCTACGGTTGATGTGGGATATCTGTTTGAACACTGGTACCAAAACAGTGGTCAATATATATTCTACACTCACCAACCACTTTATTAGTAACTCCTGTACATTCATGCAATTATTCAATCAGCCAATCATGTGGTAGCAGCATAATACTTAAAATCATGGAAGATACAGGTCAAAAGCATCAAACATCAAAATTGGGAAGAATCTGATGTCTGTGTCTTTGAACATGGCATTGGTGTTGGTGCCAGACAGACTCGTTTGAGCATTGAATAAACTGCTGATCTCTTGGGATTTTCAGCCACAACAATGTCTACAGCTGTGGCCAAACTGGTTCAAGCTGACAGGAAGTCAATGATAACTCAGTTAACCACTCTTTACAGCTATGGTGAGCGGAAAAGCGTTCAATTTTGAAGAGAATGGGCTACAAGAGCCCCCAGTTCGCTCAACAAGGAAGGTGTTCGCTCGGTCATAAAGAGATTGCAAGTTTGAATCTTGGTGAAGCCATAACCATCATGGCCATGTGCTCAAACTGGAAATCCCAGCCTCTGGGGTTGCACAAGACAGCGGGCTCCATGCCTGGATAAATTGGGGAGGGCTGACGCAGGGAAGGGCATCTGGTGTAAAACCTGTGCCAATCGACCACATGGGGTTACTTTCCTGTCACCCAAGGACAGGAATCTGAAGCTACATTGAAACTGGGCACAGAAACTGAACGGTTGGTGATTTGATGTTTTGTTTTTTCATTATTCAAATTCTGTTTTTTCAGTGAGCCTGTGCCCATCTGCACCAGGGTTCAAGGTAGTGTGTGTTCTCAGCTGCTTTTCTGCTCACCATGGTTGTAAAGAGTGGTTACTTGAGTTACTGCAGACTCTCTCTTATCTCAGTGGATCATAGGACTTTTTTTCCCCTCCCCATTCTGTGTAAACTCTAGAGACAGTTGCATGTGAAAATCCCAGGAGATCAGCAGTTTCTGAATTATTCAAACCAGCCCATCTGGCACCCACAAGTATGCCATGATCAAAGTCACAGAGATCACACTCTTTCTTCATTCTAATGACTGCTTAACTGAAGCTCCTGACCTGCATGATTTTATGCATTGTGCTACTGTCACATGATTGGCCGATTGTATAATTGTACAAATGTAAAAAAGTTCAGGTGTACTTTTTTAATGTGTGTCAGTATATCCATGAAATTGCCTGCTCTTTTAGCTGTTAAACTGATTTAAGATGCTTGTTGTTTGTATGTATTTGCATATTACTTGACGCTGCTGCAAACTGGTCATCTTCAACCTATAAGATTGCATCATATATTTTTTTTGACAGATTGCTTTTGTGAGTTGTTGCCCTCCTGAGTCTTGAATATTAGCACTTACTCCAGTTCCAAATCAGTTGTAGTTGTGAATCTCATTAGCGTACTTGTTTCTATTCAGTTGAAACTAAGATCTTGTGCTATTTGCAATTCTCTTTGCAACTCCTTTAACAGCCACCTGCTTCTGATGTATTCTGCCAGTCCTTTTTTTGTTTGTTCGATTGCTTTTCCTTTGCTGCAGGCTTCGTCATGATATTCAGGTGTTCTAGATGTTCTTTGAAGGCTGCGTTGAGTATGGTTTGGATTAAGTGGGCTGCACAGACTCATTTGGTATTCAGTGAAATGATTGGTCATAATTGGGTATCCAGAGCATGGCAACACTTTGACTGGCTGGGGTGTGGTTCGACAGACCACAGCAATTAAGATAAAAAGTTTGGAGTTCCACAGCTACTATTGTTGGGAGGAAATGGGTGGAATTTTGTGTCAGTGGCCAGTTCAAAGTTACTGGTGAAAAACGCATCTGGTGTGTTGTTTTTCATTTATTTATTAATCGTCATTACAGCTCCCAGCTAACGTTTTGTTTAATTTAAAAGTCCTAGTTTGAATTTAAATATTTCCTGTTTACATTTTTATCTAATAGCACTGAGATTTTTGGAGCTGGCACTTTGCTCATATGTCTGGGCTCCTCGTGGTCTTTTCTGGCTCTTGTCCATACGGGAAGTTTCTGTACTGATTCCTGGAAGAGAGTTTCCTATTCCTGTGAGAAATGTGTGTGCATGTTGTAATCTCTCCCTTTGTCTGTAAGTAGGTGGTGTGTATTGATGCTTTTTTTCCCACACACACAACAGAAACCACTTACACAAGCATGTATTCTCACATACACACACACTCTTGCATTGCAAATACTTGACCGGTAAAATTGTAGTCGCTAGGTGGTTCCCCAGGCCCACACAAACTAGTGGGTTTAATTTTAACAACTTACATGAACAAAAATAACAACAGGATGATTTAAAATAGGTCCTCCTCCACTCACAGCATGGTGAGTGCTCCAAAATCTTCTGTGAGTGCTCCAAAGCACCTGTGATATAATTTATATAAAATGAAAATTATCTGTACTAGATTCTTTTGTTGTTAAAAGTCCTTTATCTTGTTATGTTCATATGTTTATTGAATTTATTTCAGGTAACAATCATGCCTTTATATTTTTAAATGAGCTGATTATATTCAATTTACGCATGTGGCTGGGTGATTACTGAGGAGCCTGCGAATTAGAACAGTACTATTTGGTTTGGGACACTGCCTGTATCTCTTTTGTGGTGTTGATATTGATTGGATAATATTCAGATGCATTTTATGTGATGTAGATAAAGCCAGTGATTTTTAACAATAGGTAAAATGTTGATTTTGGCAGCTGAAAAGAAGAAAAAAGCAGCACTTTAATAGACTAAAACCCCACCAAAGCACACAAAAAAGTTGCTTTATACAACAATTTAGGGGTGTTTGACTAACAACGCTTATTACACTACTTAAACTAAAGTACTTGGAAAATGAGTCTTTTTGCCATGTAATATTTATGAAATTTGAAAATTGTTCCGAAAATTCTGGTTTATAATGGAATGCCGTTTGTTTACATTAGTAAATGTTTATTTTAGGAGAAAATAGATTTCTGAACTGTTTTTTTGTTTGCATTGTGTTACTGTCCCCCCCCCCCCCACTCTCTAAGTTAATAAGACAAACATCCAGCTTGTCTCGCTACTGACAAATAATAAATCCCTCCATCCTGAAGGCTTTCCTATGTTGGTAAACCTGGTTACCTCTGACTGTCACAGAGCACTGACACTGGAACTTCCTTCCCAAATTGCTAAAGAAACATTTCCTCAGAGAAAACATCACCCTATTAACAATTCCAGATTTTTTAAATACGCTTGTAGGGAAAGTATTCCATGTTCTGTGTAATCTGTTGCTGTGGAAACGAAAACCAAAAAATTAAAATGAGTACACTAATACAACCAGTGATTTGCCTTGCAGCTGAAACTGCTGTCAGCGCTTCTGCTATAGAAAATCACCTTCTGACCAATCAAAATTGAGAATTTATTAGCAGTTTAATGAAGATTTCAGCTGTATGAGATTTATCATTGAGATCTTACTGACCACAAGACTGTTGCCAAGTGGAGTTTGTTTCAACACAAGATGTAGTCTATACTATAGTGTGTGTGTGTGTGTGTGTGTGTGTGAGAGAGAGAGAGAGTGGCAATGGCTGTGTGAGTGTGTGTGAAAGAGAGAGAGAGAGAGAGAAAGAGATAGAGAAAGAGAAAGAGAGAGTGGCGGTGGCTGTGTGTGTGTGTGTTTGATGATGAGCTGACGCCAGTGAGACGCCAGGACACAGGAATGTAGTTTGGGCATGGGAGCAGAGAGAGACTCGCACTGACAGACAGGGTGAGAGAAAGACGGGTTCCCGGAATACAGCTAACTCTGTGTACTGTGCCAGCAGCCTGAGTGGCGAGTAGAGGACTGGAGGAAGGCCCTCCACCTTCGGTGGACATTGCTGAATTGCTCTTTATCATCACACAGAAAAGGCCTTTCTCTATCTCCGTTGGCCACCCAGAGGGAGAATGCTCAAAAGGAACCTTGTTGATTGTAGTTGGCTGTCCTCTTTTTCTTTTCCATAAAGGATGTTGTGGGTAAAGGAGATATAGTAGCCATTGCTACTGTGACACGAATGAACCAAGTGGTGTTTCCTATCCTGGCTTGTCACCTCTCTGATGTTTTCTTTTTCTATTATTCTTTGTATGCTGATGGTTCAACTCTCCTCCTCCTCTTCCTGTGCTTTGATCTCTTGAATCATGATGATCGCTTGCTTGTTGCTTGCTTGGCAGATATGATTTAAAGATATAAAGAAAATATTTATTTCAGCAAATATGGTGAATTGTCACTGAATAGGTGTAAATCAGGTGTGTTTTATATATACTACATAATATATACAGGGATTAGGATCACTCTGTGTCACTTTGTTTATTCCCGTCTTTTTTTTCTTTCTCTCCTGCAGGCAGTACCAGAGAATCTGTCTCTAGATGCATTGCTGCAGATGTCTGGTTCTCAGGTGCAGGAGACCATGAGGAAACTGGGCTCCAGTGCTGATGAGTGCTCCCGCATCACTACTGCCCTCTCCTGTCTGAAGAGCAGCACCATCTCCTCCACTTCCTCCACCTCCTCCACCTCCAGCTCTGGGCCATGGTCAGGTGGGTCCTACTTACTATTTGATCTGTTGCAGATAACTGGCACGGCCACATGGTTTATTAGGGCTTGACGAAGATTGGAATATATTCAAGCCAGGAATTGAATAGAGGAGCTATTTCCCCAGCTTCCAGTTCTTATGTAGAATTTGAAAGAGCTAGTCAGAAGAGATTGTCCACACTAATGTTATCTACAAACTTTCCACTCAGCATTCTCTATTATCATTAAGATTAATTTATTACTATATGTATTTCCCTTTGGTTGGATCCCTTGCCCCCATTTCTGCAGGCCATCAAGTTGGGTTCAATAAGAGGTAGACATCATAGACCCCCATCATGGAGTCACATATTTAATTGCTTGCTCACATCACTACTAGGTTTTTGGGGGCAGTGATGTATATTCTCTAACTCTGGTGCCTCTACTACAGGACGGGAGCCCAAAGACGACGGAATTCCCTGGATAATAGAACCTGTTTGCTGTGACAATACTTCGTTCTCAGCTAATCAGCTCTCCTGGTCCACTCGAAGCCCACAACCCTACAGCCCAAACCCAGCCATTCAGATCCCTTTAACCTCCACCATGCCAGGCAGCAAACGCTCTATCTCTGTTTCTGCTGTAACATCTCTGGACTGCCCAACCAGACCCCATGTGACCCCGTTGTTGAACGGACTAGCCGACCCTTTCTACCCCTCACCCCAGTTGCTACGGCGCCCACTTGGAAAGGTATCGACTCCGCCCCCTACACCGCCCTCTATTCGGAATGAGCTCCTGAAACCTCCCCACACGCCACCACCACCATCCAAGCTCCGCCAGCTTTTCCCCACCCTGCCCCGCAGCAAGAGCCACACACAGCTCGCCAACCGTATAGATGAGCCTGCACACAAGTAGGTCCACATTTGCATGTTCATAAAGAGTGCTGGAGAGTGTAATGAAACGTAGTTGAACTTAGTTGCTATGGTTTACATCACTTCTATACTATCTTCACTGAGCCTTTACTGAGAAGGAAAAAGAAAGTAAACCAAAGAATCTGATCCCTCAGGCTGATTATAATCAGAGTTTGAAGTCTCACTTTCCATTTGCATGTGCAACAATATCAAAATTCATAATTCAATAATGTGATTATATTGAGTGTAACACAAACATCTGTGTGCACTGGAGAGGAACCTTCTAGAAACATGTATAATTTAAAGTCATCTGAATGCAAGTGTTATCATAGAGCAGACCTTTTATTTATTCCACCATAATGAGAAACTAATAGAACAGGAAAAGAGCTTTTTAACAGACTACACTGTCAGAAACTGGGGATACAAGCATATTAAAAAAGTAGCTGGGGCATTTACCCAACATCCTTAGCATCCACAGTGCAAGTTCAACATAGTGAAAAGTGAATTTCACCATGTACAATGTTATGTTTTTCCTTGTTTCATTTTGAATCACATAGAGGTTTTTTCCAGTTTTTTAGGAAGGCCTTTAATCCTCACTTGCAGTATAGCCAGATTATGTATTGCCATTTTAGATATTCTGGAAATGTGCTGCTTGGTGCCCTTGATTTTTATGGGCTTTTTGACGGTGTTCATTTTTGTTTGTTTTAAATTTTTTTTTTGTTATATATCAGTATAAATGTTTCCTTGATGCTGATATTTAATTAGGTTTTAAATAAAAAAATAATCTGCCCCAATACACAGGCTGAATCCTGAAATGGCTTCCTGCATAGGGTACGAGTGAAAGCTTTTGTAGAACCTAGATCCTATATATCTAGCTTTTGTATTTGCCCAATACAGAGTCATTTATGATTCAGCCTGAGATGAAGCATGATTCCAGTAAGCAGCTATTGGTAAATAAACTAAATTAATGTGCTATTTAAGCTTAATTAACAGCTATTTAAGCTTAAGCTTAACTTAATTTAAAAAAAAATATAAAACTATACATAAAGTTATTTAGACATTTTTTTCAAGTGAAATAAGTGTCATTAGGCTTAGTAAAGTGTGTTTGTAATCTTCCATTTGCAGGTGAAATCTGGACATGTTCATAAATACTTGTTAAATGACATTTACATTTCAGTAAGTTCACAATGTTACTCAGTCAAGAGTGAGTCAGATTGGCTAAAGACTCATAGGGGTTAAATATTGGCCATACATATTCATCACCACAATGATGAAAACATTCTCACATTACAGTCAGTGTGCATGACGTCATATAAATGTGTCATAACCCACACTCGTGGAGAAATGCTAGAATCATCACCCTCCCATGGGCACACCCACATTCTGCATTTCTCATCAGTGTCGTACTGAGGCCATCAGATCAGACTCTGTGGTGCCCAGAAGGGGGCCACTGGCATCTCATGCTCTATGTCAAAGGCCATCCATCATCAGGACGGATACTGATACTGACGGATACTGCCTCAGCATAATTGTCTTACTGCCAGTAACCCAAACTCCTGTCTGAAGTTCTAAAGTTGATTGTACAGTTCCTGTATCCCATGATGCAGTTTACTAATTTTTAAAATGTAGTCGTACATGTTCAGACAAAAACAACTTTGGTCATCAATTTCAGCAAATGTTCTTAAGAAACATAGCTTCAGATTGGTCAGGGGGAAATTGTAAGGCATGATTGAGTGCACTTCTCATATTTTTGGCTAACGCAGTATCTTCACTCTGTTTTTCAGGAATGTGAAAAAGAATAAGATGCTTCTAAATGTGCATGTAAATGTTCAAGATGTGAGAAATGGCTGTGAGAATTCACCATCACGCTCGCCACTGCTCTCTGTCCCCTCTCCACACATTATTCCCAACACGCACATCAACATGGAAAGTCCAACACTGAAAGGTAGATCCACTTCTGCCATGGAAACCTATGGAAAGCAAAGTATTTGCTAGCATATTGGTTTCTGTTTTTTTTTTGTTTTTTTTTGGTGTGTTTCCTATTTCCACTCACTGTTTGAACCTTTTGTGATTCTATTAGAAATAGGAAGGTCTCCACAGGCTATGAGGAGAGATTATGGTCTTACAATCACACATAGGTAAGACAATCAGATCCATTTTTTGTTCTTCCTATGATACGGCAGCCTGTATTTCTTTCAAATATAATTCAGAGGTTTTTTTTTCTAGTTCATTGTTCATGATTTATTTGTTTGACACAAAATGGGCAGAACAAAAGTTTCATACTTTTAATTATTAATCATTAATTTTAATAAAAATTTCTTTTAAAGGTTTTCAACCAAGTCATGGTTCTCCCAGACATGTGCTGTGTGTCGGAAAAACATGCTCTTTGGTGTAAAGTGCAAACACTGCAAGTAAGTCAGCATGGTTGCCCTAGCTTTACAATCACACCTGCTTATTATATGCAGAATCGGCTAACGGTTTTCTCACCTTCAGGTTAAAGTGCCACAACAAGTGTACCAAAGAAGCACCTCAGTGCCAGATAATTCCAAGTAGGTGTCATGTAATTTTCACATCAAAATAAAAGATATTTTTTCTCTCACAGTGAGCATTATTTCAGGTATGTTTTTTTTTTTCCGTTCTTTCTAGTTTCGAAAATCAGAAGAACGGAGTCGGTTCCATCCGACATTAATAACCAAGTGGAACGACTACCATCAACTACACAGTTTGGCACATTACCAAAGACTTTAAACAAAAAGGCAAGAGTGGCAAACTGCAAAAATATATAATTCTTTATAAGCATATTTTATTAATGAAGTTACTAAGTTATACATGTACACACACATCAGCAAAGTCAATTCTTTTGTTTTTGCTACACATTGAAGGCATTTGGGTTTGAGAACAAAAGATAAATGTGAATCAGTAGCTTTCATTTCCTGATCTTTACCTCTAGATATGCTAAACAACATGAGACCTTTTTTTTTTTTTTTTAGCTTCAAGTTATCAAAAATATTGGGACATGTGTCTGACAGGGGTTTCTTGTTGCCCAGATGTTCGATTGATTGTTTAAAGAGTTTACAGCTCTGAATGTCTTCTCTTGGTTTGAGCCCTGGGCTTTTCTGGTTTGTAATACATTGATAAAATATATTTTCTGTCATGATAGACATGACCGACATTTATTTATGAGATGGAATGAGATGACTAAAGCACTTCTGGCTGTCATAGGAAAATAATCAACTTTGAGGTGATAACAATAACTCTGCGTCTAACCACGGTGTCATTAGATATGTTTTTTTTTTTTTTTTTTTTCTTTTTCTTCAGGACCTTCCTCCACCTGTCAGTCTGCCAGACTCCAGTAGTAACCCCTCTTCCACCACCTCCTCCACACCTTCCTCACCTGCCTTCAGCTCAAGCAACCCACCAAGTGCCACTCCACCCGCAAACCCCTCGCCCAAAGGGCCCACTGATGGCCGCTTTCATTTCCCAGGTCAGTGACTAACACTAACACTAACGCCTTCATTTAATCTAACCTTCAAACAAGCTGCACATTGTCGAGGATGATTTTTGATTGCATTATATTGCATGATCTTTAACATCTTAATTTTTATCAGTCAGAGGCATGGTGAACCAAAAGCCATAGCTCTTTCTCTAACTGATCTTTCTTTCCTCACATTTTGCTTGGGTGATTTTCTTTTCACGCTGTCCTGAACACTAGTTTCCTGCTATTATCAGCACAGACAACAGTTTATCTTCCCTGGTGAGTTAACACTGTCCCTATCACTCTGTGTTTCAGATCTCCTCAAAGACTAACACTTTACTGCAAAACATAACATGATTTGTTATCTTGCTACAGCTAATACCTGAACAATGTTTGTATAAAAATATGCTTTCAATTTATGTTACCTTCACGAGATTAAGAAGGGCACATGATTATGATTTCAAATGCCACCTTCTGGACACTGGGTTGCATTGCTTCATTGATGTCTGTGTGCAAGTTGTGCTGGGTATGGAGATGGATTAATGTCTAAAAGGCTTAGATGAACAAGACTTTTAGCATCTATTACATGTTGTAAAGCCATGATTTAACCATTATTCTTTGTGTTTCATGTCTAAATGTCACCTGTAAAAATAATTGAACATCCTAAATGAAAGCAAACATTTTTTATGGTGTTTAAGTATATGCCTGGCAGACAATTCGGACATTTTTTAGTTTTAAGTACATTTTTTTAACTGAATCTTAGCAAGAAAATCATAGTTCACCAAGTAATACTACTATCAGCTAGAAACTAAACACTTTAATGTGAGATCTAAACATCTGTGTGGCTGAATTTTCCTACAGACATATCGAGTCCTCAACAACAAGATGGCCATGACTCAGGGTAAGGCATATCTTTTGCTACTTTTTAACCAGGATCATGACAAAATCCATACACAAGTTCCTACAAAACAGTCCAGACTGATCCAGCTTAAGTGTGCACAATCAATATTTACACCAAAACGTGTATATATAAAACTCGGTATAGCACACAAAGATTCATGTATTTTCTCACATTCGAATATAGTTATAGAAATGTTCAGTAAACTGGTTAATATTATTAAAGAGGACTGCTATATTATTAGTAATAAGGCTGTATATGTGTGAGAGATGAAAAAAGCTCACAAATCCTTGATATATTCTCTCCTGTTTCCAGAGAGACAGAGCAAGTGGGTAATGAGCCGATCACACAGCCAGTCAGGCAGGAAATCACAGCTGGGGTGAGTATGACATGCAACTGGTTTCAGCACTTTAACCACAGAATAAAAGTCACAGGGGCTAAAAAGTAGTTATGCAAACTAAGTGGTGGTCAAATGACTGAATCATTTGATTCCAAGTCATCTTTTTAGTGTTTCAACATTCACTGTAAAATTCAGTCAACTGCAGCATTATTGCCACCATTAAACAGGCAAAAAAAAAGCATATCTTATTATTTTAACTTTTTTTTTTTTTAATAATATTTTTGTCTAAATAAATGTGGCAGAAATTGTCATTCCAATTTAGAATGAATTCAGCAAATTTCCGTCCTTGATCATTTAAAATTGTTCTTATTCAAAACAAAGTACAGTACTTTTCTACTTTTTCTGGCATTAATGTGGTATAAATGTGACACTAACATTCATCACCTGGGGAAAAAACGGCGGGCTTTCAACATGGAGAACAAAAAGTGCACTAGTTAAATAATAGATAAAAAAATATATTTTTAAATACAGCCACCCATCCATTATCTATATGACTTATCCATTAAGGATATCCAAATCACACTTCAGGGAGAGGTGGGGTACACAATGGGCAGGTCATTAATCTATCTTAGGGCTAACACAGAGAGACAAAAGCCATTCACACTCACATTCACATCTTTGGGCAATTTAGAGTAGCCAGTAGAGTGGTCATCTCAGTTTCTGCATCTCCACCTAATGAAAACCTGTGGTCTGAATTGAAGAAGGTAATGATCTGACCAAATCTAACAGAACTGAGCTTGAAATTTTCTGTGCAGAAGAAATCTGATATCCTATATAAGTATCTTCAACGTTACAAGAAAATGCTTGGTGATGTTTTCTCCACTGAAGGCTTCACTAGATATTCCAATGGGGTGTCAATTATTTGGTCTTTTGTACTACGTGCTTATGAAAAATGGTGTTAAAAAACTAAACAGCACTCCCATATTTTAAGCGTACATATCACTCATTGCATGTGCTCTGCACTGTATACGATTTTTGGGTAATTTTATGAAGCGTACAAATAATACTGTAATTCATTAATATTTTCATCTTCCCTGATCAAGAATGACGAAGTGGATGGTCAAGAACAACAGGAGCTTGAAAGACAAGACGATGCTGCTTCTGATGGGGAATCTGAAGGTGAAGACGACGACCTAGACGACCTCCCCAGCTGCACAAGAAGCTGGAAGGGCCCCATCTCACGCAAAGCCAGCCAGACGAGCGTATACCTGCAGGAGTGGAATGTTCCCTTCGAGCAGCTCGAGCTGGGGGAGCTTATAGGGAAAGGCCGCTGGGGAAAGGTGCACCGCGGACGTTGGCATGGAGAGGTGGCTGTGCGCCTGCTGGAAATAGATGGAAATAATCAGGATCACTTGAAGCTTTTTAAGAAGGAAGTGATGAACTACAGACAGACTCGGCATGAGAACGTGGTGCTGTTTATGGGAGCCTGCATGAACCCTCCTCAGCTGGCTATCATTACAAGGTGCGTCCAGGGCCTGAGAGAGAGACAAGGAAGTCTGCAGTGAAATATTCAGTGTTCAATTTCAGTGTTATTTCACTTCATTCACTCTGGCACACCATTTGCTCTTGTTACAGTTTCTGCAAGGGTCGGACGCTGCACTCTGTTGTCAGAGATTCTAAAAGCTCACTTGACATCAACAAGACCAGGCAAATCGCTCAGGAAATTGTAAAGGTAGAAAACGTTGATCTTTTATATCTGATTGTCTACATCTCTGTTTTATATTTTTCAGTTAGTTTAATTGTTCTTACTTTTTTATTTGATAGGGAATGGGCTACCTCCATGCAAAGGATATCGTGCACAAGGATTTAAAGTCAAAAAATGTGTTTTATGACAACAACAAAGTGGTGATCACAGATTTCGGTTTGTTCGGCGTGTCAGGAGTGGTGCAGGAGGATCGGTAAATAACCTCATATATTCAGTTGTCATTAAGTCTTTGGAATTTTGCCTGTAGTAATCAGTACCTCAGACGTGTTTCTCTGTGTCCGTGTGTTTGAAGGCGAGAAAATGAACTGAAATTGCCAAGAGGCTGGATTTATTACTTGGCTCCTGAGATTGTTCAGAGGATGTGTCCTGGAAATGATGACCGCTTACCCTTTTCCAAAGCTGCTGACGTTTATGCCTTTGGGTAAAGACCACACCTAACTCTTTACACTTCCTGCCTCCTAGCATAGAGTAGTAATCAGGTCAATGGACACAAGACAATGCTCATGAGCTTCAATAAATGTTCTCATTTGTAATACTATCATTTCAAAGTAATTTGTGTGGATTGATAGGAAATGAGCTCATGCATTCCACACCCATTATTGTCCTAATGTGTTTCACTTCGGAGAGGGTTGGGCATTTGCTGTATGGTGACTTGTGTATTAAAGGCTCCTTTGCCAATAACCAGCCCTGTGATCATAGTTTGACTGACTGCTTTGTGATTGAAGTTTGTAACCCTGCTGAGTACTAGCACTAACTCTAGCCGTGTGGCTTTGTGTCGGTGTGTTTATCTCTCAGCACTATCTGGTACGAGCTGCAGGTAAGAGACTGGCCTATTAAAACCCAGCCAGCTGAAGCTGCTATCTGGCTGCTGGGGAGTGGAGAAGGCATAAAGAGGCAGCTGGCCCAGATCAGCCTGGGCAAGGAAATCACGGTAAGCCTGCAACAGTTCTTCAGGGTTTTAGCAATAATTTGCTCATAGTGATGCTTGATTTTTAGTTGGTAGACCTTACAAGGTATACAAGTGATATGTAAAGTTTCTGAAGACTGATGAAGTTATTGCTACTTCAGCTGTCTACCACAGTATGTTGGAATTCACCTTAATGTAATTAATACCAAAGTGCAGACTTTCAGCTATAATTTATTTAATTTACAGGAATTACAGCAATTTCTAAAATATCTCCCTCTTATATACTGTAGTAGATGGCTAAAATAACCATAACTTTGTCAGTGTACAAATATTTATGGATCTGACTGTACCTGGTGCAGGGTTGCCATCTCAGTGGCTTTTAAAACAAGCTTAGACATTGTCCTAGTAATTAATTAAACCAGTTCAATTCCATTACAAAATCAAAAAAAATTACCGCCTTTATAATAATTACCTTTACTCTAATTACCTTTATTAAATATATTGGATAATACTTCCAGATACGTTTCACATGTCTGCAACAGTTTGAAGTTTATCCAGGAACTGGAACCATGAGCACACTTCCCCTCTTCATCCTGAAGATGATGCTGAAGGAAGGGGGAAGAGTGAGCCCAAAGGTCACAGTTTAGAATTGCACAGTTGACTCTTAAAGTTTCAAAATAAATTGTTAAACACTAGTTTCATCACAGCCAGTTGTTGCAAGAACGAAACTCCCCGTAACAGCATTTCACAAAATTGGTGACAAAAAATATTTCAGCCTAAAACCTGGTTGTCTTCCAGGAGGCTCAGACTTGGCCATAAAGTTTTCAACAAGAAGATACTTCCAAGCAATGTAAAAGTATACAAACAAACAATTTTCATCAAGGGTGCCAATAATTCTGGAGAGCAGTGTAATGTGATTCAGTACTGTGTGAATGAAAACGTTACTGCTGCTTTTTTATAATAGTTATTAGTCAACTGAGACTAGACTTTTTAGCCATGTAGTCTTTATTTGATGTCTTTTGTGTCTACTCAAAAGGAGATCTTGTGTGCGTGCTGGTCCTTTGACCTTGAGGACAGACCGACGTTCTCTCAGCTAGCTGACCTGCTAGAGAAGCTTCCTAAGCTCAACCGCAGACTCTCCCACCCCGGACATTTCTGGAAGTCTACTGAGTACGTATCATAGAGCTGTGAGATTGCATGCTGCCACCCTGCACTTCCTCAATGCAGAGAGCAAGCTGAAATGAACTCTTCTCAGACGTGATCTTTAGAAGCATAAACGTGTGTTAAGTCTTCTTTGTTTCCTGAGCCTTTTCCAAGTGTGTCTTAAATTTGTAAGACGTTTTAAATTAAATCTGATTTACCTTCAGCACATGCCTTCAATTCAGAATTCAGTGAATTCAATGCATCGGGTGGTTTATTTTTGAATGAGCTTAAGTTTTAAATGTGAATGTTTTATTTTGAGAAACAGCTGTGCGTTCAGTTTGAGTAATGGAGAGCGTGATATATAGGTGAGTTTTTTGGGGGTTTTTTCAACTGATGATTCTCCACATAAGGTGCAGAGTACTGTACTTCATGAGTTTGAAATTTTTTTTTTTTATTCCACTTATTTTGGTCTAGTAGATTCAATCGTTATACATCACAATCATATTTCTTATGCAGTTAGTAGAGATTCAACAGCAGTAGCAAAGTAAAACAGTAAATATTGTAAGGTCTGTCAGGGTGAGATGATGCATAACAGGAAGCAGAAGTGAAATCTATAGCTTAGGTAAATGAAACTCTTTGCATTCCTAACATAAATGTCATTTTGAATGCTTTCTGACCTTTCCTTCTCTGTTTCCTCTCTGTGCTGGGAATGGATCTGTCACCTGTTTCTGCTGTCTTCTCCTTTTTACTGTCTGGGCCAAATCACCATTCCACCACTCTGTTGCATCTCAAAATTCAATCCAACTCCTCCATCTTGTTTTCTTTCTTGCCATGTCCTCCTCATTGATAATTTCTTCTTCCCACCACAATCATGATCGTCTTTTGCGGCTTCTCTCTGTGTCCAGCTCTTGGTATCATCACTGCCTGCAGGAACACTGTAGCCAGGGAATCTGCTCCCGCTGTCCCTACGTGTACAAATGTGATATTTAGTGCACAGCTTCAGCACACATGAGCATGACTGCTTTATTAAAGGAATCTGCCGTTTGATTTTTGCTTCAGAAACCAAGCGACTGCTTTATGTACTGTTTAATTTGCTTGTTAATCTTGCAGTCTTGGGCAATATGACAAAATAATGTCAATATTGCAGTATCAATAGTTATGGCACAGGACAATTTTTTACTTCATTAATTTGATAAAAAATTAAATAGATATAATAGATTAAATAGTTAGTACAGTAATTGGCCAAGCTGTAATGAATCTGTCATTATCACAATAAAATATATAGAATTACACTTTTATATTATACCTATAATTAGCAAATCTTCAACATCGACCAATTCCACTCTTAATCAGACTGACAAAAATTTTCTGCCTTGGTTCTTTAAATTATTTATTTTTTGAGATACATTATGCAAATCAAGGAACATATAGCTTAGTATAGTGTTTCACATAGCATGTCGTGTGTTCAGTACAAACCTCCTTATATCTAAATATTATGATATGTATTGTGCATCATGAATGCATCTTCAAGTATCAGGGTATTTTTGGCATACCTACTTTATTTATTCATCATCAGCCTATCACAGGACCACTGGGACACTCCCTGAATGGGACACAAATTGTCCATTCCAGTCTTCTATTTTCCAGGTGTCATGATTAGGTATCTTTGTCATATTGCCCAACTGCTTGATCTGTATTTGTAATTCATGGACTAGGCTTGTGATATTGAGTTTTCCCCTGCTTGCCATTCACCGTTTTAAAAAATGACATTAAAACTATTTTAATCATCCAGTACTGAAAAATGACAGGAAAATGAGGATTTCCACCATTTCAGGTTTGATGACAGTACAGGAGGGTGGAATAAAAATGCTCGCGGTACAGTAGGAAACTGCTTGCCACCGGTGACAGTCACCAAAACCCGGCTGTAGATTAAAAGTGATGATACAGTAATGTGCAGTAAACAGTTAAAAAACATATTACATTTTCAATATAATCCTTTTACAAATCAGTTGTTTAAGGTCTACATGGGTGACATAAACCTTAAACAGCGTTCTAAATCACTTGCTAATTATCTTTACCATTGAATTAGTAAAATTTTCTTTTAGCCAAAAACGCAAAGTGCCTTTTTTGACATCTTCAACTTAAAATTTGTGGTGCCTTCCCAATATAGTTATCTGATATTAACTGTATACAAGTCTAATGTTAGCTAAGTCAAACATACACGGATAGATGCAATTTCATATTAATGACCTTGAAGCATTCTCTATTTAGCTTGAAAGAAAGTAAGAGCACCCCACGAGTCCAATCGAGAGCATGTGTGTTGGTTGGAAGGTGGCGTGGCTTCCAGAGGGTGTCAGTTAATATCGGAGAGTTCAAGACACTTTCAGATTAATGTCAAATGGCTCATTTCTTATTTTATTGGGGGAGAAAAAAAAAAGTTTTTTGTTGTATATTTGAGTGTTAACTCGTTCTGATATATTGATGTTACATTGCAAAATGTGTAAAGGTTGGCAGCACTGCTAATAGAATATACTCCAAGTAAATGTCATTGGATATCATGGCAATGGAAAATCATGTAGAGGTGATTAAAAAGTTATATCACACAAACCTATCATTGAGATATCTGGTTAAAGAAAAACGACCATGGCACTGTTACCTTAAATGTTTACAGTTTTTTCTATAGATGGCAGTGATCTACTTGCAAATAATGTCTATTCAACCAGCATCAGTAATGTGTATGTTTAACTTGCTATATTTCCACTGTCTGTGTTGCTTCTTCCTTCTCCCCTTTTTTGTATTTTTCCTTGGCACAGTTTAGCCAAGCATAAACCGTGCTGTATGAGATCCCTGCTGAAAGTTTGTAGCCATGTTACAGAGGATCCTCTCTTAAAGCTCGCGTACGTACATGCCTGCCTGATCCTGCTTGCTGTACTTGAGTAACAGGCATAAAACTAATGCTGCTGCTGATCCTTTATCCATGCCTTACTGAAGCTGTCAAAGCTTACATGCCTTATCTTTTTTGTAAATCTCATATTACAATGCTGTACAGGACAATCTTTAATGTAAAGTTTGGGTAAAGCTGTCTGCACTTTAAATCTAAATCGAAACTTTGTGGAATCCTGTTCTCATTCTTCTCTCTGTCTGAAAATAATGATCACAATGACTCTGATTGTATCTACTTCTGTAGGGAGCGTGAACTGAAATGAGAAGACAGGTAAAAGGAGGGTTTGTAAGAATGTGTGCTTATAAATGATCCATGCTTCATGCAAAGCATGTCTTTATGGTTAATTTGGAGACTGGAATATCCAGAGAAGCATAATGGTGCGTAAATGTACTCTCATGAGGGCTTATGCATTTAGGAAGTGGGAGATGCAGATGAAACTGGGTTATATTAAAGTAAAAAAAGCAAATCTTTAATGTTTGTAGATATTGATTTTATTTAATATACAGCTCAGCCTCCTATTATTTGTACAAAGTTTTATATGATTGTTTTTCATCACAGCATTTGGAATAGGTACTTTATGCCTGTTTTATAGCTATGAACACAAGTATGTTGTAAAACATGAAATGTAAATTTTTTAAAAACTGGTTTAATATATATTTTAATGGATTTACGGATTTAAGAATTTATCTTTGTACAGCATGTTGAATGTGTTGGGATAGTTTGTTTCATGTTTTCACCTTAAAAAGCAATAAAGCCTAATTTGTTAGTCTTCGTGAATGAACTTTTCAGTAACTGAGCATCACTGGGGTTGTGATTTATTGGGAAATTTTGAAAAAAGTCCTCAGGAATGTCTTTGTACCTGTTGGGCCATGAATGTGAACACAACATAACGTGTAACCAGCTGCTGCAGTATCACCTTGGAGACACTTATTGAAGATAAGATAAGCTAAGATGAGATAAGATAAGATAAGATAAACCTTTATTAGTCCCACAAGAGGGAAATTTGCATTGTCACGGCAGAAAGTGGACAGAAACGAAGAGCAGCAAAAATTTAAAACAATAGAGTAGAATAAAGTATAATAAAAAATACAAATGGAGTGACAAACATTGACACAAAAGCAGTAGTAAATTGCACATTTTGCATCAGAAATTGCACATAAATTGCATATAGATTGCAAATAAAATTGCACATAAAGCTATTGCATTAGAAAGACTGCACCTAAGTGACATTGCACATAAGAGAGCTAACATGGTGTATTGGATGTGTGACAGCGGTTGGAAGGAAAGACTTGCGGAATCTCTCCGTCCCACATCATGGGTGCAGCAGCCTGCCACTGAAGGAGCTGCTCAGTGCTATCAGAGTCTCCTGCATGGGGTGGGTGATGTTATCTAACAGGGCCGTCAGCTTAGCCACCATTCTCCTGTCACTCACTGCCTCCACTAGGTCCAGAGGGCATCCCAGAACAGAGCTGGCCCTCCTGATCAGCCCGTTCAGTCTCTTCCTGGCCCCAGCAGAGATTTCACTGCCCCAGCAGACCACACCACAAAAGATGGCTGATGCCACTACAGTCATAAAAGGTCTTCAAGAGTGGGCCCTTCACTCCAAAAGACCCGAGTCTCCGCAGCAGATACATTTATTGTTCATCTGAACACCAAGGTACCTGTAGTTCTCCACAGCCACAATGTCCATGCCTTGGATGTTCAGTGGTTGTAGTGGCGGATTTCTCCAGTGCTTTCAACACCTTCCTACCCACTATCCTGAGGGACAAGCTGGAGCACACAGGTGTTGACCATCACCTCACCACATGGATACTGGACTACCTTACCAACCGACCACAGTATTTGAGAACCCAGGAGAACTCAGGAGACAATTAGGAGCTGAAAAGGGTGCAGAGAGCTGAAGAGACTGCTCTGGAATAGGAAGGACAGCTAAAGGCAGAAGATGGAAAACCAGCTTAGAACAGCCGAGCTCAACCGGCTCAGGCTGAAGATGTGCTCCATCACCCCACACAGTTGATCCGCGCAGGACTTGACAGCCCTTGAGCTAATGCCATCTGGGCCCGCTGCCTTCTTGACTTTGATCCTCCTCAGTTCCTTCCTAACCTGGATGATTGAGAGAGACAGGCTGTAGCCGTGTCCTGGGTGTGTGCTGGATTCCATGGTTGGAGGAGGGGAGCAGTGAGCAGGGTCTGTGGAGGAGTTGTGAAGTGTCCGAGGTGTCAGAGGTTAAACAGAGGTGGGGTGGGTGTGCCTGCAGCAGATTTTAGAGATTACATCCTGGATGAATCAAACCTATTAAAGAATTGATTCAGTTCACTTGCCCACCTCACATCCCCTACCAGCGGAGTGTTTTGTTCTCTGTAGCCTGAGATGGTTCTAAGGCCTCTCCAGACTTCGCTAGCATTGTTCTGCTGAAGCTGGTTTTCCATCTTCTGCCTGTAGCTGTCCTTCCCATTCCAGAGCAGTCTCTTCAGCTCTCTCTGCACCCTTTTCAGCTCCTCCTTGTCTCCTGATTTGAAGGCCCTCCTCTTCTGCTTGAGGACGGCTTTTATTTCTGGAGTAATCCAAGGTTTGTTGTTAGGGAAGCAACGCACAGTCCTGGTGGGTACGATGTTATTCACACAGAAATTAATGTAGTCTGTAATGCAAGTGACAAGGCTGTCGATATCCTCCCCATGATCATCACAAACTCGGTAGACTCAAAACAGTCCCTTAGAGCCTCCTCGCTCTCCTCCGATCATCTCTGCACTCTGCACACTAAAGGCTCATACACAGGGGCAACGTACGCCAGGTTGTTATCTGATCTTCCCAGGGGAGGAAGAGGTGATGAACTGTATGCCTCTTTTGTGTTAGCATACAGCAAGTCCAGTGTTTTATTGTCTCTGGAAGGGCAAGTCACATACTGGGTGAAAGTGGGCAGTGTGGAGTCCAGAGATGCATGGTTGAAATCACCCGATATTATGAACATGGCCCGGGAATGCTGTGTTTGCAGTCTGCTGACCACAGAGTGGAGAGAGTCACAGGTTGCCTACGCATTGGCCGAGGGGTGACATACGCCGTTATCGCAATAACATGCGAGAATTCCCTGGGGAGGTAGTATGGTCGCATGCTAACGGCTAACAGCTCAATGTCTCTACTGCAGAGTTGCTCTTTCACAGTGATGTGCCCAGGGTTACACCATCTGTCATTCACAAACACTGCCAGTCCCTTTCCACTTACCGCTCTCCCTCGTTCTGTCCACCCGCAGCAGCAGCAGAATGTTTCATACAAGCGAGGAAAAATGCAGAAATGTCAATTCTACATATAGGAATCTGAGCACCACTGTAACAACAGTAGCATTACATCTGAGAAATAAAAATGGGCCATGTCAACACAATAAATAGTAAAAGACATTTGAAATGACTTGCAGGTATGCTATTGTGCTGTGTATTGTGAACTTGCATTTAATACCAAATTTGCTGAAATAAGAATAAAAAGCTACTCCTGAACTTTGCATCACGGTTTGTGTGGAGTTTTACATGATTTTCCCATGCCAACAGGTTCTCCGGTTTCCTCCCACCTACCAAACACTCATCAGTATGCGGATTAGCTATGCCAGGTGTGAATGAGTGTGTGATAGTGTGTATGTGTGTACAGTGCCCTGAGATGGCTGGCTTCCCAACCAATGTGTATTCCGGGTGTTCATGGCTCTGATTACACAACCCAGGATAAAATGGTGACTAAAGATGATGAATATATGTATCAGTCAAACCAACAGACATTAAATAACATTTAATTAGTGTCATTTCACTGAAACGGTCACCTGTGTTAGGATTCCTGTCCGATCACAATAGAAAGAAAAAAGCTAACCTATCTGAAGCTGTCTAATTGAAAATGAACATGTATTCAAATACAGAGTATTTCAGTGAAAGGTATGGGGATCTTACAGTTATGACTAACAAGTTGTCCAATACAGTACACAAAGAGTTTGTATAATTCTAACAAAGAATAAAGTCAATATTTGATATGAACTCTGTTATTCTTCAGCACAGCCTGAACTCTCTTAGTAAGCTTTCTTGTCATTTCTTTGAGTAGCCTTCAGGAATAGTTCTCCAGGCTATTCAATCCACGCATCAATAATGTTGAGATCGGAGTTTTGAGGAGGATAATCCATGACTGATAGTGTTCCATAGTGTTCCTATTGAGGTATACAGGAAGCCTGGGGAACTATTCCTTAAGACTACAGTAAAAAAAATAAAATATATATATATATATAGGAACGTCTGGCTCTTTGGAAGCAAAATATAAAGAATTGAGGGGTAGCTCAAGACATTTGCACAGTACTGTACTTTAAAATTACAACTTCCCTTGAGTGGAACTAAAGAGCCCAAACGTGTTCCTGCATGACAATGCCTCTGTGCACAAAGCAAGCTCGGTGACGATCTGAAACACGACTGCTCCCCAGACCTCCTCACCCGACCCTGCACTAATGCTAGTAACCTTATACTAGGCAACTTTGAAAAGACATTTAAGGCTGACAGTATCACATCTAAAGACAATGCGTCATTACACCTAACGACTTATCTTGCAGGGGATCTTGAAAGGTCCCAAGTTACATGAACCCAGACTAAATATAATATCAAACACGGCTGAATTTATCGGAGCGTCGAGACGAGCAAAAGACTGACTTAAGACAGCTATCCTGACCACCTACAGCAAACGATGGAGATGACGGGAGCGTGCCCCAGCTCTAGCAAAATCTCATGATTTTATTCAGACATTGGAAATTTATCTATAACAGTCAAATCACTGGCACAATACTCTTTTAGCTGAATGAGCACATATCCCCACAGCCACGAGGAGCCTTCCCGGAAGTGTGGAGGTTATAATAACAGCTAGAGGAAGTTGTGTTCAACAAGCACATACGTGTGAGTGTGACTGCTCTGGTGTTTACATACTTTTAGCCATACAGTGTAAATTCTCAACCTGAACTTTGTTGATGTTGGTTGGTACACTTAAGAGAAACACTGAATATAATAACCAGAATTTCCCCTGAAAATCAAGCATCATTTCCCCTTACAGATGTGAAACAGATGGGGTTACACTCATTCCTTCCATGACTGGTTATGCACCAGGCGACGTCTTCTGGGAATTAAGATAAGCTTTCTGGACAATGTTGGGACATTATTTCATTCTCCTGGAAATGTTCGACTGGCTGCATAACTGTAATAATGTTTAGGCAGTGTTGTGTATTCTTTGTTTGAATACAACGGACTTCGTTCTGGTTAAATATGCAACCTGACGCCACACCATCAGATAAACATGGAGATAGTTCTTCCTCGTTCTCTAATCGAGGGTCTCCACAAATCGAAACTAATTCTGTTGACTCCGCCCACTCCCGGAAAATTCGCAGACCACAGACAAAGATCAGTCACGGCAGCAAAAAACTGCTTTTCTTAGTCTTAAAAAAACTAAGTGTAGGCCATCGGACTGCATCTGAATTAGAAGCAGAATAAGAGAAATGGCATATTACTTCCAGCAAGAGCCGTTTTACAATCCAGTAAGTGCTTTTTTGTTTGTTTGTTTCATTACTGAAAACGTTATGGTTGAAAAGACAGCTTTTAAATACGTTTCAAATAAAAACTAATATATATATATATATATATAAAGATTTTAAAGCCTATATACCCCTATTATTCTTCTTATTTTAATAATATTCTTATTACAGTATATTATTGTTTTTTTCTGTATTATTTATGCGAATAGAAATATGATTGAAATAATATTCAGAATCTTTAGACTTTAAGTGCCATTAAAAAATAACGATGAGAAATTTCAACTGCAGATTCCTTAGATACGTTATACACACATGCACTAAAAATAAGGATGCATTTTTGAATTTTTTTTATAATCAGATGTATTACAGTGGTGCTTGAAGATTTGAGATCCCTTTAGAATTTTCTATATTTCTGCATAAATATGACCTGAAACATCATCAGATGTTCACACAAGTTCTAAAAGTAGATAAAGAGAACCCAGTCAAACAAATGAGATGAAAATATTATACTTGGTCATTTAT
>JAQQZR010000003.1:10890317-10900563 GCA_030068235.1 Notoglanidium macrostoma
TCACAAACTTTCAAGCCCAACTGTATGATTCTTTTTGTCAAACTTTTTTTTTTTTTTTTTTTTTTTTTAAAGTTTCCTGGATGCATTTTTTAGAACTTTATTTATTGATTTTCAGTTTTAATTGTTTTCAAACATTGCACAAAAAGAGGAAGCAACATTACACAGAACAACCCCAACCCTGATCCGGATATACGCATGTGCATGTATGTGCACTCTTAGAGAGAAAAGTGTGTGTGCTGAGGGTGGGGGGGGGGGGGGGAGTGTATACAATCACAATGATGCACCATTAGGTTTTCTAGCTACAGATGGAAATGGTCAACTGGATGCACTTTTAAGGGTTCAGTCTGTGAGTGGAAGAACCCCTGAAACATCTACCAGGAATTTGTTTTACAGTGAAGTGACACATTTTATTACTCAACAGAGAATCCCTTTTACTGGCTCAATCCAAGGAGGCTTGAGGGATGGCAAGGGTATCACTGTAAGCGGGCGAGTTTTACCAGGAGCCAACAGGTAGGATAGGGTTTCATGCTATGTTTGTGTGGGTCGATAGATAAATATGACTCACTTTGAATAGATCTCAGCAGTTCCAGGAATTGTGTTCATATATTTATAGACACAATACTGTGCAAAAGTCATATTTAAAAAATGTCTTAGGTGATTATTTGATGTCTTCACAGTTGTATGTCAGTAAAGAAATTAACATATATGAGTGACCACTTTTCAGACAAAAGAAAAAATATGCAGGTTCCAGATAAGGTTCCCACCTTCATTGAAGAAAAATACGATGCTTCTGCATTAAATGAAGGCATTGTTTCAGTAGTAGTCTGTTTGAGATACTTTATAGCATAATATCTCTTAGAGCAAGTGGTTGAATGTTTTATTGTAACTCATATATGAATGTGTGTCGCACAAACTGTTGCCACAAAATTGGAACCACAGAATTGCCTAGAATGCCTTTGTATGTTGTAGCATCAAAATGTCTTTGCACTGGAACTAAGAGGCATGTTCCAGCATGACAATGTCTCTGTGCACAAAGCGAGGTTTATAAAGACAGGGTTTTCCAAGGTTGGTGTGCAAGAATTTGAGTGGCCTGCATACTGCCCTGACCTCATCCAAATTGATCAATTTTGGGATAAGTTGCAATGTAACATCCAATATCAGTATTATTATAATTAATATAATAATTTATTATGTCATGAATTATATTTTATGTTATAATTATGAATTCCATTATAAATTATTAATTATATTACAAATTATAACACAGGGGGACCTAGATCTGTAATGGGATGTTCACAAGTATATGTGGCCTTATATACTTCTGTATGTGTGTGTGTCCCTGGTTAGAATCAGCAGCTTCCAAATACAGTTGCTTCCAGGTTGTTTGTTGTTCCAGGTTCCATGTGAATCTCCAGTGTGGTTCCAGACCGGATGCCACTATTGCCCTGCACTTTAATCCACGTTATGACTCCAGTTCAGGATACATAGTAACTAACACCAAGCAGAATAACTGCTGGGGTTCAGAAGAACGCATATACCAGGGCCTCTTCCCCATGGGAAGCCCTTTCAACCTGCTGATCCTGGTTACAAGCCACGCCTACAAGGTTACTTACTTTCACTTTTACTTCCTCATTAACAAACAGAAAATGTTTAGAAACAGAAAAAGGGTTAGATCATATATCAGCTCAGCATTCTTGATTGCCTTATAGGTCACTGTAGAACATACATCATGCACTTTTAAACCTAAGTTACCACAGCACATCATTTGACCTGATTCTGGCACTGGTTGTTGGGGTAAAAGTGTTAAATTCTGTCTCAATGTGCTAACATCTTCTGTTCCTGAATAAAACAGTCTGAACAGTATCAAAGGGTATATTCTGATCTGACAGTATGCTTTCATAGATAAGTGTCAATGGCATCCATGTCATGGATTACAAGCACCGTATCCCATTCAACATGGTGGACACTATCGTAGTGGATGGGATGGTGGAGATTAATAACATCGGTTTCCAGGAAGCTGGGGTGAGAACAACATAATGCACAATACATTTTTACATCTTGTTACTTAAACAAATGCGGATAGATTTTGAGAAATTACTCTTTTGTTTCTGTCAGGGAGAAGTTTACATTTAAAAGGCCATGATTTAAAAAATATGACCAGATTCATTCACAAAATAACACAAGAAATATGAATATATTATATTATATTACATTATATTACATTTGTGGCTCAACGCTAAAGGCTAAAGGGAAGCAGTAAAGGTCAGGGGTTCAAGCCTCAGGATCATCAAGCTGCCATTGTTGGTCCCTTGAACAATGCTCTTAACTCTCTCTGCTCCAAGGACACTGCAATGTGGCCTGCACTCTGACCCCAACTTCCTAACAAGCTTGGATATGTGAAGAAAAGTATTTCACTGTGCTGTAATGTATATGTGATGAATAAAGGCTTCTTCTTTAAAAATATATCCTTACATATCATAGTGCAGATTGATGACCTGACCAGGGTGTACCCTGCCTCTCGCCTGAAATCAGCTGGGATTGGCTCCAGCTTCCCCATGACCCTGACGGATAAGTGGTATAGATAATAAATGGCTGTCGTAGTGTTTTGCTTAGTCCTGGTTTTTTTTTTTTATATGTTTTTGATTTCATTTTGTAGGGTATTGTACCTGCCCAAGCTGGATTCCAGGTAACTGCTAGCATTTTTAAACTGTACTCCACAATTTTTAAAAATATGCAAAAAGAAAATGTTATATATATACATATAATATTTATTATATATAATAGTGAAGCTTGAATAATTTGCTTATTTAATTACAATATAATTAATATCTATTCTTAATATAATATCATCTATAATATATACTTTTTCAGTTTTGTGGTTGGTTGCCTCAAAATGACATTTCCAATGTTATTTCCCCTGTTATATTTGTAGCCACAGTTTGCTTATCCTCCTGGATATGGTGTAAGTAATCCCATGTTTAATCACCAAAAGTTCTTGCAACCTCTTATTCTGCCTAAAAATCATAAACTATAATGATTACAAAAGTAATTCAATATTTTCACAGTTTTTTTAACACTCAAACTTCTTTTGAGTGAAACTTTTGGCTCACTGACTTCCTACTTATGTTGCTAAATCATAACATTTCTCCTTTCTTTGGAGCCAAGTACTTTTACAGGCTTGTTGTCATGAGTCCAAAGGTTAAAGTTTTATTGTGACGGTATTTCCATTGGCTTGTTTGCACAGTTGTAGCCTTCAGAGGATATGCTGTAAAAGACCAAATAACTGAGGTCAAAATGAAAGAGACATGACTTTCATTTTAACGTAAAATACTATAACAGTGTGGATCACATGCTTTGAGGTTGTTACTCCCACACTGCAGCTTCCTGTTTTCAGTCTGCAGAATCTCTTTCTAAAACTACTCTGCTTCTTCAAAATTACACTTCCCATTTACACATGCATTCACAATGAAATGGTCACAATGAATTTTTTTTCTCCACAGGTGCCTGCATTTGCTGCTCCACCAAACTATGTAAGAACATTTCCCATAATTAATTAGCATTCTGTTTTACTTTAAAGTACTTTAAATAACCACTTGTATTTTTCATCATTAGAGTGTGCCATACAAAACCATCATCAATGGTGGATTGCAGCCTGGCAAAAACATTTCCATCCAAGGGGTAGTTAATCCTCAAGCTTCCAGGTCAGATGTTATTCTGCTACTTTGCATAATTAGAGCCTACAATTAGAGCCTACACCAAACACCGATTGTGAGCCAAGTTCAGTTTTCCACTTCCTGCAGCCACAGAGCCAACTATTCCAGGACTTTTTATGGACAGTTTTATGCCAAACTTTTTTAAGGCTTTCTGTTTAGGGGGAGAGCACCACAATTTTTTAGCATATGCTGCAAAATTGTTCTTAAATTTAATTTGTTATTTAAACCACCAGATTTTCCATTAACCTGCGTCACAGAAATGGGATTGCCTTTCATTACAATCCTCGCTTTGATGAGAACTTGGTTGTGCGCAATACCCTAAAATTGCAACAATGGGGCTCAGAGGAGCGCTCTGGAGGCATGCCATTTCACAAGGGACAAAACTTCCAGGTACATAATGCTTTGGACCTTATTTGCAAGATATGTGTGTTTGTTTGTTCAGGTGCTTTAACTGAAGATTAATGCAAAAAACTGCATCATAGCCTATTTGTGTGTCACATTTGGTAATACTTATTTCAGATCATCATCTCCTGCAATCCCCATCATTACAATGTGTTTGTCAATGGGCAACAAGTGCATACCTACAACCACCGCTTCACCAACCTTTGGGACATTGATGTTCTGGAGGTGTCTGGTGACTTGAGCTTGACTGGTGTAAATGTTTAGCCAAATTCTTATCAAATCACAGTTTATGGTTATATTTTTTAAATAAACCAAACAATCATTAAAGCCTGTGAATTGGGATGGAAATAGCAAATAAATCTGTTGAAATATAATCTTTGTATTATTTACATTATATTTAATTATATTAACATAAGAAAGAAGCTTAATAATAATAATAATAATAATATACAATGAAATGTAATTCATAATTCAAATAAACCACTTTTCTACTATCATTTGTTATTATGTTTTTAATATGTTTTAATAATTTTTTTTTTTTTTTCATTTTTTATCGAATGCACATGAAATGTATTAGAATTATACCTGTTTTCCTTACCTTTAACCAAAGCAATAAAACTGCTCCATCTGGTGCTATATCTGTAGTGCTTCTGCTTTGTTTCCTAGAGATGCAATACCATCACTTATAATGTGACTTGACCAAAATGAGAGGGAAATCCCAAAAAGTGAGAACAAAACTAACTTCAGAAAAGTTGGGGGAAAGTGGGTTCAGAACAGAAAGGTCGCCGGGTCAATTCCCTAGACCGGCATCAAAAATGTGTGGGTTCGGGGAGTGAATGAACAGCGCTCTCCCTTCCCTCTACATCCACGGCTGAAGTGCCCTTGAGCATGGCACCTAAACCCCAACCGCTCCCCGGGCCCTGCATCATGTGGCTGCTCGTTGCTCATTTGGACATCAATACCACTAAAAACTCTTTGGAAGAGTAGGTTAAAATTCCAAATTATTAACTAAGGGAATCTAGCTCTACACCCTGTTAAAGTACTTGATTATTACAAAGTATAGATACTCCTGGTCAAATATTAGTCCAGTACAAGTGAAAGTTGCTCAGATTTTTTTTATTTGAATTAAAGTACTGGAGTATTTGCTTTTAAATACACTTAAGTATTCCATGGAACTTGTTAATGTTTTCAATGTTTAATCTTTTTAATCTCAAGGCATTGTTGTATTATTTATTCAACAAGATTAAAACATATATTTCTGAAGAGACTTTAGTCAGTAATGAAAATCTGGCATTTTTGCTAGCTAGCTAATAGTATGCATCAGCACTGGTTTCACACTGGACTCTGTCCCAATATGACAACTTGGCAGGCATAAAAATCCATATAGTTATTTGACCAACTAATGTATAAAAACTGCAACTACTACAAGCACAGAAAAGCTCATTTACATATTTAGCTCAGATTGATATCTGAAAACAAATGTTTACATACCTCGAGGAATAGTTTACTGTGATTGGTTTTCTCCTGTGATGAACAAATGGCCTATCACATTTTAGAAAAGAAAAGAAAATTCACCCACTGACTTCAAAGTTATGCATCAAAGCAAGATGTAATGGGATCTTCATAGAAATGTAGTGTCAAAAGTACACTATTTGTCTTTCAAATATAGTGGAGAAAAAGTCATAAGTTTCCCCAAAAAAGCACAGTAATCAAGCAAATGTACTTTGTTACTGTCCACCTCTGTGTAAGATACTATCAGTGGAAGTGTTGCTGTTGTGGTTGCATTTACAACCCCGTTTCCAAAAAGTAGGGACTCTGGGTTTAAAATGTAAATAAAACACAACTGATGATTTGCAAATCATGTAAACCCATATTTAATGGAAAATATAAAAAAGACAACATATGAAATGTTGAAACTGAGAAATTTGATTGTTTTATAAAAAAACCTTTTCAAAATAGTTGGGACAGGGCCAACAAAAGACTGGAAAAGTGTAATGCTAAAAAAAAAACACCTGGTGGTCACAAATATTAGGTTAATTCGCATAAGGTCAGTAACAGGATTGGGTTTAAAAAGCATTAAAGAGAGGCAGAAGCCGGGTTTTCGCAAAATAAAAGCGATGTTTAAAAGATTTCAACAAAACATAATTTCAAATGCCTTGCCACTGAGTGATGTTATGCGATTAAAGCTGGATTTTGTACTTTTGCAAGAGTTTCCATACTCACGATAGCTCTTAGTGAGTTTCATTCATTTGCTCTTCATGTCAATTTCACGTGACTTAAATGTGACAAAATGTGTTTCCATTTACATTTTGTGAAATATTACTTTAGCAAATCATCTGAAAAACCACCTCGTGCAAGTGCAAAAACTTTTATGCAATACATGAGAATTCACATGTTTCCATTACTCATTTTTTAGTGAGTCTCTGAGTAGTAAAAGGTAAAGACTGTATGTGCAAATAGTGTAACAATCTTGCAAATCTCAAAAATCTTCAGTACATTGGATGGCCATGCTCTTCGGGACCTCAAGCAGCAATGCATTAAAAACAGACACGATTCTGTAGTGGAAATCACTGAATAAGCTCAGAAACACTTCCAAAAACCATTGTCTGTGAACACAGTTCATCACTGCATCCACAGATGTAGGTTAAAACTCTACCATGCAAAGAAGAAATAATATGTAAACATGATCTGGATAAACGCCACCTACTCTAGGCCTGAGCTCAATTAAGATGGACTGAAATGAAGAGGAAAACTGTTCTGTGGTCTGATGAAAAAAAAAAAGAAATTCTTATTGGATATCATGAATGCCACATCCTCTGGGCTAAAAAGTAGGGGAACCAGCTGGCTTGTTATCAGTGGACAGTTGAAAAGCTTGCATCCATGATGATATGCGGGTGCATTCACGCACATTGCCTGGGTAGCTGGCACATCTGGGAAGGCAACATTAATGCATTTTATATAGGTTTAGGTGGAACATATGCTGCCATCCAGACAACATCTTTTTCAGGGAAGGCCTTGATAATTTCAGCAAGACCATACAACTGCATTCTGCATGTGGCTTACTTGGTTATTTAGACTTCAGGAGAACACCCCCACCAAACATCATTGGTTCTACTGTGGAAAGGCTGAGCAACACCAAATTTTTGGGTGTACACATCACAGAGGTCCTCTCCTGGTCTAAGAACACTGGATCACAGACAAAAAAAACCCAACAGCACCTCTTCTTCCTACGCAAATTAAAGAGAGCAAATGCCCCGGTGCCAATCACGGTGTCCTACTATCAAGGGACCATTGAAAGTACCCTAATGAACTGCATCACTGTGTGGTTTGGAAGCTGCACCACCAACAAATAAAAAAACTGCAGCACATAGTGAGCACAGTAGGAAAGGTCATTGGTGTCTCACTTCCCTTCCTATTGGACATGTACAACACCCGCCTAAAGCAAAGAAGTCAGCATAGTGCAAATTGCCCATATAATTGAACCAGCCATCAATGTGTATCCATGTAGCCATCACTTAAATAAGTTTCAGAATGCAGACATGCCAGATCTCAGAGGTGCAGGATCCTGTTCTGGCATAATCCACCAGAAATTAAGTACTGCCAGGAGGTCTGTGCTGCTGTTACCTGGGCAACACCATGCATTTTCTCCATATTTTATATCATGTCATCCTCCCAGTGATGTGAGTGCAGTGGTCATCTCTGAACAGCTTTCAGGGCAATCTTATTCCTTAGGACCATCCCTGGTGATTAGTAGTAGTAAAATAGGACTAGCAATATCAGGTGCACAAAGAGTTACACTGTGGACACAGTCACAATATGGAAAATAGTTACTGACCCTGACTTTGTTAGTAAAAAGGATAAAAATAAACATTTACATTTAAAAATTTGATGTGATTCCAAAAATCAGTTCACCATGAGTTTTTTGAAACATGGGTTTCCTTCATGCTTACTGTAGATAGCTGCACCGTATGATAAAGCTTGGCAATAAAGCAAGGTTTTTGGGAAGTTACCTTATATTCCTAACTCCAATAATTTATAGCCTAATTGACGTTAAAATGCAATGTTGTTTAAATACAACTGAAACATACACTATTTTATGTGGACAATCTATACACAGTTAGCCTATTCACGTTCTCTGATCCAAAAATAAATAATAAATTGACGTATTGTTAATAGCGATTGGCTCAGACTGCTGTCAGCAAATCATATGACCAGTGACCAAACCCAAAGTTCCTCTTTATAAGCTTTAAAACGGGATATTCAGGCAATTTTCAGTTAGAACTGAAATCTGGAAAATGGCATACTACCAGCAACAACCCTTTTACAACCCTGTAAGTTTCTTGACAAAGTTTTGTTTTATTTTCATATTGAAAACTTGATAGCATAAGTTAGACATAATATTATTTTTTGGGAATGTCTTTTATATATATGTAATTGTGATTGTTAATGTATACATTTCTATACATTTTACATATCATTTCCATTTCTGTATTATTTTGACAATTGGGCAAATGAGACAGGATTTCACTTACTGAAGGGAATTTTTTCCTCCAGATCTTCATAATCTTTAGGCTGTAAGCATACTGATATCCAGTCAGTTAAATGCATTGCAAGGTTTTAAATGTATGCTTCAACATCTAAGGGCCTAGATGTACTTCTACATTGCCTGACTATTCAAGGTGTCATTACCAGAAAAATGAAATGCAATAAGAAACGGTGTTTTTCAATTTTTTTATTTAATCTTTTTATTTTTATTAATTAAGTGTACACCAGACACAAACACACACATGCTGAATTAATAATAATTAAATTTTCACTTGACATTTCAGCTAAAGCACTTTTTGGACTTGCCAATAGCTCATATATCTCCATGGTTAATTCATCATACCACTTTTTAACTTTGTATTATGCACATACGCTGCAAAAATTCTAATGAGACTTTATTCAAGTGTTTTTAAGAAGTTATTTTTGTTTTTATTTTTAAGATCTTCCAGTAACTTTTGATTATGTGACACAATTTATCATTCTGTTTTTTGCAAAAGCAAGTTCCGTTTACTGGCTCAATCCAAGGAGGACTGCAGGATGGCAAGAGTATAACTGTAAGCGGACGGGTTTTACCAGGAGCCAACCGGTAAGACAGACTTTTATTTTAGTGTAGGTAGATAGATACATGACTTTGCTTAACTTTTTCCTGCCCCTGTCCGTTTCTTTTTACAATCCACATGAGTCCCATTTTATTATTGTCATTAATAAATTTATATTTTTTTAGTGTTTTTTTCTGCTCAAAAAGAGCAAAAAGTAGTTGTGAATCAAAAACATATAGCCATTTGTAATGTGGTAATATTGACTTAAATACTGTGCATTAACTTTAAATAACAAAGAGCAGCTATTCATAACATTTCAAAGTCATTATTATAAATACAACTTGGAAATAAGTCTACAGTAGGAGAGAAATAATAAAAGAGTTGTTGATGGAAGGTATTAAATAAAATAGAAATGGCAAACTAAAAAAGCATTACTATTGTATATAATAATAAATAATAATAACTTCCCTATACATATATAGGTTCCATGTGAATCTCCAGTGTGGTTCCAGACCGGATGCCACTATTGCCCTACACTTTAACCCACGTTATGACTCCAGTTCAGGATACATAGTAATCAACACCAACCAGAATAACTGCTGGGGTACAGAAGAACGCATATACCAGGGCCTCTTCCCCATGGGAAGCCCTTTCAACCTGCTGATCCTGGTTACAAGCCATGCCTACAAGGTTACTTACTTTCACTTTTACTTTTTCCACATTAATACAAATTAAATGTTAAAGTGTTAGCTAATACCTAAGTTCAGCATTCTTCATTCCATGACAGGTCACTGTAGAACATACCTTTGAGTTTATATTACCCTAGTACAACAAACTTTTGTCTAGATTTATATACTGAGGGTACCTTCAGTGTCTGAGGGTATTTATCTCAGTGTACTTACATCCTCATCATCTGCCCCTGAATATAACACGGTAATGCAATATTTTAGGTTGTGTGCGGATCTGATCTTTTCATAGATAAGTGTCAATGGCATCCATGTCATGGATTACAAGCACCGTATCCCATTCAACATGGTGGACACTATC